>CM065478.1:49582402-50182402 GCA_032873175.1 Leptopilina drosophilae
CAGTAAGTGCATATACACTTATAAATAAGTTAAATTTTTTCACTTACTTTGAGTGCAATATCACTTATTACAAGTGTATATGCACTTATTGCTCGAGAAGACGACTTATAAAGTTAGAAAATAAGTGAATTTTCTCATATTCAGACTCAGAGAGTAGCTAAAAACTACCTACTAATTTCCATAGAAAAATTGCAGTAGAAAGTATCAATTCCCATAAAAAAACTAATTCAACAGACAGAACATATAATAGCGTAGTAGTAGAAATCTACACTAATTAATTATTAAAGAATATTTACAATCGAAACTATTAATCTCACCGAAACAAATTATTTATTTTTCCACAAGTTTAATTCAATTTTTTCTTCTATTGGCAATTAATAAAATTTTAATTCTTTCAACGAACAACATCAACGTTCTTAAATAAGAGAAAGCCTTTTTTTCGTCAAGACAATTCTCAAAGATGTTACATCACAATAATCCAAAGAAAATAAATATACACAAGATGATAATCTTCCTCGATTCATTGCTCTCGATACATCAGTAGTGTGTATCTCTTTTTTATTTTTTCTGATGAAAATAAAGAAAAACACCATCCCTAGAATAATCTAACTACGACGGTCGATAAAATGCTTCCAGTGGAAAGGAAACCTTCTCAAAAGTGGGTGGGCAATGAATACGACACAGCTTGAGAGTAGGAGAGAGGGTGAACTGGATTCGTGGACGCGTCACAAAAAGAAGGTTCAAGTATATAGTAGATGGCACTCGCAAAATGTAAAGTTTTTGCGGTTCCGCATCTGTAGAATATGCCCAGAGGAAGTGAATTGTGGCAGATAGAATCAAGAAGGAGAGAGAGAGAGACCAGTTTGGAATTTAGTTGACGGGTGGTTGCTTCATCCCTGTTCTTGGTTCCATTCCTCCCAATTCGTTGGTAAAGTACTTGGTCGAACGAAGAGGAGTGGGGGAAAGGTTTAGTTTCTCCCTCCCCTTCTACTTGAAAAGGAGAAAGTGAGGTAGTAGGTGGAATTGGCATTGCAGAATATCCGTTCTGACGAACGTTTATCGAGGGGGTTGGAGGTGACAACGGAGCGAAAGGCATGCGAGCTACCATAACTGCAAAGTGAGGAGTCAGGAGGATATAGGAGGCAAAAGAGGGTGGCAAATATTAACAATAAGCATATTTCCTGGCTAACATGGCCGCTGAAAGAGGGATGGCTGGGCTGCCAAGCGGTGGATGAGGCGACGCCACCGTGTGCCAAAGGCGGTTAAAATGATGGTGAAGGGGTTGTAAGGGTAGCGAAAGGGGAGTGGAGAGGAGAGAGTTTGCTCGGCAGAGGATGGTGGGTTATCATAATATTACAAACCACCAGCCACAGGGCCGCATCCATATACTACACACACCTAACACCTACTCTAAGGACCTCTGACACTCAATTCACGCGAAACACGCAATTGTCGCCTGATTGCCATACCGCAATAATAACAACGTCAACAAAAGAGAACTAACACAAAAATCGCCTATTCTTCTTCATTCCTATATGTGAATTGTCTTATTTTTTTCCATCGCTCTCTCGCTCTCCTCTCTCCTTCTCTTTATATATTTCTCGTTCCTCACTCTCGTTCGTCGAAAATCCTTTTTTTGCGGTTGTGAAATGTCTATGCGCGGAAAAATAATTAGCAATAAAATTTTTTTTCTGTATAACTCGACACTCGAGAGACTATGGTTTTTTTTTTTTTGCTTTTTCAGTACCTGTTAATGTGGATGAAAACTCACGCATTTAATTCATAGCTCTCAGTCATTTATAGAGATCACAGTACACTCTGTGTGTTGTTATCGCACAAGTTTTACTGTCTGAGAGTTCAATTTAAAAAGTCAGATTATTAGACGGTTATAATCACAGGAAACATGATAAATCTGGGAGTTTAGTTAATTTGTTTAGAAATTTCGTTGTGAGCGAAATAAAGAAATTGTATTTCTAACCCAATGGGAAGTAAACGATTGGTCCAATAATGAGCCATAACTTGGCGAAATCCCGTGCCATTATTGAAACAATGATTGGCAACCAAACATTGATCGGTAAGCCAAGCATCGGGCCAATATTAGTTTGTCAAGGAAAGAAAATCGAATTTTCAAAAGCTTGATTCTTCAATCGCAGCCAATATAACACCACGACAGAGTGATAAAAATTCCTTCATCTGTGTTTGCTCACAGTGGAGGGATGCCTGTTAGTAGTGTCTTTTGCGAGAGAGGGACGGGTACTTATAGAGTCATTTAAACAGCTCACAAGCGAGAAGAAATTAACAAGCATGCACTCAGGCGGTTCTTGTCGGAACTGTTTTTCCTGCGTGCATACTATACTGACGTTATTGGAACAAACGACTGGCAACCAACGTTTACACGACTTACGGACAAACGGCCAGCCAGACTGCATGCTAGTGATATCTTCTCGCTTGTGAGTCTATAAATACCGTTGCTCCTCTCTTCCCGCAAAGACATTCGCAGACCCGTGTAGAAAAATTGTGACGAGCAGACTAGATCTATTATAAAGCAAGTCTAGTTTTTTTTCTTCGCTTTGCTATTTACAGTAATGCTAGATTGAATGCGGTCTTGATTGCAATTCTAGTAAAACTATATGGTAAAAACTAGCTTGGTACTATCGGAGTTTTCCTAATTATATTTTTATCACGGCGTATAACTAAAATGCCAAATATAGTTAGTATACAGAAATGCACAGGTTTTACACTAGGTTTTGGAAATTAAAAGAAATTTATCGTTATGCATAATTATTAATATATTTTTTTTGAAAATAAAGGGTCCAGAAAAAAAAATTCGTGTCGGGCAGACAAAATTGTTTATAAGTTATTAAATTTATTTAACAAACAAAAAATTTTAAAAGAGAGATTTTTTAATTTCCTAAAATTATTTTAAACCTTTTTATAAATTGTGTGAAAATCAAAAAAGTCATTTGATCCAGAAAGATTTCCTCAGCAAAAATAATAGTAAAAAATTAATTAAATTTTCTTGTATATAAACAGAAACAATTAACAAATGCAACTGTTTGGACATTTTTAGCTAAAGGAGGT
The DNA here is from genome assembly GCA_032873175.1 of Leptopilina drosophilae. Classification (NCBI taxonomy): domain Eukaryota; kingdom Metazoa; phylum Arthropoda; class Insecta; order Hymenoptera; family Figitidae; genus Leptopilina; species Leptopilina drosophilae. Next base: position 49,585,484 of record CM065478.1, read on the forward strand.
GTTTCCCTCTAATAATTTATGAAAAATTATAGTTTATATATAATAAATAGTTGCGATAATTTATAAAAAAAATTGTAGTCCTGAATTTCAATTGAAATAATATTACCTTGGTAATTTTTGAAAATTTGTCCAGGGGGGGCGGTAATTTAATGGGAAATTGAAATGCAGGTAATTTAATGAAATTTTTTCGCAATAATTCATAAAAATATATTCCACATAATTTACAAATAAAAATATTTTTATTTAGCAATTTATATAAATTTTCAACGGTAATTTATGGTAATTTATAGAAATTTTCGCGATAAATTTATTAAAAATATGAAAAAAAAAAATTAAAATTTAAATGTTGTATGTCAGACATCTTATTGGAAATTTTAGCAGTAATTTAAAAAAAATATTTAACTAGATTACATGGTTAAATTCTTTTTAATAATCGGATGTGTAAAAAAGTATCGAAATTTAAAATTTCTTGTCATGTAGCTTCGATAGAGTAGTGGTTAGAGTCTTGAACGAGAAATCCGGAAGGTACATACATTCGATTCCCCATAGTGTCAAATTCTGTCCAGTAGGGGAGACCGTGGCGTAATGGATCACTTTTCACTTTTTGTTGCTTAACTTCGACTTTCCTGCTTTAATAAAAATTTCATCATCTGGAAAACTTAGCCTAACATCTTAGCTTTCAATTAACTTTTTTCTACCATATGTGTAACAATAATAAATGAATGACAATGAAACTTGGTACATACTTACAGTATACCAAGGTACATTATTTTTGATTCAAAAACCGAAATTTACTCTGATTTACCAACTTTTAAAATAAATTGAAGTGATCCCATTACGACCCCGGTCTGCCCTAATAGGTTTCCGTTTATTCTGTGTCTTTTGAAACATTAACTTGATTAAAAGTTGAAAGTGAAGGATTATTACACGCTTGTAAATTAACAAATTAATTTTTTTATATATTATATTAATATTGAATTGAAAATAATTTCTCATGTGATTCGTTAAGGAAATTTTACTAACTAGTTTCTAGATCGCGCAGCTACTAGTAAAATACTCGACAGACCTAAAATTGAATCTCCTTCTGTTAAAAAACTTCATAGTTTTCTAAACATGAGTTGCTTAACTAAAAATATTTTCGATCTTACTTTAGAAAAATTTATTAGTTTAACCTAGCTAAGAGTTATCTGGATTGAAAATACTGTTTCTTTATATCTAATTATAGAAGGGGAAGTTTAAAGAACTTCAACAAGTGAATTGTCTGACTAAATACAGATTTTTTTGTGCTACTAAAAGTTTAAGATTTTACTGGTTAATAATAAAGATACTAAGTTCTAAATAGAAATGTCTGACTTAAAACAGATTTTTACTACTTAAAAAAGTAGTAGCATCTTCTAATTCTACAAATGAATTGCAACTCATGATGAGTTCCGTATAAAAATAAGTAAATGGCTAATTTCAAGTTACTCCAAAATGAGTCTCACTTAGATTAAATAATTAATTTAGTAGAGGTTTTAATACTTTCAAACATTCGATTTTTATTTGTTTTATTTTCTTTTAGTAAAACATCTCCTAAAATATTTTTATCTTTTGAGATGTTTACATTCAAATTATTTACATGATGTAATTTTTTTTTCAAAACTATCTTACTCAAGTTCCAATGGTAATGGCATAGACATGTTTTTCCCTCCAAAACGAATTTTTGAAAGACCGTGGTTTCACATACCATTTGAAAACTTACCAAGACCGATTTTGAGTCTTTAAACTTGATACACATTTTTATTACATAATAAAATACCTAACACGCCAAAGATGTAGTTTTATTTTTTTTTTTTTTACATCACAGAAAAAAACCCGCATGTGTTTAGTGTTTACATGGTTGCCTATCCGCTGTCAGTCAATTCACATGTGTGTCTAACCTAAAAATTTTTTTTATTTATTATTAAATTGCAATTAATCGACTACAAAGCCATTAAATGTTTTGACAGGTGCAACGTGTTTATAAATTAAATAAACAAATTGTTTCACGCTCCGCGAAGAAAAGTACCTAAGAATAGTCAAAAAATTTGAGGTTATGTTATTTAATTTTTCAAGTGAAAAATACAGAAAAGAAAATCAATTAATGAATTAAAAATAATTGATCTTCAATTCTTCATTTATATCAAAAATATTATAATAAAGAATTGGGTTCAAATTCAAATAATTTAAAAATAAAGTTATAATCAAAGAGAAATCTAACACGACCCTAAACCTATAATTCGTTTCGCCTTCTTAGGTACCTTTCTAACGGAGCGCGTTACAATGTTTGTTAATTCCATAATTTTTATAAATTATTCTTAGTTTTTTCCAATGTAATTTGTGAATTGTTATCGGAAACACAAAATGATCCCCCTTTAGACTCAATTTTGTAGTCTTTATCTCTAGAAACTCAAGAATGAGCCGAAGAGGTATCATATTGGTTTGCAGTTCAAAATGAGTCTCATATGCCGATCCATTTTGAGTTCGGTTTTTTTCTGTGATTAAGGGGGTTTCCCACTTAAAATCGTGAAATTTTTTTGTAAAAGAAATAACAATTTTCACATCCAAATAGACCACAAAGCAATTATTAAAATTTATTATTTAAGGCGCAGTAGAAAAAAGGTTACTAAAATAGAGCTGATTTTCAGTATTAAAAATAGAACTAAAATTTATATTGTTAGTGCCAAAATTGTAACTAAATTAGTATCTTTCTTTTTAAAGCGAGGTAACGATGGTGGTTAGCATTTGATGATTATGTGACTAAATTTTAAAGAATTATCGATTTTAAATAATCATTTCTTTTATTTCGAAAACACCGTAAATTACTCTGATTTAACTACATTGTGAATAAATTGACAGTGATTCATTACAGTTCCTGAGACTTTACCCGCCTACGGTCTCTCCTTACTTCCTAAAAATTAGTTTATTTTGATCACAAATATTGTTTTACTATAATACTAATTTAAAAATAATGTTACACGAGCTATTTTTAAAGATTATTGTTTCGACTAAAAATATCTGTTTCTACTTATAAAAATGTTATTTCATTTTCTAATTTATGAGTTTTTTTGCCGTAAAAATCGCTTTTTACTTTTCTAATACACTCAATAGAAATACTTTCGAAGAATTCACAGCCATAAAACTTCCTGGTTTACAGGATTTTTGGGTTTTGAACTAGTCATACAATCTATCAGATTAGCACATTCGTATGGCTGGATTAACCAAACTGTTTTGGCAGTTGTATTTCATTATAATACGCAGTGGATTTATTCTGGCAGGAATCAGCCATTAATTATTAGTAGTAATGATGTGATGGTGATTTCTATACCCCCCAAAAAAACAGACACTTCTGTCATGATGCCTTTTCCATTAATGAATTAACATGGAAGCATGATATTTTACGCATAAGAATTAATAAGAATACTACCTTTTGTTTGTATTTATAATCTCATACAACAAGAATGGAATAACCTTAAAAAAATATTCCACACTCTCGAGCCTAACCTAAAAATTCTTTAATGAATATTGGGGGAACTTTTTGCGGAAAAGACTAGTTTTAAATATTTGTTCCCATATCCTGAGTTCTTGAATAAATTTCCTAATGATATCTTTCCTTGCAAAAAGTTTTTTCCGTATACCTATTTTCATTTTTTTATGGATTTTTTATTTCCTCTTTTCATTTTGACTCTAAATATTATCAATTTCATAGATTCTTCTTTCCTCTTGGCTTTCACCGATCACATTTTTTATTAGTAAAGTAAAAGTAAACAAGAAGGATAAATAAAGAGTACCAATGAATGTGAAAAATATGTGAGAAAATGAAAGATGTATGTAAATTTTGAAATTAAATGTTGAAAGGTGAATTTACAAACATTTTTTGTAGTTTTAAAATTAATTTGGAAGTAAAAGAGTGTGAATGAATGTCAAAATAAATTAGATTTTCGGAAATCTTCCAGAAATTTTATTAAATTTGGTTTAATTATAAATCTTTTAAACCTGGAATAATGTACATCAAAGTTTACAAACCAGAAAAAAAATTTATACTTATGGTAAAAAGAAAATATTAAATATGCAACAATTTATTGAATAATAAAAGATTTAAAAAGAATAAAAGGTTTAGATTATTGTCCTCGCATTACTTTGCGTAAAGAAAATAATCTTTCAAAAACGTTTAAAAATACTTTTTTTTCTTCCTTCATAATTTTTTTGAATGTTATATTCCTTTCAATTCCGTTTATTATTCTAAGCAATGTAACTGAAATATATAAAACCTTAAACATATTCCTTATGTCTGCCAGCCGGAAAAAAGGCTCAGAATTAAAATCTAGGAATTTCTAAGGACAAGTCCTCAAACTACAAATTCCTGAATAATATTTGCGTACGGCATTCTCAATCACTTTAAAATATTGTATCTTGTTTCTAAGTAAATTAGTTTAAGAAAAAACAATCCATAAAACTCTGTTTGATACTTTACAAAAGTTAACATTTAAAGGTTAAATTATCCATCTTTTAAAAAAAATAATAATTTTCGAGGTCAAATTAATCTTGAAATAATTTAACTTTAAAATAAAAAAACAACTATTTCAGTAGATCGTCATAATTTTTTCTATGCTCGGAAAAAATGATCGCAATTTTTAAAAATTGGGTCATATTCCCAGAATATTTAAAAATTATTTTTAAAATCCGACTGATTTCCTTAAAAAATAGATTTCCGGAAAAATTGCCGATGTTTACAAACGAAAAATAAAATTAATTTTGCAGAAAGATTTCTGGATGATTTCAGTAAAAAAAATAAATTTTCGGAAATTTTTCCAAAAGAATTCCGGTACGAAAAAAATTAATTTCCGGAAGATTTCAAGATGATTTCCGCAAAAAAAAATAAATTTGCAGAAATTCTCCGGAAGATTTCCGTACAAAAAAAATAAATTTCAGGACATTTTCCCGGATGATTACCGTAAAAAAAATTAATTTTCTGGAACTTTTTCGGAAGATTTTTGAATGATTTCCGTAAAAAAAATTTCCTGAAATATTCCGGAAGATTTCCGGATGATTTCCGTAAAAAAAATTAAATTTCCCGAAATTTTTCCGGATAATTTCCGTAAAAAAAAAAAATTTCAGGAAATTTATTTCCGGATGATTACCGTAAAAAAAATTTAATTTCCGGAAATTTTTCTAGAAGATTTCCGAAAAAAAAAATTTTCAGGAAGCATTTCCGTAAAAAAAATAAATTTTGGCGGAAGTTTTCCGGATTGATTTCCGTAAAAAAATTAATTTCTGAAAATTTTCAGGAAAATTCTTGGAAACCCTTCTACATGGGTAAACAATCCTCCTTTTCCGCGAAAACAGTTTTTCCAATAGTTTAATAACCAAATTTATAACCAAAATTACGTTTGTAATCAGATAAATCAGCATTTTCCAGGCTTATTGAAAAACATACACTTCAAAAACATAGTGAATTTTAGGTTCTTAATGATAATTTTTTCGATCACTTTTTCTCTTCTAAATATTTAATTAATGTGAGCTGAAATTTTGTAAGAAAGTCTTAAACATAATATGTTATAATATGCTGAAGTTTTAATATTTTAAAATTAATTATTACAAATTTCCACTACCCCCTCGGAAATTATCGGTTCGCCTGCAATGCGCACAGTCCAAAACATTACACCAATCTTTAAATCACGATTTTTGTGATACAAATGTCACACTGTAAATTATGAATTAGTGAAAATTTTGACTGATTTCAATTAGTGACCCCAGTTTTTCTTTAAATTTATCAGTGAAAATTTTACTGACAAATCAGTTGTTTTTACTGATTGTTATTGAAATTCTACTGATGAATTAAAGAAAACTGGGCCACTGATTGAAAATCATAAAAATTGAATTTTTTGATGAAATTTTCAGTGATTCAGATTTAAGAGTGCAGAAAATTAACAAATATATAATTTGAAAAGAGTATTAAATACTACGATTAATGATACTTAACTGAAAATTTTAATAATTTATATCAAACATTGCAGCAATCGACAAAGTTTACAACAAATCTTTTTGGAAATTTTTTCAACACTTAAAAATTTTTTAAAATATTGCAGAAAACAATTGAAACTTATTCAAGTGAGAACATTGAAGTCTCATCTTTAATTTAAGACCAAAAGAGTTCAAAAATTTTTTTTAGTTCGTGAGATAATATTATAACCTCCCGAGCATATTCAGCCAAAAAACCGTCCAAATTCCAACTAATTCAATATGCATTTGTCAAAAAACATGCTCGGACGCTTATAATTATATCTCCACCAAACACGAATAAATATTTTTTGAACTGTTTTGGTCTTAAATTAAAGATGAGACTTCAATGATCACTTCTATATAAGTTTTCAATTTCTTTCTGCAATATTAAAAAAATGTTTTAGAGTTGAAAAAATTTTCCAAAAAATTTTATTTTCTTTATTTTTTGTTGTCAAATTTGTTGATTGCTGCAATCTGCATAAAATTGCATGCATAAATTATTCAAATTTTCAAATACGTGTAATTAATCGTAGAATTTAATAAACTTTCAAAATGTATATTTGTTAATTTTCTAATATTTTGTATTTATAAAAAATTCTCGATTTAAAAGATTGGTATGTTCTAGGGCCGTGTACATGCAGCCGTACCGGATAATTTCCCGACCATGGAAATGCATTGATATTTTAAATCGGAGCCAAGTATATATTTTGTAAATTTAGAATTTGTGTTTTCAAGTTTATATATATATATATATATATATATATATAATATATATATATATATATATATATATATAAGCTTTCTATAAGTTTTTCCCGTTTATTAATGTTTTCGCCTTTCTAATTGACAAGAAATGCCAATAATCCTCAATTTGACGATTATCTTTCAGAATTTCTAATCATTGAATTAACATTTTTCCCTCTTTCAACTTCTCAATTGAAACTCTTCATTCCCTCTTTTCAATGATATATTATTCGTATACCATCAAGGTGAAATACCCAATTGCCACTGAACTGTGTCTAAACCTTTCAGCGAGAAGTGAAACTTTTTCCGAGAGCAATACGACGTACGAACGAACACTAGAGTTCCTCGCGTAACTGACTCTGATCCTTGAAGCGTGAACCACGACGCCTTTGGCAGGTGTAGGTGCACGCTCTCTCGACGGAAACGAAGAGAGAGGAAAAATCGACGAAAAAATATATATGGAAAGAGAGCAGGAAGAATTTCTAAAAGCTGCCTAGCCGAATTCCTCCTATTTCGCTGCTCACAGAGCAGACGGATGACGAAGAAGAGGGAGAGATCTTTTTCTTCCTCTCTCTTGCTCCTCTTTTTTTTGACAAGAAGAAAGAGAAATATGAAAAAGAAAAGAAAAAAATTACAGGAAGATTAAAAACGAAAGTGAGAGAAGGAAATAAGCTAAAAGAGAGGGGAAACGTAAGAAGAAAAAGACGAAGAAGTAAAAAGTAAGAAAAAAAAGAGAGAAAGATAGAAAACAAAAGAATAAAAGCGAGTTAACGAAAGAGAGAGGAGTAAAAAGAGAGAAAGAAGGAGAAACAGAAAAGACGAGAAAAAAAGAAGAAGAAGAAGACAGAGAAAAAGAAAATGACAGAAAAAATACTTTAAAAAAAAGATAGACGATGAGAAAGAGAGCCTAGAGTGGCACCGCGAGCGCATCGCATCGGTCGGGAATGAGTGGAGAAAAGCAGGAAGGGGAGGGGGGTTGAGACCCAAGGATTGAGTCAGGGTAAGGGGGGTCAGGGGGGCGTAGGAAGCACTTAAAGAATTATCCGAACTCACAGAAGGGATGGGATTCTCCATGGCACGTGCACTTGTTCCCCAGGCCAACACCTAATACCTACTAATACTGTGACGTGTATCTATCTACCCTTTTACCGCTCAACGCGAGAGTACCCCTGGGCATAACACAGAAAAGAGTAAGTAGGATCGTGTCTACTATAAGTATCTGACTACCTAACATCCGCAAATGTCTAGCCACACTCAGTGCCAAAGCGATATATATATATATATATATATATATATATATATATATATATATATATATAATATATATATAATATTTATTTGTATGTATGCATAAGAAATTTTATACGCAGGAAAATATATAGCAGTGAACTTACACAACGAAAATTGGAACAAACGACATTGACGATAAATTGTCTCCGTTCTCCTTCAAGCGAAATGCATTGATTTTGTATACAATGGTTTAATCAGTGCACTCGATGTTGTTGATGGAATCAATCGTTTTCCAGGCGTCAAGCAATTAGTTCACTCCTCTATTTGACTATTATTCGCATGATATTATAATTCGTTATGTGGGAATAAATGGGAAACTTGATCGGTTTGTATTTCTTGTTATAATTATTTATAAAAACCTTTTTTGGGTTGATATTTTTTAAATTTATAATGATATATAGCATGTTTTTTGACAAATGCATGTTGAATTAGTTGGTCTTAAATTAAAGATGAGACTTCAATGTTCGCATCTATATAGGTTTCAATTGTTTTCTGCAATATTTAAAAAATATTTAAGAGTTGAAAAAATTTCCAAAAAAATTTGTTGTAAAATTTGTCGATTGCTGCAATTCACAAAAAATCGCGATTTAAAGATTGGTATGTTTTGGTCCGTGCGCATGCAGGCGAACCGATAATTTCCGAGGGTAGTGAAATTTGTAATAATTAATTTTAAAAATATTAAAACTTCTGCATAATATAACATATTATGTTTAAGACTTTCTTACAAAATTTCAGCTAAATTTATTAAATATTTAAAGGGAAAAGTGGTCGGAAAAAATTATCATTAACCACTTCACTGGCAGGGCGTTCCAAATGGCGTTCCACGTGCCAAGGCCCAGACTGGCAAAAACATTTACGTATAATATTACCATTCATAATGATCAATAATAGTTATTTATATATATTATCAATAGTTATAATTATTATATTATAATATGGTATGTAAATATATTTTTTCAATAAAAATACAAGTTTTATTGTGTAAAAATTGAAAGAAAGTGGAACGCCATTTGTTGAAAAATATTTAAAAAAAAGCCGATTTGAACGTTCGGAAAAACGTTGAAAATACACAAAAACTTAAATTTTTATTGTGGTAATCTTGTTCTATGATGTCTTAAATATAGAAAAATTTCTTTACAACAGTTAAATGTGGTGTACACTTTTCTAAAACAGAGTTTTTTTAGGAACGCCATTTCGGTGTTTTTTGCCAGTCTGGGCCTCGGCGCGTGGGAATGCCATTTGGAAACGCCCTGCCAGTGAAGTGGTTAAGAACCTAAAATTCACTATGCTGTTGAAGTGTAAGTTTTCAATAAGCCTGGAAAATGCTGATTTATCTGATTACAAACGTAATTTGGTTATAAATTTGGTTAATTAATTAATTGTTAATTAAGATTCTAGAAATAGCAAATTTAGTTTGTAGTCCTAATAATTCAAATTTGTTCTAATAACAATAAATCTGTTTAAAATGTTATAACAATAACAAACGAAATTTGTTATTTCTATGTTAACAATTTTTTGTTCTTTGTGTGCCTGATTCATAATAGATTCGACTAGTGATATGAACATAATAAATACGAAATTTAATTTTTACTTTTACATTGATTCACATTTTTACTTCTTAATTAATTTTAAAACAAAAAATTTTTGTATTCACTTTTACATTTAATTTCAAATTTACATACACTTTCATTTTCTCACATATTTTCACATTCATTGTAATCTTTATTTTATCCCTTTCTCTTTTACTTCTACTTTACTAATAAATAAGTGATCGTGAAAGCAAGAGGTAAAAAATCTATGAAATTGAAAATTAGAGTCAAAATAAAAGAGGAAATAAAAATCCATAAAAAATGAAAATGGTACACGGAAAAACTTTTTGCAAGAGTTTATTAGGAAATTGTTGATTCAAGAACTCAGGATATGGGAAAAATTTAGAACTTCTTTCAGAAAAGTTCAATATTCATTAAAGAATTTTTAGGAGCTTTTCTAATGGCTTGAAAATAATTGTACTTGACAATGCGACTGAGTACTTTAGTCACTGCGCGCTAAAAAAGTCTCGAACTATTTAAAAAAGAAGACGTAGCGTAACCAATAGGTATATAGCGCCACTTGGTTTTAAACGCTTTAAATATGATCTAAAACTACAGTATCGTAACGCATCCCTGCAGCCGAGTGGCATAAGGCGGAGAGATCTTGAGTCTCAAGGTATCAAGTTCAACTACTCACGCGGGCAAATTTTTTTCTTTAATTTCACATTTTTCTATTCTTAAACCAGTTCAGGACTTTTTCAAGAAAATTCAACAAGTTGTTCAGAAATTTACTACAGTTATCCCCGAACAGCTTGAAATAATATTTCAATGTATGGTTTTTGTAGCATTTCTTGTTTTTTTCCATATCCTGAGTTCTTGAATAAGTTTCTAAATAACTTTTGAAAAAGTTTTTCCATGTAATGAAAGAAAAATCTATGAAAAAAGAAGTATCAATTTGTGAAATAGAAAACGAAAGTAAAACGTTAACCCTCTTGCGCATACACTTCAAACCAACAAAAAAATGTTTATTGTTTTAAACATTGTAAAAGTAGTTATTTATTGTTTAATAAATAATATGCAGTGTTCTAAATAATTTTGTAACATTCGTTTATCCCAAAGAAATAATTTGCAACATGATAGATCACTTAATGTTAGTTTTTAAAAAACAAAAAGTTATTAACAAAAATGATTGGATGAATATTATTATGTTAACGACTTAACATAATAATATTTTTTTACTTTATAGATGATATGGATGACTGTTGAATTTCTCTACTCCACACAAAGCCGAATATATTCGTCCAATTAGTTAAATTGATATTTAATAATATTTTTACCTTTAAAATAAATAATTTTATTTTACTTTACATTATAAAAATTACGAATTTTATTTTAGTATTTTATCTAAAAAATAATTTTAATTTTCTTTTTATTCAATAGTGAATATCTTTCCCCTTTATAACCACATATTACTAATTTTAATTTCATTCTAATTCTTACTCTAAACATTACAAATTTTATTTCACTTTCTACTCTAGAAATTATTAATTACACTCTAGTTTTTAGTAAAAAAACACTAATTTTATTTCACTATGTAATTTTTTTATTAATTTTGTTAATTATTTGAATATTCTAAAACTGACTATAACTTTATATTAATTTTTTTGGTTTATACACCTGTCTTCAGCTTTAAATACTTGGCTATACAAGTATACATGGGCGTTCTACGCGAAATAGGACAGTATTTGACTTTTTCATCTCAGATTTTTTTCAAATATTTTTTTCTTTTAGTGCTCATTGAAATATGCTTCCATGATTTTTTTCAAATTTTTTCATCAAGCTATTTAAGAGATACAGGTTTTTGAAAAATCAAGTTTTTTACGAAAATGTTTTTTGAAATGGTTATAACTCGGTCAAAAATTGACCAAAGGGCTTAGGGGGTTAAGTATGCAAAAAGTGCCCCCGCTTCTATTCTTCTCAAATTTGGCCCATATGTTACTATCCATATGACTATAACTTTCTGCAATTTTGAACTCAAAATTCGCTTTTTTGGGGGAGTTATGGAGGGGGAAAGCAAAATCAAAAAACTTATTTTTTCTCGAAAACTACTGAACCGATTTTAATGAAATTTTAAGAGGTTGTAAATATAGATAAGGCGATTTTAGAAAAAAAAATCAAAATTTTTTTTTCAAAAAAAATTTTCAAAAAAAAATTTTGAAATTTTCAAAATTTTTTTTTAGGGTTATTTTTTTAAAGTGACCACTTTCTCTTTTGTTATAAAAAGTACCTTATAATGTCCCCTTTAACATATATTTTTTTCAAATTTTTTAAAAATATGGTTTTTGAGTAAAATGTCAAAAACCATGGTCATGCTATTTGTCACGTACGGTAATGCACATATATAAATATGGGCCATATTAATGTGATAGGGTATAGCTAAATAAGTATGGAAAAAAATGACCCGAATATATTTTTCCCATTCATTCCTTCCAACTGAAAAATAACTTTTTCAAATTTTTAACTCAAAATTTTGAGTTTTTTTGGAACTTATGGAGGGGAAAAAATCGAAAAACGCATTTTCCTCAAAAACTACTGTATGTATTTTAATCAGCTTTGGATATGTTGAAAAGACAATTAAAGAGATTCCAAAAAAAATTTCAAATTTTTTTTTTTCAAAAAATTCCAAAAATCTTTTTTTTGAAAATTTCAAAATGAAAATTTTTCGAAATTTTCAAAAAAAAATTTTTTAGTTCTATTAAAGTGACATTTTTATGTATTTTCTCATTTCATTCTCTTATGTGATCTACTAATAAAAAAATTTTGCCCGACATGATTTCAAGGTGTGTCACGGTAAATAACTCAAAAAACCCTACCCGGTACCTACATTATTATGTTGTATCCGAATGGTCAACTAATTAATTATTTATTTAATTACAAAATAATACTTAGGAGTTTTATGAATACTAGCCTGAAATTGATGTAATAAAATTATTTCCAAAGAAAAATCCAAAAATTTTTATTTTTACGTTAAGAATTTTTTTCTATTTGGATCGTTGAAGCGGTACATTTACACTTTTCTTATTTAACTTCTTTAACAGTCTTACTTTTTAAACAATAATGGCCTAGATGATTTTAGAGTGCGACACGGTAAAAATATCTCCAAAAATCCTAAAATTTGATTTTAAAATTTTTCGTAATTTTTTTGTTTGTCTAAAAATATTTTTTATGTCAACTTCAGATTTGTATTTATCAATCATAATAAGCCACTAGTAATAAGTTGCAAAAATATTTGACAGTTTTTTTAATATTAACCATTCGCATACAACATAAAAATGTTCTGGGTAGGGTTTTTGAGTTATTTACCGTGACACACCTTGAAATCATGTCGGGCAAAAGTTTTTTATTAAGTAGATCACATAAGAGAATGAAATGAGAACATACATAAAAATGTCACTTTAATAGAACTAAAAAATTTTTTTTTTGAAAATTTCGAAAAATTTTAATTTTGAAATTTTCAAAAAAAAAGATTTTTGGAATTTTTTGAAAAAAAAAATTTGAAATTTTTTTATTGGAATCTCTTTAATTGTCTTTTCAACATATCCAAAGCTAATTAAAATACATACAGTAGTTTTTTGAGGAAAATGCGTTTTTCGATTTTTTCCCCCTTCATAAGTTCCAAAAAACTCAAAATTTTGAGTAAAAAATTTGAAAAAGTTATTTTTAAGTGGGTAGGAATGAATGGGAAAATATATTCGGGTCATTTTTTTCCATACTTATTTAGCTATACCCTATCACATTAATATGGCCCATATTTATATATGTGCATTACCGTATGTGACAAATAGCATGACCATGGTTTTTGACATTTTACTCAAAAACCATATTTTTAAAAAATTTGAAAAAAATATATGTTAAAGGGGACATTATAAGGTACTTTTTACAACAAAAGAGAAAGTGGTCACTTTAAAAAATAACCCTAAAAAAAAAAATTTTGAAAATTTCAAAATTTTTTTTTTGAAAATTTTTTTTTAAAAAAAATTTTGATTTTTTTTTCTAAAATCGCCTTATCTATATTTACAACCTCTTAAAATTTCATTAAAATCGGTTCAGTAGTTTTCGAGAAAAATAAGTTTTTTGATTTTGCTTTCCCCCTCCATAACTCCCCCAAAAAAGCGAATTTTGAGTTCAAAATTGCAGAAAGTTATAGTCATATGGATAGTAACATATGGGCCAAATTTGAGAAAAATAGAAGCGGGGGCACTTTTTGCATACTTAACCCCCTAAGCCCTTTGACGTTCTATACATAAAAATTTTTGTTTTTACACGTAGTTTTTTGATAAAAATATAAACAAATTTATTTTTTAAATTTACAAAATTTACACGTAGTTTTTTACACGTAGTTTTTGATAAAAATATAAAAAAATTTATTTTTTAAATTTACAAAATTTTTTTTTAATTTAAAAAAAAATTATTTTTAAGAATGTATGTATCGATCGATTTTTTTTTCAAAATTTTTTGTAAGAAACTAGAACTAAATTAAACAACTTTTAGGCGTTGTCTGATTGTGGGCAAACGATGGGATCTATTTATTTCGAATTTTTTAAATTTTTTATCCATATAATATAGCAAACAATAGGGCTTTTGAGCTAAAATTAGTTCACATGGATCCCGGGTCACAAAATTGGCCATCACGTCAGGATTTTTGAGAAAAGTGTGGGTAAAGACCCCAAAAGAACGTGTTTTTGAGGATTTTCAAAATTTTTTTTATCCTAAACCTGACGCGCGAGAAACTTCTTCTACATAGACTTAAATTGAAGCTTGAATTGTCCACTACAAGACCCATATCCGTAAAAAACCAAAAAAGATTAAAATTTTTTCAAAAAATGGGGTTGAAGTTACCAAAAATGCGTTTTTTGGGTTTCTTTAATGGACTTTTAAAATTATTTTGGATTCGCTTGAAAAATGTTACTCGGGGGTTTTTGAGGCCGCTGATTACGAATCCGATATCACTTTTCGAAAATTCAAAATGGCGGATGTCAAAATTTATAATTGATCGGATTCGCTTGAAAATTGTTACTCAAGGGTGTGTGAGGTCGCGGATTAGAATCTGACGTGCCAGAAATTCAGAAAAATGTTATAATCTGCTGATTATATTCAGCAACCCTAAAAAATCACAGTTTTGGTAACTTCAACCCCATGTTTTGAAAAAATTTTTAATTTTTTTTTGGTTTTACGGATATGGCTCTTGTAGTGGACAATTCAAGCTTCAATTTTAGTCTATGTAGAAGTTTCTGGCGCGTCAGGTTTAGGATAAAAAAAATTTTGAAAACCTTCAAAAACACGTTTTTTATGGTCTTTACCTCCACTTTTCTCAAAATCCTGACGTGATGGCCAATTTTATGACCCGGGATTGTATTCAGCGTCTTTAATGGACACTATGGTATCTCATAAAAAGTAAGACTTTTTTTGTTGACCTGTGTTATTAATAATTTTAGCTCAAAAGCCCTATTGTTTGCTATAATTGTATGGATATAAAAATTAAAAAATTCGAAATAAATAGATCCCATCGTTTGCCCACAATCAGACAACACCTAAAAGTTGTTAATTTACTGCTAGTTTCTTACAAAAAAATTTTGAAAAACATCCATCGATACATACATTCTCAAAAATAATTTTTTTTAAATTAAAAAAAAAATTTTGTAAATTTAAAAAATAAATTTTTTTATATTTTTATCAAAAACTACGTGTAAAAACAAAAATTTTTATGTATAGAACGTCAAATTTGGTCAATTTTTGACCGAGTTATAACCATTTCAAAAAACATTTTCGTAAAAAACTTGATTTTTTAAAAATCTGTATCTCTTAAACAGCTTGATGGAAAAATTTGAAAAAAATCATGGCAGCATATTTCAATGAGCACTAAAAGAAAAAAATATTTGAAAAAAATCTGAGATGCAAAAGTCAAATACTGTCCGATTTCAATTTAAGATGGAGATATTTGTACTGTGAATAGTACTTAACATACAACTAATGTTAACGAACTTTCGTTTAATTTCATAAATTCGCCATAGAATCTGAGGCGGTATATTGTTTTTAGAAGTGCAAAAAAAGAAAAATGATCTTCGAATTTTTAAGTTTTTTGATTATCATTTTTGAGACTTAATTTATTCGACAAATTTTTTTGGATGCTATTGCATGTCCTTTTTCGAAATATATATATATATATATATATATATATATACATGTATTTTTGTTTGATTTCAAAAAGATTTATTTAAATTTATTCTGAAATTTGAGAAATACATTCGGGGTAAAGTCGCTCACATGAAGTCGGGGTAAAGCCGCTCACTTATTAAATTTGTGTAGGAAGCCGAATCAGTATTAACTGTATTTGCGTTTTTTTGGCGATCTTAAAATTTTTAATATTAAAAATATTTATTAAAAGACAAATAATATTCATTTCCTAACAATATTATTAAATTATTGGGTAATGAGTTGAATATTTAACATTTTGAATGTCCCGCATTTTACGATTTGTAGCGATTTTTTCTAATAGATGGCGCCGAACTACCAATATTTGTTGACAACATTGAGCGGAATTTCTTTTGTTATATTTTATGAATAATAAAATCTATAACTTGTTGCATCCAAAATTGTAACTACATTTTAGTTTTCTCCTAATAAAATATTATTTAAATTCACAGTTGCATTTCATGGAACCTATACTTATTATTTAATAAACCAGTATTTATTGTTTACAGAACTCATAACTTATCATTAATAAATCATACTGAAGACGGAAATAAGGAGAAATTTAATATATACAAAATAAAACTGTCGGGATTACCTTAAATTCTTAAAAAAGATCAAGTGATCGGATTTACCCCCGAGGGGTGAGCGGATTTACCCTGGAAAATTGTGATTTTAAAATTTGCTATATGTATATTAAAAATTTTCCCGAAGTAAAACTAAGAAAGATAAATAAAAAATTCTTTTTTATTTTGTTAATAGAAATCATAAGTTTTCAAATTATATAAATTAACTTGGATTTAGAGAATAATTTCCCAGGTTTTTACCATTCTGAAAAAAAGTGAGCGGGTTTACCCCAGTCTCCGCTACCAATCATGTTTACAAAAAAACTCTTCTTATTCGTTAAAAAAATTCACAAAAAAAAGTTCGAATCCGACAGTAGTTGGCCACCTAAAAGCAATCTTTTTAATTAATGCTGTTTTAAAAGAGCAATTCATATTTTTTTCGAATTCTTTTATGTGATGTTGTTCCTTACGATCACACAAAACTATTAAACCAATCATGTTTTTGAAAAAAATTTTTTACTCGTCAAAAAAAATTAGTAAATAAACAAGTAAGAATCCGACAGTATTCGGCCATCTAAACCGACAGTAATCGGCCACTTTTAAAAGCTTTCAAAAACCCGGGGCATAATGAATAATGAGTGAAAATTAATATTTACGGCCTCAAATCCTAATATATATTGTAAATTAAGGTTTGTGAAAAAAAGATCAAAAAATATAACCACAATTATTTTCTAATAAGACGTATTCTTCGGTTTTTTTATTAAAATTAATAATACAAAATTACAAATCTGAAGTTTCACTTTCTCTTTTATCTTTAATAAAAGTAAGTAACTTTATAGTAAATTTAATTTAATTCAAAAAATGATAACAATTAAATAAGGATTTTTAAAATACTTTTTCTGTCTTAAGTAAACAAGCAAAATTATTTGCTTTTACAGTACTCACAAATGAAAAAAAATACCCAGGGGTACTTGGCCAATATTTTGTAATTTTCTATCAATACAGAAAGTGTAAATGAAAAATCTCCAATTGGCCCTTAAAAACAAATGAATCAAGCTCAAAACCCAATTTGATTTTTGTTTTTAAAGCTATTTTTGAAAAAATGAGAACGAAAAAATGAAAATTTTGAAAAGTTACTTTCGTATGTCAAAAAAAGTTTTTCTACTATATTTCTTACAATATTAAATAAATATTATTGAAACTTCGTACAAAGTTGCAGTATACCAAGTACAATAACATGTCTATAGAGTGAAATTATTTTGATTTATCAATTTTAAATAAATTACAATTATCCATTACACCCCGTGAAACGGTATTTCAATAGTCAAAAGTTGGATTGTTAAAAATTATTTTAATAAAAATAAATTGTAAATTTATAGATAAATATTGTATAAAAATTAAAAATAAGGATAAAATTTAGTGAATGAGAAATAATATTTCAGTTAAATTTAAAGTGTGAGAAATTCAAAATAAGGTCAATAGAGTACAAATGTACTAAGAGATATTTGAAAACCTATGGAAACAGCACAGCTGATTCAAGGCCAAGGTTAAGGAAAAGATAAGAAATTTTCATATTTGAAGAAATTGGAAATTATTTAAAGACAAGATAAATTTTATACATAATTTATATAGAGTTAAATATAAGGATATTTTATCATATAGAATTGCATATTTAGTTTTATAAAATTAGTATGGATTTTAGTAATTATAATTGAGTTATTAATTATTTAATTAGGTTTCAATAAATAAAGCAATAATAAAATTTATATTAATATATAGTAAAAAAAATTAATAAAAATTATAAGAAAAAGTTAAATTGATAAAAGTATATAATTTAAAGATTTATTTAAATTATAAGAAATAAAATAAAATTAGAGATGGAAATAAATGACAGTTACGCAATAGTATTGTTGTGGGTAAACGGTAGACAATTTGGAGACAAGAGAGAGAGGAAATATATCTCTGTCCTTATGGGAAAAATTTAAATATTATTGGTTGAAAGAGAATGACGCGTTATGAATTTCCGTGAATAGGAAGAGAGATAGTCTCGCGAAACGGAAGTCGCGTGGATTTTTCGTATTAACCGGAAGAGATTAAGGGCGAATATTATTATTATGGAAAATTCTAGACAATTCTAGAGAGTTCTAGAATTTTCCATGGCGTCTCCAAATTGGTATATAAACAGCAAGATCGAAGTTCTCGCTCTCTTATTTAGACTACTCTGTTCACAAAGGTACGTAAGTATAAACTTTAAAACTGTACTTGTGACACCCAGGAATTCGTTGTTTTACAACTTACTACCTGGTGTTGTAAGTATTAATTGTAATATACACATTATTTAAACAGTAACACTGACATTGTTATAATATTGTATAACGCAGGAATTCGTTGTTTTACAACTTACGACCTGAACTTTACAATATATAACTCATAAAATATAATTATTTAAAATAAAAAAATACTCAGGAATTCGTTATTTTACAACTTACTACCTGATATTTTTTTTACATTACACTGATATTTTAAAAAAATTGTATAACGCAGGAATTCGTTGTTTTACAACTTACGACCTGAACTTTACAATTTTTAACATACATTTATACTCACATTTACAAATCGTAAAAATTACTCAGGAATTTGTTGTTTTACAATTTATTACCTGGTAATTAAATAAAAATTATCTACAAAGTCAAGCCCTGGTGGAAGTGTTGGGGAATTTACCAAGAAATTGGTTTACTACCTCATAATCTAAAACCTTAAGGTGTAACAAGAGCAAATCGTAAGTTTATTGAATATTCTTATGAGCTGCGTTCATATAGTAATAGGCTATATCGATGTGGCAGTTTGAAAGATTCAATAAATATTGATCCCAGACCACCAAACTATTATTTATGATAGGTAATAATTAATTCATTTGAATTAATTATTTTAGTTAATTTTTCAGAGAAATAAATAGATTTTATTATGTAAATTGAACAAATTTTGATCATTTTTTGATATTATAATTTTATCATATCTAAAATAAATCAAAATTTAGAAAATTTATAATTTTAAAGAATATTTATTTATTAATAGAATAGTTAATATAGGGAATAGGGAAAACTTGACCTTTTGTAGGTAGGATTTATAAAATTTTATTATTAAATTTTATTTGATTTTTGTTTCTAGATTTATCTAAATTGGAACATAATTTACGAATTGTAATTATTGATATTGTTGAAAGAAGGAAGAATACTTACGAAGGTGAATGAACAATTTTATTTATTTTTATTTTATTAATTACTGAGTCAATTCATATAGACCATAGCAACCGAACTTATATAATTATTTATTTAAATAAACTGTATCATAAGAAAAGATTTCTTTATAGTTAAAAAATTGTGTTAATTTAATTTTTAATTTATTAATTTATATTTTATAATTTTATCCTACGAAAGAAAGATAACAAAATTATCTTATTTAGTAGTGGATAATTTAGAAAGAATAAAAGCTGAATTACCGAATAATTATTTGGAGCAGATTCCTTTAATTTGGTTATAAAGCGACAAATTTTCTCAAAAATAAAGTATAATATTAAAGAGAAATTTGAATTACATAATTTCATTCAGATGATATATTTCTATATGTTGTCAAAACAGATCTTATCAGTTGATATAGTTTGGCGCGTGCCTCATTGTTAGAGGATCTTTAAATTTAGGAAATAATGTCCCTTTAAATATATACAAAGACACTCTTTCTATTCAGATTACATAAGAATGAGAAATATTTAATACACATGTATAAGATATTTCTCATGTTAGAAACACGTGGGTTTTCAGAAGTTTACCGTACAGTGGGCTTTTAAATTAAAATAAAGGAAAATATTTAGATATATACTTTCCTCGGTCTGTTAACCAATACACGTATGTTTCAACTGGTACCCCTGGTTTTGTTTGCTTTCTATATGGAGTGACTCAAGTAAAATAGAAATTAAGAAATTAATGCAATTTATAGAATGAAAACATTTTGAACATTCGCGAAAAATTCAAACAATTTTAAACTATACAAAAATTCGCGAAAAATAAATAAATAGAAATTTATTTACAAATAAATAATAAATAATAAATAATAAATAATAAATATATTTCAATAAAAATGGAAGATAAGCAAAATAAAAACACAAATACACAGGAAAGTTCAAAACCTCGTTCAGATGGGGAAAATACAAACGAAAATGAAATGAATACAAAGAAAATATCAGAAAAAGACAAAAATAGAAAACATAAAAATTGGGGTTTTATGGATATTTTTGATGAAGAAGAAACTATTATTGAAGAAATTGATGATAGTGATGAAGAAGTAGATTTAAATGAAGAAGAACGGGAATTAATGAATAAAACTGAACGAGATTTTGACGAATTCATGCGTGATTTGGGTTTACAAGTAAAAAAAGTTAAAAAAGGTTTAGGTAAAATTGCTTTACAACAAAAAGAAAATTTTAATAAATGCACAACAGATAGAGTGAAAATTAGACAGAAAATTGAACAAAATGAGAGAGAGATTGAACAATTGAAAATTAAATTGGGTGAAAAAATAGATACGAGTGTTGAAATTAATAAGAGACAGTATGAAAATTTAAAACCAAACGTAGAAGAGACATTGGATGAGGTTACGGGAAAAATAGGTCAAATGGACAGTAAATTAAATAATTTACATTTGCATACGGAAGAGAATACTATAAGTGTAATGGATAATGAGCTTAAAATTAAACGAATTCAAGAAAATCAAGAGTTATTTGAACAAAGAATAAATCGATTAAAAACTAGTGATAATACATGTAAAAATTCATGGGTTAGAGAATATCCATTACCGAAGTATTCTGGAAGTATTCAAGAACGTCCAATGGTATTCTTACGCGAAATAGAAGATTATATCAATTTTAACGATATTTTAAACTCAGAAATTAAATATGTTATACAAGCATGTTTAGATGGAATAGCTAAAGAATGGTGGAATTTAGTTAAAGAAGAAAATGATCACTTTGGTCATTTTAAAGAAAAATTTATTAACCGATTTTGGAATGAAGATATACGATTTAAAATAAGTACAAATTTAGAATTCGGTTCTTTCAGACCAAACGGAAAATTATCAAGGTCAGCGTACGCGATTAAAGTAATAAATAAAGCTAAAGACTTGATTCCATCACCTTTAGAAAATGAAATTGTTGTGAAAATTGCCAGACATTTTAGTGAAGATATTCAAACGGCTATTATAATTAGAGGAATTAAAAAAATAAATGATTTATTAGATTTGTTGGAGAAATTTGATAGAGCAGGACCGGTTAACTCTCAAAGAAATTTTTCAAATTCTGGTAGTTCCCAAAACAATTCAAGGAGTGGTTCTGAGAATTACAATCGTCAACAGAATTCACAAAATTCGCAAAATCAAAATACTCAAAATTTTAATCAACAAAATCAAAGTCGTTATAAAAAAAATAATTCAAATTATTTTAAAAATCAAGATCGTTATCAAGGAAATAATTCATATCAAAGTAGATATAATAATAATGATAATAAACAAGAAAATAGAACTGAAAATTTTCAAAATAAAAATTACCGGGATAACAATTTTGATAAAAATAGATTTTTGGGTAATTCTAGTAATTCTCAGAACAACTCAAATCAACGCCAATATTATAACAATGGTTATGTTGAAAATTCAAGATATGTTTCTTATAATGTAAAGAAAGAGGATGGAGAACCATCAAGTGTAAATTATCCAAATAATGAAAGTTCTCAACAAGCCAGAATTAATGTAACAAAAAAATGTAAAAAAGTAAAATCTAGTAATAACGAAGATTATTGTGAACCTTCTACGACTTCGGAAAACTAGTAAACCTCGGGTTTGTAAATACAAGTTCGCTTAATACAAATCCGAGGTCAATGACATTAATTAGTAAAAATAAGGAAATTATTCCATCTGATTTGCGAGAAGAATTGTTAGAAGAACAAATATTAGATGTGCATGATCATTTAGGAAAATGTCCTGTAATAGAATTTGAAATTTTAAATAAAAAAGTAAAAGCATTAATTGATACAGGAAGTCAAATAACATGCATTTCTGAAAATTTTTATGAGGAAAATTTAGAAAAATTTGAAAAATGTGAAAAATTACCAATTGTAGGTATGAGTATTGTAGGTGCAACCGGAGCACGTCCAATTAAAATAAAATTACAAATTTTAGCAGAATTCAAAATGTGTGGTTATGAAGGTCAATATGTATTTATAATTGTACCAAAATTAAATTGTAATTGTATAATTGGGGCTGATATGTTAAAAGTTTTAAAAACAAGAATTGATTTTAAAAAAGATATCATTCAAGTAATGAGGGGTGAAGAAATTTTATCTATGAAAATGCTCAATGAAAGCATAAATAAAATTAAAATAATAAAAGAAAATAATAATGAATTAGAAACTAAATTCGAAACTAATTTAGCAATTGAAAAAAATTTCGAAAAAGAAATTACAATTGAAAATAATAATAAAAAAAATGATATCAATAAAGTAATAATTAATCAATTAAATGGAAAAGAATTTCATGAAGATAGTCCTGGGGTAATTAATGAAATTATAAATACAAAAACCTATGATGACACACAATTTGAATTCGATTTATCTGAAGTGGAAATAAAAGAAAAAATTCATGAATGCACGTTGTTAAATCAAAACGAAAAAGAAAGATTTTTCAAGCTTATTTCGCGATATAAAAATGTATTTTCAAAAAAGCCGGGTAGAATTTCTGTATACGAACATAAATTAGAAGTTGATGATACGAAACCATTTTTTAAAAAAACCTATCCAATTCCAATGAAACTCAGAGAAAGAGCAATTGAAGAATTAAATAAATTAATTAAATTGAATATTATTAAAAAAATGAATACTTCGTATGTGAATCCAATTTGTGTAAGAATAAAAAGAGATGGCACTATAAGATTTTGTTTGGATGCGAGAAAAGTGAATGAAGTATTGACTGATTGTTATGAACGCGCAGAAACAACAGAATTGTTATTTCAACGTTGTGCAGGTGTGAAAATAATGTCTTCGTTAGATTTAGTTAGTAGTTTTTGGCAAATTCCTTTAGAGGAAAATTCTAAAAAATATACTGGATTTATTTTTGAAGGAAAATGTTATGTTTTCAATGTTGTACCATTTGGTTTAAAAACTAGTACAAGCGCGTTAGTAAGAGCATTAGATCAGGTATTATGCGGTATAGGCGATTTTGTGATCACTTTCATCGACGACATGCTGTGTACATCACAAAGTATCGATGAACATCTTTATCACTTAGAAAAATTATTTCATCGCTTAGAAGAGCATAATATGACCATCAATTTTCAAAAATCTCATTTTTTTCGACCGGAAGTAAAATTTTTAGGACATATTTTAACAGCAAATGGGATAAAACCAGATCCGGATAAAATAAAATCAATTCACGATTATCCGAGACCGCGAAATTTAAAAGAATTGAGAGGATTTTTAGGTTTAATTAATTTTTATACAAAATTTACTAAAAATCATGCGGAAGAAATTTTTCCATTACTCCAATTATTAAAAACAGGAAATAAATGGGAATGGAATTATTCTAAAGAAGAAGCATTTAATCGTGTGAAATTTCTATTCTGTGAATATACAATTCTTAGTTACCCTGACATATCTAAACCATTTTATTTACAAACAGATGCAAGCGACGTAGCGATAGGATCCGTGTTATACCAGTTAGACGAAGACGGACAACATTTACCTATAGCGTTTGCGAGCCGTACGTTGAAAGGAGCCGAGTTGACATATTTTACGACGGAGAAAGAACTACTTGCGATTGTATGGAGTTTACTCAAATTTCGATCGTATATTTTGGGCACTCGTGTAATAATCAGGACGGACCATAAGGCGTTATCTTTTGTAAAATCGTGTAAACTACTAAGCGGTAGAATTACAAGATGGGTTTTGGCAATTCAGGATTTCGATTTCGATATTGAATATATTGAAGGAAAAAATAATACAGTTGCAGATGCGTTAAGTAGAGCACCAATTTATGAAAAATCAGGAATGGATATAGAATCACACGAGGGTAAATTAATTTTGTATAATTTAGCTAAAAAACCGTCTTCTCAATTGCGAAATAAATTAAAAAATATTAAAAATGAACAAGAATCTGATTCAATTTTAAAACAGAAAATTGCAGATGTTAAAACGGGTAAAACAAAACGTTTTTCGATGGATAAAGATTTATTATATTTTATTGCGGGAGATAATAAAAAATTATGTTTAGCTAAAAGTTTAGTTAATGATTTAATTGACGAAACTCATGAAATGTATGGACATGTAGGACCACAACGAGTTTTTCGCATGTTAAATGAATATTTTTATTATCCGCATTTTTCCAAGGTTATTAGGCATAGAATAGCGAGCTGTGACTCATGTCAAAAGAATAAAGTTTCAAATCAAACTAGTTACACAGAAATGAGAAATTATGCACCTAAAAAACCAGGAGAAATTTTATCTATCGATTTTTATGGTCCTTTACCAGCTTCTAAAGGGGGTTTTAAATACATCTTATCAACTATAGATGCATTTAGTAAATATGTAAAATTATACCCTATTAGAAAAATGACAACAAAAGCGTTAATTAATAAAATTTTCAATTATCATGTTAAAGAATTCGGTAAACCAGAAAAAATTATTTCGGACCATGGTACGCAATTTACATCAGAGATATGGACTAATAAGTTAAAAGAAGAGGGGATAAAACCAGTGTTTTCATCAATTAGACATCCGCAGGGAAATATTGTTGAGAGAATTCACAGGGAGTTATCAAGATTTTTCAGGACTTTAACTAATGGTAGACACAATTCTTGGTGGAATTGGGTGAAAATCATCGAAGATTGCATCAACGAAACTCACCATGAAACTACGGAGTTTACACCAGTGGAGTTATATCTCAAGAAAAAACCAAAACGTATGTGGGAGAAATGGTTAAATTTACCGATAATTCCGAAAGATTTAGATTATGAAAGAAAATTAGAATTAGCGTATGATAATATCTGTAAAAAAGGAAAGAAACGAGCTGATAAATTTAATATTTCGCATAAATTGACGGAATTTAAAGTTGGAGATTTAGTCCTAATTAAATTGCTTAATAAATCTGATAAAGAGAATAAGATTATTGCGAAATTTCTTCAGGTTTACGAGGGACCTTATGAAATTAAAAAAGTTATTAAAAAAGGAACATACATTCTGTGGGATTTGAAAACAAAAATCGAAAAAGGAATGTATCATAGTCAGGATTTGAAGAAATATATTTCAAGAAATAATAATATTGAAAATAATGATAATTAAAAAAAATACAAGTGTCACTAAATAAACAATTAATAAAAACTAGTGAAAATAAAATAAATGATTACTAAAAGTGACAATTAAAATAAATAAATAAAGTGAATAAAAAAATAATAAATAAGGTGTAAATAAACAATAAATAAAGTGCAAAATTATAAACAATTTTATAATTAATATTAAAATTATTTTTAAATAATTTTGGACTAGAATATTAATTTATGTAAATAATTGTAGTGTAAATAAAAGTGATAGTGATAAGTAGTTGATATTTTGGTTTCACCAATATCAACTTATACAAGCTTATGAAGAAGAGGACAACACAAATGAAAGTGATAGAGACACTAAGTGTTAGTTCGTGTTAAATTTAAAATATTATATAAGTTATTTAGCATGCATAAAAAAACAAATAAAAAAAATAAATAAATAAATTAAAATAGTGTAAATATAGTGTATAAAAAAAATTATTATTTAAAGAAAAACAAAAAATAAAAAAAATTAACATGCAAGAAGAAAAAAAAATATGTTTAAAAGATACAGAATAAAAATGATATTAGAATTAAAGCATGCAATTGTAAATATATATAAAAAAAAAAATTCTTAAAAAATTGTAAATAAGAAATTAGTATATAAGGTATGAATGGATAAAATTTTGAGTTTTTCAGTCTATTTTTCATCTGTTTATTTCAAGGGTATTTTCGTATATAATTTTCACAAATATGGAATTTGAAAATATTTAATTTTTCAAGACTTTGTATAATATAGAGGGTAAAGTGTCAATATTTTAAAAGTAAAGTTAGTTTGATTTTGTCTGTCAAGTGGGTGATTTCTGGTGTAGTGTTGTGCATAAATTTTGGAATATTTAAAAGAGGTATTTAAATTCAGTTTTTGATAAAATAAATACAAAATAATTTTTTTTTTTTTTTTTTTTTGCTAATTTTCTAAATAGAAAAAAAGTTTTTTTTTAAAGAAAAAACAAAAAGTTTAAAAACAAAATAGGAATAGATAAACACTAAGTAAATTATAAATAAGAATATAAAGAAAGGTTTTTTTTTTAATTTTTATTTTAGAAAATGAAAGTCAAAATGACGGATCAAGGTACAATGGCATTAAAACATCGTTTATGCGATGCGTACAAAACAAAAAGGCCTCCATCAATTTCTGATCCAATTGTGGAAACGGAGAGAGAAGTGGATGACATAAAAAAACAAACTAAAAATGCACAAACACAAACACCGAAAAATAAACTTAAAATAAAAAATAAAATTATAATAAAAGAAAAACAAAAGCCAAAAATTGTTAAAATTGAAAAGTTAGAGAAGAAAATTATATTAACAAAAGAAATAAAAATAAATTTAAAAATTCAAGAATTATTTGAAAAAATTGGAAAAAATTTTGAATAATAAAAGGTTTTCAATAAATATATATTGTAGTAATTTCATTTTTTTTGTTATTAAACCAAAATGTTCAGAATGATTTCATTAATTTTATTTAAATTATTTAATTTAAGTTTTTTTTTTCTCTTTTTCAATTTTATGTTAAGATGGAGAATGCAAGATTAGTAGATCATCAAGTCATTACATCAAGAGAAATTTATCCTTTTTCAATTTTAAATAACAAAGGATATAAGGTGACAGTAGTTGGAGCTAATAGCCCAAGTTCGATAAAAGTATGGATGAATGAAAGAGAGGATGAGTTTATAAAAATGAAAACGGACATGTACAAATTTTATCAAATTAATGAAAGTGTATTAAGAATTCAATTCTCTGAAGAAAATGGATTTTATGCAGGTTTTCCAATTGTATATAATGACGGAAAAATGCAAGGTAGAGGAGTAATCATATTAATGGAAATAGACGAAAATGATAAAATTTTGGTTTATGATGTTGATATTCATGCTCATCTTAGAATTTCGAAAGATAATATATATTATATTACGAGAGAATTTTTTAGTATTAAAAAATTTACAATTGATATAGCGCTGATAGATATTAGTCCTAAACGCAATAATGTATGGGGAGAAAGTGAAATTAGATTATTTCAAAATGTGTTAAAAAATAAAACATTCAATTTTTATGTCAAATCTTATTATAATCATCGTCATATGGGATGGGGAAAAATAGATACAATGTGGTCTCTGGATGATTGGTTGTGTGAAAAAAATCTTGTAAAATTAAATCCGGGGAAAAATGAATTATATCCTAGTTTTGAGGATATTGATATTGAGGTAGATGAAAATAGAGATGATGATTCTGATGGTGATGATTATGATAATGATGATGTTGTCAGAGGAGAATATGTTTATGTAAGAAATGAGAATGATTTGGTTCCTCTCCATAGACCACAAGGAGCATAAGTTTGTAAACAAATAAATTTATTTTATAAATTAAAAAGAAATTTATTGGTTTAGTGGGGCATTGGGTCTACAACCATAATAATTTTTTTTTATTAAATCTTAAAAAGAAATTTTTTTTTATTCATAAATTTTGACTATTAAAATTTAATTTTATTCTCTATTTTAAACAAATCATTTTTTTTATTCTAAAAGGAATGATTGGTTTTGTGGGGCATTGAAACGGTATTTCAATAGTCAAAAGTTGGATTGTTAAAAATTATTTTAATAAAAATAAATTGTAAATTTATAGATAAATATTGTATAAAAATTAAAAATAAGGATAAAATTTAGTGAATGAGAAATAATATTTCAGTTAAATTTAAAGTGTGAGAAATTCAAAATAAGGTCAATAGAGTACAAATGTACTAAGAGATATTTGAAAACCTATGGAAACAGCACAGCTGATTCAAGGCCAAGGTTAAGGAAAAGATAAGAAATTTTCATATTTGAAGAAATTGGAAATTATTTAAAGACAAGATAAATTTTATACATAATTTATATAGAGTTAAATATAAGGATATTTTATCATATAGAATTGCATATTTAGTTTTATAAAATTAGTATGGATTTTAGTAATTATAATTGAGTTATTAATTATTTAATTAGGTTTCAATAAATAAAGCAATAATAAAATTTATATTAATATATAGTAAAAAAATTAATAAAAATTATAAGAAAAAGTTAAATTGATAAAAGTATATAATTTAAAGATTTATTTAAATTATAAGAAATAAAATAAAATTAGAGATGGAAATAAATGACAGTTACGCAATAGTATTGTTGTGGGTAAACGGTAGACAATTTGGAGACAAGAGAGAGAGAAAATATATCTCTGTCCTTATGGGAAAAATTTAAATATTATTGGTTGAAAGAGAATGACGCGTTATGAATTTCCGTGAGTAGGAAGAGAGATAGTCTCGCGAAACGGAAGTCGCGTGGATTTTTCGTATTAACCGGAAGAGATTAAGGGCGAATATTATTATTATGGAAAATTCTAGACAATTCTAGAGAGTTCTAGAATTTTCCATGGCGTCTCCAAATTGGTATATAAACAGCAAGATCGAAGTTCTCGCTCTCTTATTTAGACTACTCTGTTCACAAAGGTACGTAAGTATAAACTTTAAAACTGTACTTGTGACACCCAGGAATTCGTTGTTTTACAACTTACTACCTGGTGTTGTAAGTATTAATTGTAATATACACATTATTTAAACAGTAACACTGACATTGTTATAATATTGTATAACGCAGGAATTCGTTGTTTTACAACTTACGACCTGAACTTTACAATATATAACTCATAAATATAATTATTTACAATAAAAAAATACTCAGGAATTCGTTATTTTACAACTTACTACCTGATATTTTTTTTACATTACACTGATATTTTAAAAAAATTGTATAACGCAGGAATTCGTTGTTTTACAACTTACGACCTGAACTTTACAATTTTTAACATACATTTATACTCACATTTACAAATCGTAAAAATTACTCAGGAATTTGTTGTTTTACAATTTATTACCTGGTAATTAAATAAAAATTATCTACAAAGTCAAGCCCTGGTGGAAGTGTTGGGGAATTTACCAAGAAATTGGTTTACTACCTCATAATCTAAAACCTTAAGGTGTAACAAGAGCAAATCGTAAGTTTATTGAATATTCTTATGAGCTGCGTTCATATAGTAATAGGCTATATCGATGTGGCAGTTTGAAAGATTCAATAAATATTGATCCCAGACCACCAAACTATTATTTATGATAGGTAATAATTAATTCATTTGAATTAATTATTTTAGTTAATTTTTCAGAGAAATAAATAGATTTTATTATGTAAATTGAACAAATTTTGATCATTTTTTGATATTATAATTTTATCATATCTAAAATAAATCAAAATTTAGAAAATTTATAATTTTAAAGAATATTTATTTATTAATAGAATAGTTAATATAGGGAATAGGGAAAACTTGACCTTTTGTAGGTAGGATTTATAAAATTTTATTATTAAATTTTATTTGATTTTTGTTTCTAGATTTATCTAAATTGGAACATAATTTACGAATTGTAATTATTGATATTGTTGAAAGAAGGAAGAATACTTACGAAGGTGAATGAACAATTTTATTTATTTTTATTTTATTAATTACTGAGTCAATTCATATAGACCATAGCAACCGAACTTATATAATTATTTATTTAAATAAACTGTATCATAAGAAAAGATTTCTTTATAGTTAAAAAATTGTGTTAATTTAATTTTTAATTTATTAATTTATATTTTATAATTTTATCCTACGAAAGAAAGATAACAAAATTATCTTATTTAGTAGTGGATAATTTAGAAAGAATAAAAGCTGAATTACCGAATAATTATTGGAGCAGATTCCTTTAATTTGGTTATAAAGCGACAAATTTTCTCAAAAATAAAGTATAATATTAAAGAGAAATTTGAATTACATAATTTCATTCAGATGATATATTTCTATATGTTGTCAAAACAGATCTTATCAGTTGATATAGTTTGGCGCGTGCCTCATTGTTAGAGGATCTTTAAATTTAGGAAATAATGTCCCTTTAAATATATACAAAGACACTCTTTCTATTCAGATTACATAAGAATGAGAAATATTTAATACACATGTATAAGATATTTCTCATGTTAGAAACACGTGGGTTTTCAGAAGTTTACCGTACAGTGGGCTTTTAAATTAAAATAAAGGAAAATATTTAGATATATACTTTCCTCGGTCTGTTAACCAATACACGTATGTTTCACCCGGTCTCCCCTAACTTTGAACATATTTTTATCTCGTACAGTTTTATAACCATTCAAACTTGAAAAGTGTTCGACTACTGTAGGGTGGCCGACTACTTACCCTATTTTAATTTTTATTATTTATTTAATAGCATCTTTATTGTTAATATATACGTATAAGTAGTAAATGCACATTAATATGAATTTTCCACAAAATGCATGTGGGCCACGTAAGATCACAGTCGGCCTTTTAAAATGGTCAAAAAATTTTTTTTCTAATTTGTATAGAAAAAAACAGATACGTATTTTTTTTACTTTTTGTTTTTTGGAGGCCAAATTTTTTAGTTATAAATTTTCAAAATTTTGGACTTGTCATTGTAGACCTATATTTTGTCAGTCTGAAAATATTGAGTTTAGAAAAAAGTTGTCATAAAGAATGAAAGTTTCACTTTTATTTAGATTTTTAAGAAATGTAAAATTTGTTTTTATTTTTTTGTTAAAAACTTTTTTTTCAATAAAAAAATTAATTTTTTAAACTGTAGGTTATATTATATTAGTATAAACTGATTTAGAACATGTGCAGTACCGGAATCCAAAAATAAACGTTTATTTTAAAAGGAAAATACAGTATTAATTTGTTAACTTTGGTTGAAAAAAAATTATTTAAACAATTGAATGTTTTAAAGTTTGCATGTAAGGATATCTTGAGGAATTATTTCCTTTTACTTTAACCCCTTGACAGTCCATGGCCCATATGTGGCCACAAAAAGTCGTCCCACCTTTACGTCTGTGGCCATATATGTCCATCTCAAAAATAAAATACTAAACATAATTCGATTTGAATGACCAAGTGCATACTAAGGTTTTTGGAGTCGCTGAATCCGAATTTTAAATCAGATTTTCAAAATTCAAAATGGTGGACCTAAAATGGCGACTGTGAAGATTTAAAAATTTATCAAATACGCTAGAAATCCGTTACTTGGGGGTTTCCGGGGTCGCTGATTACGAATATGATGTCAGATTTACAAAATTAAAATGGTAAATCCAATATGGCGGATAATTTCAAAATTCATGCAATTTGATCGAATTTTAGGTCCGCCATTTCGAATTTCAAAATCTGACATCGGATTCGTAATCAGCGACCTCGAAAACCCCCGAGTAACAAGTTTTAAACAATTCTGATAAAATTAAAAATTTTCGAATTCGCTTTTTTGGGTCCGCCATTTTGGATCCGCCATTTTTAATTTTGAAAAACTGACTTCAAATTCAAATTTTGCGATTCCAAAAACCTTAATTACAATGAATTTAAAATTTACTTTCGAGCGTCAAAATCACTTTTTCTATCATATTTTTAACAATAATAAATGAATAACAACGAAAAATGTTTCAAACTTACAGTATACCAAGTACATTATTTTGATCAAGCACCGAAATTATTCTGATTTACTACTTTTGAATAAATTGAAGTGATCCATTACGCCCCGGTCTCCCCTAAGGTATAAATAAATTTAAAATAAATAAAAAAAAATCTGGCCCAAATTTAAAAAAAAATTCATTTGTTTATAAAATTTTTTTACATTTCTTAAAAGTTGAAATAAATGTAAAACTTTTCTTCTTTAACAACTTTTTCCTAAATTCAATATTTTAGGACTTATAAGCTACTGAATATAGGTCTACAGTTACAAGTTCCCAGTTTTGAAAATTCGTATCTCAAAAATTTGGTCTCCAAAAAAAGAAAAAAAATGAATTTGTTTTTTTTCAATACAGAATAGAAAAAATATATTTTCGAGCCCATTTACTAAATTAATAATTCTAAATAAATAATGAAAATTATTAATTACACATGTCTACAAGGATTTTTTAAGATATCAGAGTGCTTTCCCATGTATTTTTATGCGCTGAATACTTCTATTTAGTCTTAAATTAAAGCTTTATTCGTGAACTTTAAGATCCATATGGGCGATTCCACGTGAGATTTTAGTCGACCTATTAAAATCGGCCAAAAATATTTTTTTTCTATTCTGTATCGAAAAAAACAGATACGTATTTTTTTATTTTTGTTTAATTGTCAAAATTTTCGAGTAATGAATTTTCGAAATTTTGCACTTTTAACCGTAGACCTATATTCAGTAGCTTATAAGTCCGAAAATATTGAGTTTAAAAAAAAGTTGTCAAAGAACGAAAGTTTTAGTTCTCTTTTGACTTTTAGGAAATAAAAACAAAAATTTTTTTTTTCATTTTTTATTAAAATAATAAAAAAAATTAATAAACAAATTAATTTTTTTTAACTTTGGGTAGGATAAATTTTTAATTTTCTTTTTTCAAAACATACCTGTAAATGATAAGGTTTTGCAAAAAGATTCAGAGTGGGCCTGACAAGTTTAATGGGTTAAAAAAGATAATTAAGCTGCCCGTGCAGGTCGCACGCCTGCGGCGCAATATGATTTTTTTACAATTTACTATTAAAAATTGTCTAGAGCCTGCAAATTTAATAATAATCAAAATCCGATAAAATTTGTAGGGTCTAGACAATTTTTAATAGTAAATTGTAAAAAAATCATATTGCGCCGCAGGCGTGCGACCTGCACGGGCAGCTTAATTATCTTTTTTAACCCATTAAACTTGTCAGGCCCACTCTGAATCTTTTTGCAAAACCTTATCATTTACAGGTATGTTTTGAAAAAAGAAAATTAAAAATTTATCATACCCAAAGTTAAAAAAAATTAATTTGTTTATAAATTTTTTTTATTTTTTTAATAAAAAATGAAAAAAAAAATCTTTTGTTTTCATTTCATAAAAGTCGAAAGAGAACTAATACTTTCATTCTTTGACAACTTTTTTTTAAACTCAATATTTTCGGACTTATAAGCTACTGAATATAGGTCTACGGTTAAAAGTGCAAAATTTCGAAAATTCATTACTCGAAAATTTTGACAATTAAACAAAAATAAAAAAATACGTATCTGTTTTTTTTCGATACAGAATAGAAAAAAAATATTTTTGGCCGATTTTAAGAGGTCGACTAAAATCTCACGTGGAATCGCCCATATGCATTATAGTCTTAATTTAAAGCTTAAACCTTTACATGCTAGGCCATTTTGAAGTCCAAAATTATTTAGAGCGCATAATAATACATTGAAAACCACTCTGATAATAACCAAAAGATAACCTAAACAAATCCCTAATTTTTTTTATTTTGGTATTGTGGGACTTAAAGTGTACGATTTCTTCTTTAATTTAAAACTACATAGAAGTTATTAGCATGTCAGGTCAAGAAGGAAAAAAAACTCAAATTCTACAATAGTAAATTTTTGGGGGTCTTTAACCCCACTTTTCTCAAAATCTTTTTCTTTTTTTTATCTTACGCTTATGGATCTTAAAGTGCAAGAATAAAGCTTTCATTTGACATGTGTACGTATTGAGTGTATATGTGTGAGTATACATGTGTATATGGTGTGAGTATACTTGATTATATATATAGCTAAGGTACGACGAAAACGAAGGACGATGAAAGTTCATATTAATATAATAGGAGATTTATTTGCTGTTCCTCACACGAGCATATAAATGTAAGTAGTATGTTCAAAAATAGAAATCGAATTCCGGTTTGTTCCGGAAGTATCCTAAATCTTCTATATGCGAAAGGTCAAAAAAAAATTTCTTCTTCTGTTTATGTCACTTATTTATATGTGAGAATGATTTCTCTGCCAGACTACAGGGCTCGTCTTCGAAATTCTAGGAAGTCTCATATTTTAATTAGAACCCTATACTCATTTTAACATATTCTTTTTTTCACGTTTATGAACCATGAAGTTCTTCCTTCACATTAATTTTAATTATAAATTTAAAAAAAGTATATTTCCACTACTCTTGTTTCAATTAGATCCATAAAAATTGCTTTTCAATAAAATAAACACAAAAATTTACAAAATATTTATTAAAAAAAGTTATTTATAATAGGGGGTCAATTATGAAACTTGATTTCTGATTTGGCTTTCATTGTAACATTTACTCCGACTGATTTTTATATATCATTTCATTTTCAGTTTGAAAGATTTTAATTTTTCTAATTCATTTACATTTTCACTTTTACCGTTTTTTTCTCTCTTTTACCTTGATTAAAGTCAAGGTAAAGTTAAAGTGAAAGTAAAGCCAAATGAAATTTCAAAATCGACATCCAAGTTGAAGAAGAAATCATTCTTTTTGAGTTTTGTTTGTAATTTTTGACAGAGTGATAAACTCATTAATATAAAACAATTATTATTTAACATTAATTTAACAATTCTCAATCCATATAATGATCTTAAATTAATTAACATTTTGTAATTCTAATTTTCGTAACTTTTAATTATCATGTAGAATTTAATAAATGAAAATTACAAACAAAAGAAGGAAATGAACCAAACAACATAAAAATATAAAAAATTCACTCTTAATAACAGTTGAAAATTTTGTGATGCTTTTAAAATTGTCATGAGAATTTTCAACACACGTGAAATATGTCAAGAGTCACTGATTCCAATTAGTCGCAGCAAATTGCTACCAATTTCAAAAGTGAGAGACGGTCCAAAATTAGAAGAGGCCTTTGATCAAAAGAAGACATATCTTGAAAATGTATATCTTTACGCGAGACAAATATGAGGACAGAGCTAGACTGCTAGTCTTTAAAGAGAATCCCCAATTCTTCATTCTCTAATTGTCAGGATTTTTTTTGGGTTCATCTCTCTGCAAATGAGTAGAGTGTATGTGTGTGTGATTATATGAGCAAAGAAGGATGACGATTTTGTGACACCACGTGTTTTGTTTAACACACGCGCATTCCCCGACAAATTGACTTCAGGCCTCGTCACACTTCACGGGCGTTCCTCGAGTACAAATTCCCTCTTTCTTCCACTTTCGTGTGTCATTCTCTCATTCTCTTTTTCTCTACAGAGTTTTTGATTCCTTTTGAACCACATTTTCGGAGGTCTGAACGTATCTCTTTTGGCCTCATGATACGAGTATTTCATAAGATTTCTAAAAAATTTCTAAAAGTTATGATTTCTAAAATTTATTTTCCTGAAATTTGTGAAATTCTATAACCCAGGTAGAAAAGTCTGACTTTCAGTACAATCTTTCTACTGTCGTCGGTATAGGTGCGATACAGGATTCGTTGATTTATACACGGAGAGAAGACTCAAATTGACAGAACGCATTTAGTATAAAATATACTGTTTATTCTATATATTTAACTATCTTACTAAACAGTGTAGTAATAATGTCACTGACTGTGCTGTCAGTCTAAAACTAACGATTTTGTTTACAAGATTTAACTGACATGTCAGTTCAAAGTTCATTCCGGCAGTTTTTACTGTACTCCTCTATACTCTTCACATGTAGATTTAAGGTTGCAGCATGGTAACTTTTAGCAGAAATTTCTCTCCGGTCGATAAAGGGGTCATCTATCTGCACTTTACCTTAATGTTAAGAAAAAACTACTTTTAAAAAGATCTTTAATAGGAAAATAACTTTTTAAAATATGACCTTTTAGAAAAAAGAAAATTAGTAAATGACTTTCATATGAGAAATTTTTTTAGAAACTCTCCTTTATTAGAAAAAACGTTTTAGAAAATATAAAATAGGACCGGGGCGTAATGAATCACTCAAATTTATTCAAAAGTGGTAAATTAGACTAATTTTGATTTCTGATGAAAATAATGTACTTCGAATACTGTAAGTTTGTGCCAAGTTTCATTGTTATAAATTTATTATTGGTAAAAATATGGTAGAAATAGTGATTTTGACGCTTGAAAGTAAATTTTTGAAGTATTTGTTTTTTTGTTATATCTTTTTCAAAATTACTTGTAAAAAATTTTTGTATATCAGGTTTTGAGCTTTAAAAATTTGTTCTTAAAGAACATTTAACAATTTTTGTTTAATACTTACGGTATTGATAAATAGTTACAAAATTTTCAACAAACACCTCCGGGGCGTAATGGATCACTTTGGCCTATCTATTAAGAAAAACCTATTATATTAAAAATATTAATAAAATAATCCTGTCAAGTTTAATTTCTTGTAATTTATATATTATAACAGGTAGGGAAGAGTGGGGCAAGCCGAAGTACTTAAGGTTTCAAGCTCAAAAAAACGAAAATTATCGAATATATTCTTTACTCTGCAAAAACAAGTATAGTAGATAAGTAGAGAGAAAAACAAAACCTTTTTTCTTATCAAAAAATGAAGAAAACCAATATTTTTTGAGTTATTTGACATTGAAAATATATCTGCATTTAAAAAACGAAAATTTTGAAAATTTATAACTCAAAAATTTGACCAGAAAAAAATACGTACATGTTTTCTTTTAATACAGAATAAAAAAAATAGTTTTGGCCGATTTTAAAACCTGGAATTGCCCATAAATAAACCTATAGAACTGAAATTTGGTATACTTTGTATAAAATTGAAAAATTCAATTTCTTTCTCTTCTAGTTCGCAAATATGTGCGACAATCAGATTAGCTATAGTTTTCCTGTAATTTACATTTAAAAATGAGTATGAGTAAACTAACAATTATTTAAATTGATAAGTAAATAGTATAAATAAAAATCTTGAAGGGAATAAATTAAAAAGAAATAAACTAAACATCGTGTATTAACACACACGCGCACACAGACTGTGAAAATATGTGGTACCATTTCTTGTCATAGCAAGCGTCGTTTCCAACGTTGACGCCTTTATTATTAGCCATATCTCGGGACCGCGCTAGTTAACCGAGTTAGTTAAGCGAGAATTATTATTTAGTTCAACTGGATCGCCCTTGTTTCTTGTTCCACAAACTCCAGTCTTGTCTGTCTTTGTTTGACGTTGTTATTATTCCTGTGAACAATACCGGATATAATGGGATTTGCTATGGAAACGGAAGGTCTTCGGTG
This sequence comes from Leptopilina drosophilae, assembly GCA_032873175.1. NCBI lineage: Eukaryota > Metazoa > Arthropoda > Insecta > Hymenoptera > Figitidae > Leptopilina > Leptopilina drosophilae. The sequence continues at coordinate 49,623,320 of CM065478.1, forward strand.
TTGGTTGCTATGCATCACTCAAAAAATCTATTTTTTATTCTAAATTTGAGAATTTTTGTTAAGAATAGGTATAAAACTTCTTGTATATTCAGAAAAAGTTTCATATTATTTCAGTAGAAAAAAGACTATTTAGTCATACATATATGACTGATTAAATTTAAAATGTCATTTTCATGTCCTGCCCAAAAATCTGGAATACTAGTTCATATATAAAAGTTTTTGAAGTCAATTAATTTTCTTAATCACACCTTCTACTTAAATTAATAATTTTTAGTCACTAGAAACTCTCTGGAAAAATTTTGCAGAATAATTAGAAGTAAAATGTCAGTGGTGTCCCTCGTCCGCACTTAAGAAATCAAAACTTTACCTAATAATAAAAATTGTTGATTCTCACATTTTTAGTACCAGAAAAATTATTTTGTACAGCTAAGAATCTATATTTTTATATAGTAATTGTGCTAGCAGAATAATTTTGATCCAGTGCTAGAAAAAAAATCAAAATCGCCTGTCCGTAAGTTTCATATTTTTAAATAATTATCGTAAATTTTGAATATCATGTCTGATATTTGAATAACCTAGTGGGTAAGACTCCGTCAGAAAATATGCGATTTGCATGGGGTCTTTGGATAAGGCTGTAATTTGGTGAAATTGTAGTATTGGATACTAGAAACAAGTGTGCCAAAAATTTTTTGAAAATTTTGAAATTTGTTAAAGTTACGCCATTTTGAATTTTTTTGTTATACTTTTTTTAAACCTTAATATTTCCGAAAGTTTTCCATGAAATTTAGTAAAATTTGAAAGGCTTATACTTGACATCATGTTTCTTCTGACTATCACATAAAAAAAAAATTTTTTTTTGCCCAAAAAAAGTCAAAACAAATTTTTTGAAACCGTTTTGCCCGAGCGGGACCGATTTTTGAGATTTCTTCTCAATTAATAAAGTATTCCTTATAATTTCACCTTTCATTTAAAAAAAGAAAATCGTTGGAGACTCAAATAGTTTTTGAGATATTGCAATTTTTGTGGAAGCGCGACCACGTTTCAGTGTCAGTGATGTGTGAGTGCCCGGGAATTCTAATTCTTACACTTTACTGTTAAAAATTGTCCAGAACCTACAAATTTTATCCGATTTTGATGTTCTTGGTCTTAAATGAAAGGAGATAAATTTTCTAAGAGTTTCCCTTAAACCGTTGTTTCAATTATTAATTGTTTATATATTTTTTTGTTACTCAAAGTAAACAATTTACAAGAGTTTTGAAAAAAATCGTGTTTATTTTTTATTTTTCCATTCCTCGTGATCGAAATCAATTTAAATTAGTCTAGCATGACCACCCGATAAATAATAATGCATAATTCAATTTATTTAAATAATTTCGTTAATTAACAACTAGATAACTCTGGTCCTTCTTAAAAAAAATTGTCTTTTTTGCAGATAAATTTATGTTTATTTAAGTAATTTATGTCTATTTTGTTACAAAATAATTTTAAAGTTAATAATAATCATTGTTATTAACATTTTTTTAAAAAATGGTATTTTTTAGAGACAAATTTATGCTTATATAAATAAAGATGTGAATAAGTAATAAAAAATTGATTAATCAATTTTTAATTCAGATTTTACATAAATATAATTGTTAATAACAATGATAATTAATTACTTTAAAATTATTTTATAACAAAATAGACATAAATTACTTAAATAAACATCAATTTATCTGCAAAAAATACAATTTTTTTTAAGCAGGACCATAGTTATCTATTTGTTAATTTTTTTTTTTTGCTCAGGGACTTTTGGGAAATCTGCCTACAGATACCTTGGATTCCGCACTCTAAGGTTATGTGGGGTTGGTAAAATAAAACAAAAGGAAATATTAAAAAAAAGTTAAATAAATAAATGTTATAATAAATTTAATAAACTGGCGACCTACTACCAGCCCGACCCACTAAAACCCGTAACCCTTCTTCTGGAGCCCTTTACCCTCCCTTGGAACTGTCGTAAAACTTTAGTCTTCGAGGGTGGCGCTCCAACTCTGTCGCTAATGCGACTTTCTGCTTTTCTCTGCGGTTATCCTGCGTCCATAGCTAAAAAAAATGATTAAAACTATTTCAATATAAAAGCGGAATTAACAGCACAACAAAAATAAAAAAACAAATGTTAAAATAGTTTAAAATGTCAATAGATAAAATATTAAACGGCTCTAGAACAGAAACATATAAAGTTAACAGATATAAAATGTCAGAAAGTAAAAATTGTATAAGGACAAATAAAAAGACAAAATAGATTAGAAGTATATAAGGACAAATAAAACACAGAATAGATTAAAAGTGTATAATAAGGAATATTTTATTAATTAACAAGAAAACTCAAAAATCGGTCCCGCTCCGGCAAAACGGTTATAAAAATTTTTTTTTTGACTTTTTTTGGGCAAAAAATTTTTTTTTGTTTTTTTATGTGATAGTCAGAAGAAACATGATGTCAAGTATAAGCCTTCCAAATTTTATTAAATTTCATCGAAAACTTTCGGAAATATTAAGATTTAAAAAAAGTATAACAAAAAAATTCAAAATGGCGTAACTTTAACAAATTTCAAAATTTTCAAAAAATGTTTGGCACACTTGTGTCTAGTATCCAATACTACAATTTCACCGAATTACAGTCTTATCCAAAGACCCCATGCAAATCGCATATTTTCTGACGGAGTCTTACCTCTAGTGTAGATTATTGCCTTATTAACCCCTTGACAGTCAATGGCCCATATGTGGCCACAAAAAGTCGTGCCACCTTTACGTCTGTGGCCATATATGTCCATCTCAAAAATAAAATACTAAACCTAATTCGATTTGAATGACCAAGTGCATACTAAGGTTTTTAGGGTCGCTGAATCCGAATTTCAAATCAGATTTTCAAAATTCAAAATGGTGGACCTAAAATGGCGACTATAAAGATTTAAAAATTTATCAAATACGCTTGAAACTCGTTACTTGGGGGTTTTCGGGGTCGCTGATTACGAATATGATGTCAGATTTACAAAAATTAAAATGGTGAATCCAATATGGCGGATAATTTCAAAATTTATGCAATTTGATCGAATTTTAGGTCCGCCATTTTGGATTTCAAAATCTGTCATTGGATTCGTAATCAACGACCCCGAAAACCCCCGAGTAACAAGTTTTTAACAAATCCGTTGGATTTTTTATTTTTTCGACCGCCATATTGGATCCGCCATTTTGAATTTGGAAAATCAGACATTAGATTCGTAATCAGAGACCCCAAAAACCCCCGAGTAAAAAGTTTCAAGCAAATCTAATAAAATTAAAAATTTTCGAATTCGCCATCTTGGGTCCGCCATTTTGGATCCGCCATTTTAAATTTTGAAAAACTGACTTTAAATTCGAATTTTGCGACTCCAAAAACCTTAATTACAAAGAAATCACATTTTTTAGAAACTTTTTTTTTGTACCGTTTTTGGACCACAAGCGATTTTTAGCTGGACTGCAAAGGGGTTAAGCGTTAATAGTATTGGTGATATGTATAGCTTCTTAAAAAAACATTACAACATTTTATCACATCTGTAACTTGTACGGTTGGTGGTAGAAAGCAAGTATCAGTTTGTCGAACACACCATGTCAGTGGTGTCCCCATCGAAAAATTGTTCATAATATTAATATTTTTTTAATATTATTGTATCTCGTTTTCAGGTATTACACTTAGTTTAAAAACCGCACCCACTTTAACTTAAAAATAAAGTGTTTCTTTTTTGAAATTGAGAAATGAAGCAAAATGTCAGTGGTGTCCCTTGTCAGTGGTGTCCCCTCAAAATTTTGTTTCTTGCAGCTTATTATTTTATTTTTAATATATTTGTGTTAAATTTACTCTTTATATTCAATTAATGAAGATTTGATACTGGATTGTAATTTATAAGCTGATTTTATTATCACTATTAAAAAAAATTATCAGTGAAATCTTTCAATTATGTCAGTGGTGTCCCTCAATGTTCATATGTCTTTTGCGTCTTCAAAAGTATATTAATTTATGGCAGAACTCATTACAAATATTTTTTAAGTCATGTTGAAACATTCATTATTATAATTTGAAATATTTTTTAACTTTTTAAATTTGTAAGAATTTATTTAAGAAAAGAATTTTCACATGGTGAAAATTAAAATTTGCTCCCACCTGCTCGACCACTATTATTTTTGTCCATCATATATTCTAGTCAACCAAAATAGAGTATCGTTAAGTTCAAAATCTAACATCGAAAAATCAAAGTTAGTAGGATCAAAAATGACATTTTAAATTTAATCACCCATATAATTTTTAAGGTAATATTAGTTTTCATACATAAGTATACTCCAGTATTAATATTACAATATTAAAAACCGTTGCCAAGCTGTACATTCTTGTTATAATTTTGGTCCTCATTCACTTTGCTTCCTCATAGAGATAATAATAATAATAATAATAATAATAGTAATAAAAATATATTAATCACTTTTTATATAAATGGAATTCCATTTCAAAACGACCCCTGTTATAAACAATTGTTATTGTAAGGCAATTTTTACATAATTATTTCTCCTATTTATTAAAGACAAACTTTATTTAGAATAAGTGGTTTTGGAAGAAAAATTTCTCCACTTTCTGGTAGTAAAAAAACTTAAATATTTATCTGCGACTTGGTCTATGAAAAGAGGACTTACGTTAATTTTCTTGTTTTCGAAAAAATAGCTTTTAAAGTTTAACAAATTATTCCCTTAGGTTAATAAATTATTAATTAAAATTAAATTATTAAAATTATTATTAAATTATTATTATTATTATTATTATTATTATTATTAAATTATTATTATTATTAATTTAAATTATTAAATTATTAATTATTCTTAGGTTTTAGTTAGTTTACAGAAAAAACTGAACTTAAAATGAGGCAGAAAAGTATCTCATTTTAAAATGCAACAAAAATGAACCACGTATATGGTTCTACGCTCTAAGTCATTTAACATAGACTCGTTAGGAGTTGCAACAAAAATGAGTCCAATTTTTTTTCTGTGTTGTTTTTTTTAATTTCTTATTTGGGGATTTTTAGGGTTGCTAATTAAGAATCTGATGAGAAATTTGAAAACAAATTTCTTTCATACACTGAAAGAAATGATTTTAGTATGTTAGGAATTTGGTTATGTTAATAATTTATGTCAAGTTTTGAGAAACCAAATGTTGATTTTACCTGAATAGTTAGGTTAAATGAAAATTTTAATAATGAGAAACACATAACCTATAATTTGTAATAGGTTTCCGCAATTCAAATATCTACTCTTCCGATAATCGATCAAAAAACTTTAACAAATTACAACAACGGAAGAAAATAAACGATTGTTCTAACATTTTTTAAAGTTATGAAAAAAAGGATTTTTTGAACAATTTAAAAACCATAAAAGTCCAAAAAATATTCTCTTTCTAATCATCTGCGAATTTTCGGTTTAAGAGAGAGAGAGAGAGAGAGAGAGGTCTGCTCGCGCACATTAATTTGCACATCAAGTAGCAAAATTCATTAAAAAGTAAGTACACTGTAAAAAATTTAGGAAGTAAACGGACTCGGGAGTTAAATTTTTCGAGTTAAAAATCAACTCCAAAAGAGAGTTAATTTACTAGGTCCCTTCATCAACACTCGTGAGAGTTATTTTTCCATGGGGAGTTAGCATTTGGGTGTTAAATTTTAACTCTATGTATTTAACTCCCCTGGCATTAAATCTTCAATGGGTGCGACTTTTATAGAATCCCCCGGGGAGTTAACTGTACCAAAAACTGTACATTCAAATCAAAAAAACTTTCTTTTAATTAATTAGTCTTTTATTAAGCTATCAAATGCAATTTTAAAATTAAGAGAAAGTTGCAATTAACTATTTAATAATAATGTTTTTCAAAACTAATTTATACGCCCTTTTTGCACCCAGCCACTCGCCTAACCACACAATGTTTTAGGCGTTAGTGAAATTTGAATTTTAAACTCACGATAACTTTAACTTATAAATATTTCTAGATATACTTTGTGATTTTCTTTATTTTAAAAAAATAATTAAGCCTTAAATCATTTCTGATTCTAAAAAAATGGACATTTTTAATGAAAATTTTTTTAACCAAATTTTTTGAATGAAGTGTCGATTTTCACTTGTTTTTACATGCAAATTCTATTTAAAAACATTTTAATTTACAAAATTATGTGACATTCACGCAGATTTTTATTCATAACATCGTCAAGAAGTCTCATATCGAAATAAATTTTTGGTGATATGAACTAGAGGATATTGTAATAATTCTCATTCAATAATATCAAAACGAAACTTCTTGCACCCAACGCTTCAATTATTATTTATTTAGACATTAAAAACATAATTTAATTATATTAAAATTTGTTAAATGAATAAATTTTTATCTTATGTAGAAATATCACACTTTAATCAGACATTGGCTATTTAAAATTTTTAGTCAATTAAGAAAGTATTTTTGTTTAACGCCTTCGGGGAAATGGAAGTATTGTTCACTACTTATGCGCAGCTGAGAAATAGTGGAACGTAACCATGAAACAGGCGTTCCATAAATAGGGACATTTGAATATAAAACGTATGTATTATGAAACATGCAATATTTAAAACAATTTTTTAACTTTTTGGAAAAGTGGTGCCTGAATTATGAATTTCGAAGTTATAAATAATAAAAAAATTAATTTTCATTAATTGAATTTTGTCATATTGATAATAAATATGACAATTTGAATTTCACAGTTGCACTGTGTTTCCCTTAACAAGGTTCGTATTTTTATCTACATTTGTCCCATCTCTGACCACACATGATAAAAAATGAAATAAAAAGAATAATAATATGAATTCTATTGTAATTGAGTTAATAGTGCAAATAAATATCAAACTTTCTAATAATAACACTTTGAATTGATGAGAAACATATTTTCTACTTTAATTTCGAAATATTTTCCGTTGTTCCATAATAGGGTCAAAAATTTAATGTGTTCCATAATAGGGACATTTACCTTAAACGATTATTAAAAAATTATTAAATTAAGAAATTTTTTTGTTTACAAAATATAAAACATTAAAGATTTTTTATTGTAATCTACACGTGAAAATATAAAAGTGTACCAATTTTCATCTCTTAAAGTAAAAAACTGTTGGTGCTAAGGGGAAAAACACGCTTTATTGACGAAATTTTTAAAAACTTTGAGTTCTTTGATGAAAAAATATGAAGATCAAATCCATTTATATTCGGTCCATTTTTCTTGAAATCTACACATGAAAATACATAAAATAAGTAAAACTGTAAACCAATAGGCCGAAAATTATGAAAACCAAGGGGAGGATACACACTTTTTTCTAAATCAAAAATTTTTTTTAGTTTTTCGCAAAAATAAATATGAAAATGAACTCTAATAATTTTTCTGTATATGTGACGCGATCTAAAGAAAGGGACCTTAGAAGCAAAAAATTATAGGTTATGTTTGCAACTTTTTAATGAAAATACAAAAAAAGAATCAACTGTTAATGTGAATAATTAATGTCCAAGTTTTCATTACAACTGAACATTTTTAATAAACACTGATTTTAATTTGCAAAAAGTAAAAAGAAATTTTTAATTAACAAAAAAGTAACACTAACATAACCTTAAAGTGATTTGCTTCTAAGGTCCCTTTCTTCAGATCGCGTCACATATTTGTTAAAAACTGGACGAAATAATAAATAAAAATGTATAACGCCAGTCCACTAGGTTAAGAATTTAGAGAACTAGCATATGTATAATTATTAGAAAAAATTGAAAAAAAAATTTAGGTTTTCGCTCAAAACATAAGGAAGATCAATTCTAATCATTTCCACTATATTTTCCCTGTTATCTACACGTGAAAATACAAAAGTGTACCAATTTTCAGCTTTCTAAGTAAAAAACTTTGGGCGCTAGAGTAAAATACACTCTTTTTTGACGAAATTTTTAAACACTTTGAGTTTTATGCTGAAAAAATTATGAAGATCAAATCCAATCAGGTTTGCTATATTTTTCCTGAAATCTACACACGAAACTACATAAAATATGCCAAACTGCAGTCCAATAGGTCAAAAATTGTGAAAACCCAGGGGGGTACACACTTTTTTTTCTAAAACGAAAAAAAATATTAGTTTTTTGTAAAAGAAAATATGAAGATGATCTCCAATAATTTTTGTTGTATGTTTGTTAAAATCTGCACGAAAAATTAAATAAAAATGTTTAACGCCAGGTTACTAGGTTAAGAATTGTGAGAACCAGCAAGGGTTAAAGAATTTTCGACTTTGCAAAGAGTTTTTGGATGAAAACACCATAAAGATCAATTCTAATCACTTCCGCTATATTTTTCCTGTAATCCATTTTTGAAAATACATATGCATACCAATTTTCATATTTCTAGGTAACAAATTTTGAGCGCTAGGGGGGGGGGTACATGCCTTTTTGCGAAAAACGGCAAAAATTTGATGTTTTTTGTAGAAAACTGTATGAAAATCAACTCCAATCACGTTCGTACCAATTTTTAGCTCCTCGCGTGGAAATGAAAGTATGGACAAAAGATGGCAAAGCATGGGAAAGTGTGGGTAAAGTATAGCGAAATGTGGCACTAAGTTTGACAAAGTGTGGCAAAGTATTGCTAAGGAGCGAATCCCATGGTTTAAGTATGGCAGCAACAAAAATCAATTTTTCATGAAACAAAATAATAAAAAACAAAAAAACTTTAAATAATCTTTATTTTTAAACCATAAACAAAGTGAGGCATATACAAAAATTATTTTTTAAATGGTTTTTTAATTTAACTGTTAAAATAAACTATGGGCAAAGTATGGCGAACCATGGGATGAAAGAAAACTTATTTTCTATACATTTTCAAACTACGGGCAGAAGATGGCGAACTATGGGATGGAAAAAACTATTTTCTACACATTTTTGAACTATGGGCAAAAGATGTAGAACTATCGAAGGCAAAAAACTATTTTCTATACATTTTCGAACTATGGTCAAAAGATGGTGAACCATGGGATAAAAAATAAACTATTTTCTATAGATTTTCGAACAATGGGCAAAAAATGGCAAAAGATAGATAAAAACTATTTCTTATTCATTTTCGAACCGTGGGAAAAATATGGCGAACTATGGGATGAAAAAAATATATTTTTATACATGTTCGAACTAAGGGCAAAGTATTGCGAACCATGATTTGAAAATCTATATAAAATAGTCTTTTTATCCCATGGTTCGGCATACTTTGCCCATAGTTCGAAAATGTGTAGAAAATAGTTTATTTTTCATCCCATAGTTCGACATCTTTTGCCCATAGTTAGAAAATGTTAAAAAAATAAGTTTTTTTATCCCATGGTTCGCCATGCTTTGTTTTTGCTTTTTCCACCTTTTGCCCATAATTCGAAAATCTATATAGAAAATAGTTTATTTTTCACCCCATAGGTCGCCATCTTCTGCCCGTAGTTCGAAAATGTATAGAAAATAAGTTTTCTTTCATCCCATGGTTCGCCATATTTTGTTTTAAAATAAAGAATATTTAAAGTTTTTTTGTTTTTTATTATTTTGTTTGATGAAAAATTGATTTTTGTTACTGCCATATACATAAACCATGGGATTCGCTCCTTAGCAATACTTTGCCATACTTTGTCAAACTTAGTGCCACATTTCGCTATACTTTACCCACACTTTCCTATCTTTTGCCCATACTTTCATTTCCACGCAGGTCTCTAGATGAAAAACTGTGAGCGCTATAGGGGGGGAAGGTATATGGTCATTTGCCGTAACCGTTTTAATAGGGTTCCTACAGGGATACGGAACCCTAAAAACAATGTCATTTCGATTATAAACAAATGAACAGTTTATTTGTTAACTTAATTTGTTTATAATATTAATAAATAATATTTTTTGAACCATATTTTTGTACAGTTGTTAATAGTCACTTAATCTGAAGCCATTAGAAAATAAAAAAAATTTCTACTGTAAACATGCTTGCTATTCATTTGTTAATTTAACTTAAATTAATAGTTGTTTAAAATTATAAAATAAAATTTTATTGCTTAAATATCGTTTTTTATCTTTCATATGTTAATAGTAATAAGATTTAAGCAATATCAATGAACAATTTTTTTCTTAATACATGAGAAGAAAAGCTATTTAAGTCATCATTAATTTAGTATTTGCATTAAAATAATAATAATAATAATTCGAAATTTAAAAAGTGCTTCCTTAAGTTTCTTACAAATTTACATTGCGAAGGCACCTACGACACCTTGTGACCATAGCTTGATCGCTAATTACATTGTTTGTCACTTCAAACAAGAGGTTATCACTGAAGATGACCCTCCAATTTTAATAAGGAGGTATTCCTTTTTAATGGATAAAGCTCCTACAACTCTTGACTAACTGGCCTTCAAGTCAGCCTCTTTGCGAAGCTTCCACAGTACTTCGGCGAATATTGTTCCTTCTGCCATTTTTACGATCATTGTTGTTCGTTGTTTTAACTGTCTTCTTCCCTTGACTAAATTTGACTTTGGTGCTATTTTGAAACCCTTGCCTTCAGTCCTTTCAGAAGGTCGCTCCTCCTGGTTTCTCTTCTTTAATTGTAAAATGTATATATATATATATATATATATATATATATATATATTTTTAACAATCGTTGTAATAAAATTTTAGTTTCTGATAAGGGCGTCTATGCCGTTGAAACGATAAAAATATAAAATTGTTATATTTTTCTTAACCTGACTCGGAGTGATCAATAATTTCAACTTTATTATTTTAAGTCTTTTTGTTAAGTTCCATCTGGAAATAAATATCAAAAACAAACTTCAAAGAAAAGTATCAAAACCACACCAAAATAAAACTGAATAATATAAAAAATACATATTATCTGCCAAAAAAACATTGAATGAATTCAGTTTTTTTGTTTGACAACCTTTTTACTGTAATGATTTCAAGAGACAATTTGAAGATAAATGCTATAAAATAATAACTTCAAAAATAATATAAATTCCAAGAAGTTGTTTATTTCCTGGGTCAATTTTTTTTAAAGTGATATCGTAAGCAATAAATCTTGAATAATTGGACGGGCAAGTAAATTGATGTTCGCTAAGCGAGCGTGCGACCTTTTCCTGTTAGTTCCTTGATCTCGAAGGATGGGTGGAAGTCGATGAGAAGCTCTCTTGTCGGGCACCGGATTCATCTTTATATATATATATATATATATATATATATATATATACATCGAGCGAGTAATCGTTACGACGTATACCGTAGACAGATAAGAGCATCGAGTGCTTCCCTTTCTGCGAGTCTTTCGATCTCCTCTTCACCTCTCCACTACCACCTAGTTCACCTTCTTTGCCCTCCAAAAAGCTCAGAAATCCTCTATCTCTCTTTCTCTCCCCAATATTCCCCGGAGTCATCTTATCCGCGCAGGATTCCGCGCTTGGGCAAAGTGGTGGGTGATCCTCGATGAACCGTAACGGTCAGGTTCCTAAACCCTATTTTCCTCCTGGTTTTCTTTCTTTATATATATATATATATATACCTTCTTCATCTCATCCTTCGCTCTTTATTTTCGACTCAAAGCTGGGGTCTGTCATAGTAACCGGGTCGCTAAATATATCTATTCCAGAGGACACGAACATCTCGAATCCACTCTTTATCGTTTCTTCTTCCTCTTTTTAAGTTCATTTTAGAGGGAGAGCATTGATGTGAAATTGCTATTCTCAATATTTTTTACCCTTTCTTTCTCTTCTTTCTTCTCTTTTCGTCTTCTTCATCTTCATTTTTTGTTATTTTTTCTTACAGCGGTCAATTTTCTCTCTAGCAAATGGAAATAATGGATATGGAAATTGACACTTTCAGGGAATATTATCTTACTTTTGTTTTAAAAAATATGACAATAAAAATTAAAACGAAAGGATAAAAATCCCCAAAGATAAAAATTTTCATTTCTTAAAATTATAACTTATTTGGTTTATAGAAAATTTTAAATTAAGATTAGATTCTCTTAGAAAAGTCATAGAGAATGGAACATAAGGGTACAAATATATACATCTGGAAAACTTTATTTGTTTTTATTTTGAAAAATTATATTAAGAGTTCTAAGAAAATGTCTTAGAAAATATAAATCAGAGACAACAATTCCAATTTTTGTTAGAAACAAGTTTCTCATTATTCCAAACAATTAAAGACATTATCTTTTGTTGGTGTAAAAAAAATTTAGTGTTTGAACTTAGAAATTTTTGCTAATCAATGAATTGGTGTATCCACTAATGTTGGGTAAGTTACTTTTTTCGATTACTCGTTACAGTTAAGTGACTTGTTAAAAAACGTGACTAAGTTACAATTAAGATTCATATTAAGAAAAAGTAATTTGTTACAGTTTATTTTAAAAGATATTAAGTTACTTTTAAAGTTACTTTGAATTTTGTCTTTTCTAAATAAAATTTGTCTTTTGATTGAAGTAGATATAATTAAAATTTGAAATAGTGTAACTATTAGTAGTGCTAATGATATATCATATATATTTTGTATGTAAGATAGGAAAAAAACTTCTTAAACTTTCCAATTGTAGTACTGTTTCTTTATTTTAAACAGCAATTGGTTTTTAAAGTTGAAACAATATAACGTTGCTTGGGCATCATGTCGACACAGCTAAATCGTGAAAAAAATGCTGTCTCAAAAAGGAAAGTGAAAAACATAAAATTTCACGAAATTTGTGTAAACTATGCCTTGCACAGTCGGCCAGAAGACGTTCAAAATTGGCCAAAAGTCCAGAAATTATTAAAATTTTTTGAACCTTGTTATTAGAGGGTTTTCGGGGTCGCTGATTATTAATCCGAAGTCAGATTTTCCAAATTCAAAATGGCGTATTCAATATAGCGAATTTTTTTAAACCTGTACACAGAGAAAAATGGTGTATTCAATTAACTATCTGGAGAAGCAAACAGACCATATTTCAGATTAAGTTTTTAATAACCATCTTGGAGGGATAAATAGACTCTCCGATGATCAAATTGACCAATTCGAAGGGAAAACTTAACTATCCAGAGAATCAAGCTTAACACTCAAAACCTAACCCTTTAAGTTTGACTATCCAGTTTTCTCATTGTACACCTCGCCTAAAATTTGTTTCTTGAAGGTTTTTGGTAGAGGTGTGCAAAAAGCTCGAATACCATGGTCGAGCTCGAACCGGGCTCGAGCTTTAATTACTCAAAAATATTTGAGTGCTCGAAAAATTCAAGTGCTCAAAATTATTTTAGGTTTAATACTGCACGTGTCGGATGGAATTTGGTTCATGTTCTGATTCATTCTGCTCAGCTCTGCTAGAAAAACGAAAAGCTTGAAATATTCGATCGAGCTTTTTGCACAACTCTAGTTTTTGGGATTGCGGATTACAAATCAGAAGTCATATTTTCAAAATTTCAAATGACGGACGACTTTTCTAACAACCTATCCACATAGCCTAAAATATATGACTCGAGGGTTTTTGGAGTCGGTGATTACGAATCTGACATCCAATTTTCAAAATTCAATATGGCGGACGACATTTTCAAAAATTCAACGTATTTCTTTAATTTCTCTTTTTATCGTACGTTGTATTGTCAGACATATTGGATTCATCGCTTTGAATTTTTATAAACTAGCATCATATTCATCATCAGCGACCCCAAGAACTCCAAAGTAACAAATTTTAAGTAAAAACGAAGAATTTTTGAAAATGTCATCCGCCATATCGAATTTTGAAAATCGGATGTCAGATTCGTAATCAGCGACCCCAAAAACCCCCGAGTAACAAGTTTCCTGGAAATTTCAACTATTTCTTTTAAATCCACTAATTTAGATTCGCAATTTTGAATTTTGTTATATATTTAATTCTTATGTTAATAAATTTATTTAAAAAATCATTCAGAAAAACCAAAAAATTCAGTTTTAGATATAGAAATAAAGTAAATTCTCATAAAAATCAGTTTCTCAAACTTTACCCCCACCGTCTTTGTATGAATCGAAAACTATGTAGGAGAAAAGTCATTCAGAAACATGTCATTTCCGAAAGAAACAAATATATGAAAATAATATTTAACTAAAACAAATTAATATGTAACTATTTGATTAAATTGTTAATTTCAGCTCTCTTGATGTTGATTAGTAGAACATTTATGTTTGGAACTTAAAAATGAAGTAAAATTAATTAAAACAGACATATTTTAGCGCATAAAGGTAAATAAAACATTTTGGTCATCTGAAGACATACTTGAGTACTGTTAACACAATAATTAGAGGTGTGCAAAAAGCCCTAAACGTCGGGCCGTGTTCGAGCTTTCTTGATGTATCGGATACCCGAAAATATCTGATTACCCGACAAATCTGGAAACTCGAACGGATTTGAGTATGCAAATCTTCAACAATTTTAGTTACTTAGACGATTTAAAGAAACGAATATTTGTAATTATATATTTTTTCTCATTTTTAGGGTTCCGTACCCCGGTAGGAATCCTATTAAAACGGTTACGAAAAATGACCATGTACCCCTCCCCCCTTAGCGCTCACAGTTTTTCATCTAGAGAGCTAAATTTTAGTACACGTATGTATTTTCACGCGTAGATTGCACGAAAAAAATAGCGAACGTGACTAGAGTTGATGTTCATACAGTTTTCCGCAAAAATCATGAAATTTTGTCCGTTTTTCGCAAAAAAGGCATGTACCCCCCCCCTAGCGCTCACAGATTTTTCCCTAGAGAGCTGAAAATTAGCATACTTATTCATTTTTACGCGCAGATTACATGAAAAATATAGCGAACATATTTGGTATTCATCTTCATAGTGTTTTCATCGAAAAACTAAAATCTCTTTTTGCAAAGTCGAAAATTTTTTAACCCTTGCTGGTTCTCACAATTTGTAACCTAGTGATCTGGCATTATACATTTTTGTTTATTTTTTCGTGCAGATTTCAACAAACATACAAAAAAATTATTGGAGTTTATCTTCATATTTTTTTTACGAGAACCTAAATTTTTTTTTCGTTTTTTGAAAAAAAGTGTGTACCCCCCCCTAGGTTTTCACAATTCTTGACTTATTGGACTGCAGTTTGGCTTATTTTATGTAGTTTTGTGTGCAGATTTTAGAAAAAATATATAGCGAACATGGTTGGATTTGATCTTCATATTTTTTTTAGCAAAAAACTCAAAGTTTTTAAAAATTTCGTCAAAAAAGCGTGTATTTCACTCTAGCGCTTACAGTTTTTTACCTAGAGAGCTGAAAATTGGAACACTTTTGTATTTTCACGTGTAGATTACAGGGAAATTAAGTGGAAATGATTAGAATTGATTTTCTTAACGTTTTGATCGAAAACCTAATTTTTTTTCAGTTTTCGATAATAATTATACATATGCTAGTTCTCTCAATTCTTAACCTAATGGACTGGTGTTATACATTTTTATTTATTTCTTCATGCAGATTTCAAGAAACATACAGAAAAAATTATTGGAGTTCATCTTTACATTTTTTTTTGAGAAAAACTAGAAATTTTTTTTGATTTAGAAAAAAGGTGTGTATCCTCCCCTTGGTTTTCACAATTTTTGGCCTATTGGAGTACAGTTTTTTTATTTTATGTATTTTCATGTGCAAATTTCAAGAAACATACACCAAATATAAATAGATTTGACCTTCATATTTTTTCAGCAAAAAACTCAAAGTTTTAAAAAATTTCGCCAAAAAAGCGTGTTTTTGCCTTAGCATTCACAGTTTTTTATCTCATGAGATAAAAATTGGTACACTTTTGTATTTTTAGGTGCAGATTACAATAAAAATAGTTTTGAAATAGTTATTTTATATTTATAAACTTTTATATTATAATAAAAATAACTTAATTATAATAATTAAAAATAATAATAAATAAAATAAATAATAAAATAACTTAATAACTAACTAAATAACTTTTATTTATAATTTTTATTTTATATTTTCTTTATTTTATATCTTTATAAAATATTCTTTCATTATTTTAGCTAAAAAGTAGAAGTTTTAAAAGAGGGTACAGAACCCTCGGTGTTAGTATATAATTGTTATTATTAATCGACTTATTGTTTTAAAAATAGAATCACTTTAGAAAATACTTCATAGGTTTACCTTAAATGAAATTCATTTAATCAACCTTTTGGAATGTACAATGTTGTAATTTTTAATGAATCTCAAATATCAGTATTGATATTCAAATAAACTACAAATGTCGGTAATATGCTTCAATTAT
Source organism: Leptopilina drosophilae (assembly GCA_032873175.1). NCBI lineage: Eukaryota > Metazoa > Arthropoda > Insecta > Hymenoptera > Figitidae > Leptopilina > Leptopilina drosophilae. Next base: position 49,639,620 of record CM065478.1, read on the forward strand.
TGCTTGATTGTGCCAAGATGAATGCCGATAAAAATCCAAATGGAAGACGTTACTCTACTGTTATAAAGGAACTTGCTTTTCTTATTTATCCAATTGGCGGATTATCTATTTATGAAATTCTTTCAGCAAATTTATGTTTGCCTTCAATTTCGACTGTTAGAAAGCAAATTTATAGTAATAAAGTTTTAACTGAAAGTGAATTTCGTATTAAGGAGCTAAAACTATTTCTTCAAGAAAGACATTATCTTTTTAGAGTGCATATTTCTGAAGACGCCACGCGAGTTAATGGACGCATTCAATATCATTCGGCCACAAATCAAGTAGTTGGGTTTACTCTTCCCTTAGATTTCGATGGGATCCCTATAGTAGGTTCATATCCTGCTACCTCGGCTGAAAAAATATGCAGTTTTTTCGAAAAATGTTATACTAGCTATTACGTGTACTGTATAATGGCTCAACCTCTCTGTGATAACGCATCAGTATTCTGTTTGGCTATGTTCGTTACTAATAATAAGTTTACTGCATCACAAGTTCTTAACCACTTCAGCGGCATGGCGTTCCAATTGGCGTCGCATGAGTAGGTGACAGAAGCGGCAAAAAAATGCGTAAATGGCGTTTCATTTTAAACTTAATCCCTAAATTCTGTAAACAAATTAAGTTTACCAAACTAAATGTTATTTATTATTTGAGATTATGAATCTTAAATGGATTTTCGAAAATTCAAATAGGCGGATTCAAAATTGTGAACTATTTTGAGTGAATATTGGAACGCCATTCGTAGAAAGTATTAAAAATTGGCTACATTAAAACCATTTAAGATCTCTAAAAAATAATTTTTTCTTGTCCTATTCATCTTCATTTATCTCAAATAATAAATAACATTTGGTTTGGTAAACTTAATTTGTTTACAGAGTTTAGGAATAAAGTTTAAACAGGAACGCCATTTTTCGCATTTTTTGCCGCTTCTGCCACTTACTCATGGAACGCCAATTGGAACGCCATGCCGCCGAAGTGGTTAAAAGGTGGGAGTGGATGGAAAGAAAATTGAAAGAAGAGGATATTGAGATAGTAGGCTTCTCTTCGGATGGGGACACTCGACTTTTGAAAGCAATGAACTTTCGCGTTATTACACCGTTACCTACAAAATCGTGGAAGTGGTTTCAAGCTGATCAGTTAGTTAAGGATTTACATATTTAGGACCACATTCATTTTGACACAAACCTCAAAACTAGACTTGTCAAACCATCAGTAACTTTGCCTCTTGAAAAAAATGTGTTGTTTTTAGTGGCCACCTTGTAAAGTTAATAAAAACAACAAGTAAAGATCAACACGAACTTTGCTTGACAGACATTAATCCACAGGATAAAATGAATTTTCGATCCGTTCAAAAAAATGAGTGACAAAAAAGTTCCAGCGTTACTTCGTTCAAAAGTGCAGAATAGTGAAGATACAGCAACATATTTATAAATGATACGTGAAGTCATGGAATCTTATATTTCGTCCGAACTGAAACCTTTGGAACGAATTGAAGTGATCTGGGAGTGGGTGCCTTTTTTAAGGTTTTGGAAAACGTGGATCTTAGAACAAGATGACTGCACTTTAAGTAACAACTTCATCATATCAAATACGTATACTTGCAACGAATTAAACGCTCATTGCTTAATGAAAGCAATAATTAAATTTCGAACAGAAGAAGAGCCTAGTTTGTTTTTGCCTTGACTGATATCCAGTCAGCCTTGTAAACACACTTTCAGAAAATTAAGGTCAACAAAAACATCTCATTGTGGAGAGTAGCGGATGGTAAAGGCAATCCTGCTATTTTCAAAAAGCAAACTCTATTATGGTTAAGAAGTACTGGAAATTTGCAAATTAGCTCCGATAGACTTCAGCGAGTTCAAGCGGAACATGTAATGCACTTAACACCTTCGTGGAACAAAGGATTCTCTTTTCCACACCGAGAAGATTTTATCTATATTGGAGATTGGTGTGCGTTTAAATCAGAAGATGGTTCTGTAGTAAACATCTGCTCCGGTAGATACTCCGAAACAAAATGCACGAGGGTTAGGTTGTTTATGTTCATGCTTTACGATAGAAAAAAACCAAAAATTAAATATTATAAATATGGATGCTCGTGGGTTATTATAATATAGAAAATTATATTTTTCTAACACACACACCGAAAGTACACCATTTCCTACCTGTCAAGCGGTAGAAAAGTGTATATTTTCCTGCAAGCGGGAGGAAAATTACTTTTCCTCCCGCTGACGTCATTAGCCGTGAGGAAAAGTAACTTACCTTCTCGGTAATGTTATTATTAGGTGCGAAGTATAAATCAAAGTATGACCATTAGTGAATCAGTTACGTGAGTTACGTAACTTTAACGACTGGTGTCACTTACGTATCTGATGTTAGTAACGTAACTTACGTATCTAATGTCAGTGACGTAACTTACGTCAGTTGCGTAACTAACTTTTTGTTCCTATTCAACAGTTACGTAATTTGCGTAATTTACGTAACTTTTTTATTTACATTCAACAGTTACGGAACTAACTTTTTTAGTTGTATTCAACCGTTGCGTAAATGTATTTAATGTTTCATTAAATATTTGTACTTTCGGTATGCGTGTGTTAGAAAAAATAGTATGTGCAACTCGGGAGAAAAAATGATTTCCACGAATGTGAAGTTTGCAGTTCGAGGCGCAGCGAGCGCACGAGCCGAAAGCGAGTGCTTGCGAGCGGTGTACTTTAAAAATAAGTAACTAACAATAAGTTACGTTATAAGTTACAAGTAACTTAACTTTTTCATTATTTTATAGTTACTATTTGTTCAGTATCGAACCTCACAGAGTAAAGTTTATTTTTGTATTTTTAAGATTTCTGTAAATTTGTCATAATCTCCTTCCCAGACTTTAAAACACGTTTCAAATAAACTTTACAACTTGCAGATGACAATCTTCATATATTGTCAATTTCAAACAAAACTCAGATTTATAAAAAAAATGTTAAAGGATAGGTAGTTCGACAAATCACTTTATTACTCTCCACTACTACCTGACCTAAGCTTCCTAAATTTCCTCTAATAAACCATCCTCACCCATTGTTTACAATACCCACGCCTACAGCCTTTACTCAAAATTTACCTCATCCAAAATTGCAATTGACCAACCCCACAACCCTCCTTCTAAACCCCCACCACATACATTTCTTCTCTGCGAAGAAGACTTCAGATCTTTCATTACCGTTGAAACGAAAAGTACGATACAAAAATTGTCTCATATCACATAAGCTGAAACTTCACGCCAATTATGTAAACGGTTTTTATTAAAGGTGTTTTACAAAAATTCAGTTTTTTAATTCAATTATATAAAAAACAACCTGAATAACCCCTTGCAGTCATTTCTGAAAAAGTTGTTTTCAGACCGTCCGTTAAAATAAACGTCGACGGAATTAACATGGTCCTTCGAGCCGGATTCATATAACGTGAATTAAGTGGAATTGTCGTTAAGCTATCGAGCAATTATACAGTGTTGTTGTTAAGTTATGTGATTAGACTTTGAATAATTCGAATTTCAATTATCGAATCGTTGAACTGTCGTAAAGCTACAAGGGCTAAATACATAACATTTTTTCGTGCTTATTTATTTATGAAACTATGATTGTTCTAGTGGTATTTGCAACAAGGTAAATAGTGAGTGTTCAGTTATTAAGCAAAACTGAAATTGGAACCCTTTAGAAATGTTATGACCACAGTTCTAATGTCGTGTTAAGTGACAATCAATTGAAGTCTTAATTAATAGATGTGGCTTTTAAATGATCACTACTTTAATGGAATACTATGACATCATTTGCTAATCATCAAGACAATGCTGAAGTAAAAAAAGTGTTGCCATCATCACAACTCTAGGATCTTCAATAAAGAAAAGGCAAGTTAGTACTACCAATCAATCCTTTGTATCCTCCTTTATATCGCTTTGAAAATATTGTGTTACTCAATTGCTCATTTAAAACTTATTTAAATTATCGTTTATCGTACTCTTCAATACAAAATGTCTGACGAGCGTTTAAAGGAAATAAAAAGTGATTTAAAAAACATAAAACGCAAAATAACAAATTTTCAAAAATTCGTTGATAACTATGATGACTCTCGCGATTTTCTCACTCTCGAAAAAAGGAAATCAGATATTGATTTAGAATTCGCTAAATTTGAAACGCTATGTTCCGAATTAGATTTACTTGAGGAAGATCCTAGCAGTGAAAGTAGTCGTACCGAGTATGAAGAAAAATATTATCTGGCGTACGGTAAAGCAATGTCGTACATACAAAATCATAGGTCGCTACTACTCAACATGCATTTTCTACTCAATCAACACAAACACAATGTCCTTACTGTCAGAAGGATCATTTTATTTACAAATGCGAGGAATTTAAAAGTTTATCACCCTCCACTCGATTTAAAGCTGTCAAAAAAGCATCCCTTTGCATAAATTGCTTGCGTCCCAAGCACCGTGTTTCCGAGTGTAAAAGCTCTCCCTGTAGAAAATGTCAAAAAATGCATAACACATTGTTACACTTTGATAAACAAAACAATGAAGAAACACACAAATTAGAAAATAATATTCAACAATTAGTTGTCGCTAACGTACACGCTAAGACAGCGTCTCAATGTTTATTAGCCACTGCCGTCGTAGAATTGGTAAATGATGAAGGTAAATCTAGAACTTGTCGTTTACTATTAGATGCAGGATCGCAAGCTAATTTTATCACAAACACTGTTGCTAATTTCTTAAATTTACCTAAACGATCGGTAGATGTTACCATTTCTTGCGTTGAAAATAACGTAACTGATGTAAACTATGCAGTTTCCGCCATGTTTAAAGCAAAATTCAGTAATTACTCCAAAAAACTCGATTTCTTACTATTAAATGAAATTACAAAACCTATGCCCTCGGCTTCAATCAATCGGGCTTTTGTACCTATGCCTGATAATATTGTTCTCGCTGATCCACAATTTCACAAATCATCTCAAATTGGCATTCTTCTTGGGGTACAAGTGTTTTATAAACTGATTTGTGTAGGGCAAATTTCTTTAAAAAATCAACTAGGCATTGTTTTACAAAAAACGCAACTTGGTTGGATAATAGCTGGTGAATTGAAAACTAGTTTGTCTCGCACCAACATTCAATGTAATTTTATCAGAAATTCCAATCCTTTAGACAAGGCCTTAACTAAATTCTAGGAAATTGAGGAAGTCCCAACTAAAAAACAATTGTCCAAAGAAGAAGAAGCATGTGAGAATCATTTCAAGGCAAATACTGAACGAAAAATAACAGGTCAGTACATGGTAAGATTACCATTCAATGAAAAGAAAGGACTCTTAGGCGAATCTCGATCCATAGCTTTAAAACGATTTAATTTTCTTGAAAAACGCTTTGAAAAAGATCCAGAATTAAAATCAAAATATTGTCAGTTCCTAGCAGAATATCAAGAGTTCAATCAAATCACCTAACAGAATTAAAAAATATAGATAATCTGTTCCCGGGTTTGTATTTTCCCCATCATCCTGTGTTAAAAATGGACAGTCTTACGACAAGTTTACGCGTAGTTTTCAATGGATCTTTGCCAACATTATCAGGAATCTTGTTAAATGATTGTTTAATGGTCGGACCGACAATACAAGATGATCTGTTTTCGATTGTGCTAAGATTTCGTTCGCACAATTATGTCCTTACAGCCGATATAGAGAAAATGTATCGACAAGTTTTGGTTCACCCCGATGATGCATTATATCAAAAAATTGTCTTTCGTGAAAACCCCAATGAATCTATTAAAGATTTCGTTTTAAATACCGTTACATACGGTACCTCCTGTGCTGCTTTTCTCGCAGTTCGCGCCTTGCATCAATTAGCAATAGATGAGGCTGCTCAGCATCCGATCTCCTCCGCAGTTGTGCAAAAGGATTTTTATGTTGACGATTTGTTGACAGGCACAGAATCATATGATGACGCTAAATTTCTTCAAAGTGACCTCTCTGAACTACTTAAAAAGGGTGGATTTCAGTTGAGAAAATGGGCCTCAATGATCCCTCGCTCGTTCCTAAAAGTTCGACTCACTTATAAAATGATCACTTATCTCTTGATCTTAATTCGACAATAAAAACACTCGGCGTTCATTGGGATTCTCAAAAGAACAGCATCGGTTACAAAGTAAATTTAACTGAATTTTCAAAAACAGTATCAAAGCGTTCGATCCTATCGCAGGTAGCAAAATTGTTCGACCCATTAGGGCTGTTAGGGCCCGTTATTGTCAAAGCAAAGCTCATTATACAACTTCTATGGAAATCTGGGGTAAATTGGGATGGGTCCCTACCTTTAGATATTCACACCATGTGGTTACAATTAAAGAAAGAATTACCATTATTGAATGACGCATATTTCGATGGGCTAATAATTCCAAGCGCATGTTCAATTGAAATACATGGATTTTGTGATGCCAGTGAAAAAGCGTATGGAGCATGTGTTTACGTACGTTCGAAAAATGCTGAAGGCAAAGTTCAAACATCGCTCATTTGTTATAAATCTAGAGTTGCTCCAGTAAAACCCTTAACACTACCTCGTCTTGAACTTAGTTCCGCACTTCTTCTTTCTCGATTACTCTCAAGCTTACTGCAAGCATTAAATAACATCAAATTTGATAAAATTTATCTTTGGTCCGATTCCACCATAACTCTTAGCTGGATTAAAACTGAACCATGTTTGTTAAAAACCTTTGTTTCTAATCGAGTTGCAGAAATCCAAGAGCTTACTAAACATTGTGAATGGCGCCATGTGTCGACACACGACAATCCCTCAGATCTTGTATCGCGAGGTCAAACTCCTCAAGAATTTTTGGAGCCAAGTATATGGAAAACAGGTCCCATATGGCTTTCTCAAAACGAAGCAACTTGGCCAAGTCTTGATTTTCAATGTCAAGAAATTTTAGAAAAGCGTGTAATTGTGTCGACAGTTTACACAACAAACTCTGTAATTAATACAAATTTTATTGAAAAATTCAGTTCACTAAATAAACTTACACGCGTTGTTTCTTATATGCTAAGATTCATCTACAACATTAAAGCCAAGTCACAAAAGCGCATCGGCCCCTTAAGCAATGAAGAAATTAATTTAGCAAAGCAAACAATTATTCGCGCTGTTCAATCAATTGCATTTTCTAAGGATATCAGTGCTTTAAAAAACGGAAAACTCCTTAATGAGAATAGTCGTTTAATTCCTTTAACTCCATTTGTTGATAAATGTGACATCTTGCGAGTAGGCGGAAGATTAATTAATGCTAAAATTTCTAATGATCAAAAACATCAAATTTTACTGCCTTCGAATCATCATTTGACTAAGTTGATAATTCGCGAAGAACATGAACGATTAAAACACGCTGGTATACAAGCAACCTTGTATTCTATTCGACAACAATACTGGCCATTGAGCTGTCGCAATATTACACGTCAAATCATTCACAAATGCATACAATGCTTTCGCGCTAAACCCAAAGGTATTGACTACCTCATGGGGGATCTACCTCAAGAACGCGTTTTATTTTCTCGTCCATTTTATGACATCGGTGTTGACTACTGTGGTCCATTTCTCATTAAAGAAAAAAGATTTCGCAATCGCAACAAAATTAAAGTCTACGTATCGGTTTTTATTTGTATGAGTTCCAAAGCAGTTCATTTAGAAGTAGTAAGTGATTTAACTACCGAAGCATTTATTGCTTCTCTTAAAAGACTTTTTTCGAGAAGAGGAATTTGCAAAAACCTTTTTTCTGACAATGCTACTAATTTTGTTGGTGCCAATAAACAACTTAATGAAATAAACCAACTAAATAAGTCAACTGATTACACAAATGCTATTCAGAAATTTTGTATTGAATAAAAAATAAATTGGAATTTCATTCCCCCGCGTTCCCCCACTTCGGTGGTTTGTGGGAAGCAGCAGTCAAGGCTTTTAAGCATCACTTTGTGCGAACCGTGGGAGACACCTTACTAACATTTGAGCAATTGGAATCATATGTTATCGAAATTGAAGCCATTCTTAATTCTCGACCCATATCTCCCATGTCTCCTGATCCCAATGATCTTCAACCATTGACTCCTGGATATTTCTTGATTGGTGAACCTCTGACAAACCTTCCCGAAATCGACCTCACCGACACACCATCCAATCACTTGTCAGCATGGCAACACGCTCAGAAGCTACGTCAGCATTTTTGGTCACGGTGGTATAAGGAGTACCTGCATCAATTGACCACCCGCAACAAGTGGAACAATCATACTAACCATAATTTAAAGATTGGAGAATTGGTTGTCATCAATGAAGATAACCTACCTCCAATGCAATGGAAAGTTGGAAGAATTACTGCAGTCCACCCAGGCCCTGATGACATCGCACGTGTAGCAACACTGAAAACCAATAGTGGACATTACAAGCGGTGTATTAAGAAGTTGTGTCGTTTACCAATTGACTATTCTAAAGACAATGAAATAGAGCGAACTGAATTGTAGTTTTGTTTTGCATTAATAAGACATTATCAGTTCCTAATTTATTCTTGATTAAGGATAACAGTTATTGCTATAAAAAAAGGAGTCTTCAATTTCTGAAAAAAGAATTGTCGGTACTACTTTTTTGTTGAACGTAGTCGTTCAAGAGGGCCGGCATGTTCAGTATCGAACCTCACAGAGTAAAGTTTATTTTTGTATTTTTAAGATTTCTGTAAATTTGTCATAATCTCCTTCCCAGACTTTAAAACACGTTTCAAATAAACTTTACAACTTGCAGATGACAATCTTCATATATTGTCAATTTCAAACAAAACTCAGATTTATAAAAAAAATGTTAAAGGATAGGTAGTTCGACAAATCACTTTATTACTCTCCACTACTACCTGACCTAAGCATCCTAAATTTCCTCTAATAAACCATCCTCACCCATTGTTCACAATACCCACGCCTACAGCCTTTACTCAAAATTTACCTCCTCCAAAATTGTAATTGACCAACCCCACAACCCTCCTTCTAAACCCCCACCACATACATTTCTTCTCTGCGAAGAAGACTTCAGATCTTTCATTACCGTTGAAACGAAAAGTACGATACAAAAATTGTCTCATATCACATAAGCTGAAACTTCACGCCAATTATGTAAACGGTTTTTATTAAAGGTGTTTTACAAAAATTCAGTTTTTTAATTCAATTATATAAAAAACAACCTGAATAACCCGTTGCAGTCATTTCTGAAAAAGTTGTTTTCAGACCGTCCGTTAAAATAAACGTCGACGGAATTAACACTATTAACGAGTTACTACCCTAATTCATTGATCAGAAAAAATTTTTAAGTTCAAACACCAAATTTTTTTTACACTAACAATATTTATTGTTCATAATTGTTTAGAATAATTAAATAATTTTTAAAATAAATACGGCCTTAAACGTTGAACCTTCGATCACCCCCAACATGTTCTAATTATTTTTTCTATTTTTCGTTTGTCAATTAGCAGAAGCGTGTACAAAAATATTTCCTATTGCATAAATAATTGAAAACCAAAGAAAATACTTTTACACTTTTTTGCCTCGCATTTGGAAAAATATAAACTAAAAATTCATATTAAAATTTATAATTATCTTTTGTACATACTGCAACAAAAATCAACTTTGTTTTTTTTATTTTGCATGCTTTAATTAACAATAGGAGACTGTTTCTATTTACCCTTAAAAATTGAACATTCGTGGTTAATAGAAACAGTTGATTATTTCATACAAAATTTAAGAAAAAATAAATTAAAAAAAATCGAAGTCTAAAAAATATTCATTTTGGAAATCATTTTTCTCTTTTAACTGCCCAGGTGGAAAAGTTAACCATAATTAGGCTAACCATAATTTTTGGTCGCTAATGTCAGACTATAATGTTAGTCTAACGTTATCTTTCCCACCTGGGTGTTTACTTTATATGCAAATGCTTAACATGATTTCAGGGTGCATCACGGTGAGAAACTGAAACATTTTTATGTAGTATGTGACTGGTTTTTTAAAAATCCATGAATCTCATTTATAAATTTTAGGGGTTTATAAATACAAGTCTAAATTTAATGTTAAAAAAATTATTTCCAAAATAAACAAAAAATTTTATTCTTGAATTAAACAAGTTTTTTCTTTTTGATATTATAAGTAGTACATTCAACTTACTTTTTATTTTACACTATTAAGTGTCCTACTTTTAAAAAATTGCTACTTTCATGGGCCTCGAGCTATAAACCAACACTAAATCTGAATCAGTGAAAATTTCACTGATAAATTAATTAAAACTGGGTCACTGATTGAAATCAGTCAAAATTTCGACTGATTCAGATTTAGAGTGAAGCCTTGAGTTTAAGGCTCAACAGGATGTAGCCAAAAAAATTATTGATATTTAAGAGATTTGCTATTAACATTTTTTGTTTAGAAAATTATTAACTGCAAACTACAAAATTTAATCAAAATTGATCGAAACTTTTTTCAATGTATTCTGTGCGGGGCCCTTTGTAATTATATTTTTTTGCTTTTTTTGTATTTTTCAAACATTACAACACATTTAAAAATTGGACACATTTTTGTTGCAACTTAAAATGAGTCTATATGTTAAATGACATAGAACGTAGTGCCATTTGTTTTACTCATTTTTGTTGCAGTTCATAATAAGTCACTTTTCTGACTCATTTTGAGTTCAGTTTTTTTCTATGAATAACTTTCAAAAAAAGTAAATACTAAAAATGTTGAACTTTCTTTTTTATAATCGTAAAAACTCTTAAAATTGAGACCTCTAGACCAGAATGCCTCCTTAAACATTCCCTTTTGATAGAAAATTCAGTGATTCTTAGGTATGCAAATAATTTTCGGTTTTTCGTCATTCTTAACATTGAATTCTTCTTTATTCTATCAAATAGTACACAAAGTTACGTTTTTTAATTTAAAAATACAAAAATATTTATTTTATTTAACTTTTGTTTAGACTGTTTGTCAGCTTTTTCTTCAAATAAACAAGAGTTTACTTTCAGAAGTTTTTCCATTTTGCAAACCTATTGCAAGTAAAAAATGTATCACAAATGATACAAAGAAATTTCCAGGAGCCAGTTGCCAAGAAATTCTCTCGAATTTTCTGGGAGTAAAATCAAAAATGAGAAACTAAAAATTCTTGGAATAAACTCTCATGAATTTCTTAGGAATTTTGTTCACTTCGATGCGGTTGAATTTTAGTATTAAAATAATAATAGTAGGGGAGAGGGCCCTAAGGTGGTCACCCATCTTTTGAACGACTGTAAATTTCAAATGGAATTATATATAAAGGTCAATAAGACGGCGTTTTAAGCTTTGTCTTATTACCTAACTTCCTATCATAAAGTTTTTTTCATTTCATTAATAAAAAAAAAGTTTTGTCACTTTTTAAAAAAAGTTGAAAATTCGACTTTTAAAAAAGTGGCCCCAAGGTGGTCACCACACGAAAATTCACTAAAAAAGTTATTTAAAAATTTAAAAAACGTATTGTTAAGTTGTTTATTTAATATTAATTATTTTTCAGGATCACAGAATCATATTACATATTTTTTTTGCACTTTGTCCTTTCGTCAAAAATGATACTTTTTGTGCATGCATTAGACACTTAAAATTTTGATAATAATTCTATTTCATTATTATTCATCATAAAACTTAAAAATTGATAAAATTCACATTCACAGTGATAAATGTTGATAAATATAGCGTATAAACACATTTTCATAAAAAATCAAAAATGACCACCTTGTGGACAATAATTTATCCACCTTAGGGCCAAGACACAATTTTTTAAACGTTAATGAAAAAAATTTTTAAACCACAATATTAATTATATTTATTTGGAATATATTATTGTACTATATATAAAGATAATTATAACGATTTTTACTAATTTAAAATGGATAATTTCGATGATTTTAACACCCTGAGAAAAAAATTTCTCGATCATTTAAAAACAGAAACTTTACAACATTCACGTTACAAAGAGACTTATGCGACTGTTTACCTCAAAACTTTACTAAAATCTTTGTCTTCTCAAATAATAACATTAACAGAAAATATTTGAAGATACTAACTAATATACAAAAATTTTCTTAGGGTGACCACCTTAGCACGGTAAATCGTTAGGTATTAAAATAACACCAAAAAGGATTAAAATAATCCAATTTAGTGTTATTTTAATCCATTTTGGTGTTATTTTAATACCTAACGATTTACCGTGAGGGCCCTGACCACCTTAGGGCCCTCTCCCCTAAATAAATAAAAAAAAATATAAAATAAAAAAAAATTTCAAGAAATGATGTAATACCAATTCTAATGATAATTTTTTTTATAAAGTAATCATTATTGTCCTCATAGTAATGAGTATTTTATTGCATTAGGGTTACAATGGTTACTTTATTGACTTACAATCGATCAATAAAGTGCTTGTACTTTTGTAGAATAATGAAAAGGCCTAAATACGGTTTTTTTGTGTTTATTTAAAGTCCCAACTAGTTTCGAACCATATATGGTTCCTCATCAGGGGATGAACAAATTTTACATATATGTATATTATCCAAAATGGAAACATTCTAAAAAGATATCAAAGGGGATTAAAAAATATCTGAATAAGAAAATTAAAATTGTTTGAAATTTAATTTAGACAGGTAAAAAAATTTTTATAAAAAAATTTTTTTTCCTTTTTATACTTATACTTATAATGTTCTTCTGAAAGGTAAGAAACTTTTTCACTTTCTTTAAATCATAACCTTATAATATCTGTCTAAATTAAATTTCAAACAATTTTAATTTTCTTTTTCAGATATTTTTTAATCCTCTTTGATATTTTTTTATAATGTTTCCTTTTTGGATAATATATATGTAAAATTTGTTTATCTCCTGATGAGGAACCATATATGGTTCGAAACTAGTTGGGACTTTAAATAAACACAAAAAAGCCGTATTCAGGCCTTTTCATTATTCTACAAATTTATAATACGGTCAAACAAATGTATAAAATACAAAAAAAGTCAAAATTAAACAGAAAAAACTGAAAAACTCAAAACTGTTTCACTTAAACTAAATTATTTATTTACTTTAAGAAAAGTAGTATTACGTAAAGTATTTGTTACTTGTTTAGAAAAATATTTACGTGATCAGAAAAAAGGCCAGAGCGTGAGAGAAAGATAAAGAGGGAAAGGACAAGCTGCCTTTTTAAAAGACGATCGAAAGAAAAAGGACTTTAAAAATAAATTGAACAAGTAAAAGATTTATTTTAACGATTTTGACTATTGAACATTTCCACTCAGATGGGATTAAACACACTGGTCTTTGGTGAATGCTATGGAAGGTAAGAACTTGTAGCGTCTGGCGACCCCAAACTCTACTGGGTTTAATGTCAACATTGCAAAATGCAGTAGAAGCATCGACACAGAGGTCGACTTTACTCAGAAGGTTTCCTCACGTAAATTGTGTAAGTGCCTCGTCAGATTTTAAACATCTTTATTTACCTTGGGTAGCCCAAAGCATTTCTTCGGCGTAAATAAATTGCCCTCTTTCTCACTTCGCTTTATCGAAATAATTCACAAGTGAAAAAGTAAGAAAAAGAAAAAGGATAAAAGGAACCAAACATTACGTAATTTATAAAGGGAATGCAACTTTTTTAATTTGAACATCAAAATTTCTAATTTTTGCTTTTATTACATACTTTTTACACAGTAAAATAAATTTTTTCATACATTTTTCTTTTAAAAGTATCACGAAAACTTTTCCCCTCAAATTTAAATACAACTTAAAAAAAAGGAAATTTAAAAAACCAACCGGTTTTTTAATGTAATTAGAATTATTTTTACTAAATGTCTGATCTAATAAGGTTTTACTACATTTAAAAAAATTAGAATTATCCAATGTTTGACTAAATCAGTAGGGTAAATCCGAAAAGAGGTGGCCAGTACAAATATTATTTTACAGAATTTGTAAAGAAATATCACTTATAATGTTCACTTGAAAAATTTTGAGTGAAAGTAAAACTTCTATTTTAAGGAAAAATAAAAGTGGAAATATTACAATTAGTCATGGAATTGAAGTAATAAAAGTGAAAATTTTTAATTGAAAGTGAAAATTACGAGAACATACAAGATAAATATTATAATTAATCATAGAAACAAAGGTTGATTCCATTTCAATTCAGGCAGGCTAAAATATGTAAGTCAAATAATATAGTTCCCTATGGAAATATATTATTATTCACACAATTTTAGAAGACACGTATTTGCCGTTTGGTCATCAAAAATTATTTAACAGAGTTAGGCGCATTTGAATTTTTAAAACTGCGAAGTCTGATTTCAAGAAAATAACGGAAAAAATAGGGGAGAGTCACTACGGTCGGGCCGCTTTTTAACTTGTGTCCATAACATCCGTTCTAGGTCGAATTTCACGTTTTCTGACATATGGTTGGAAAGATCTTCTAAAGTGGAATTTTTCTTCTGTACATCAGAAAATGTCTAGACAAAAATTGGAAAAGTTATAAACATTTAAAAAAAAATGTTGTTACGGTCGGGCCACCGTAGAAAATCAATGTGATATCAAGGAATATTTAAAAAAATGGCCCGTAAATTACAGAAAAATGCTGAAATGCACTTGAAAATGAAAAAAAGAAATATAAAATTCATATAAAAATTAAGCTAAAAACCTTCTCAGTACACGAAACGATTACAATATACGTTATCCAAAGAGATGTGAAATGAGACTTTTTAAAATGTTTTACGAACGTTTCTCGAACATGAATATATTTTTTTCACTGTAAAATGACGTTCTTCACACATCTCTACTGTTACGTCTGAAGATATAACATAGTTTAAAAATAGTTAATAAATAATTATTAACTAGATATTTGAATCTAGACTCTAAAAGTCCAATAGTTCGGGAAACTTTTAGTTTTAAATTTCGATTAATTAAAGTTGTCTTTAATTTGATTATACATATAAAAAAGGAAGTTTAAAAGAAAAAAGAAAAGAAACTAACGAAGAGAGAATTGATATGTACATTCTACGCGCTTAATAAAATAAGGTTAGCAACTATACATTATCAAAACCGCGCGTTTTTCCTATTCAAAAATTCGAATGTTATAATGAAACTCGATTTTACTAGTTTCTATTTCTGACGAAAAAATGTACAAAGTAGAAGAAAGAAATATTGTGTATAAATTGCAAGGGAACAAATGAATTAATTGTATAAATTTGTTTTATTTATTTAAACTTACTTTTGTAGTAGTAATTTAAAAATTTCGACAAACAGAATAGGCAGCAAGTATTTAGTCGTTGAAATCCTTGATAATTTCTCCAAATGATGGTTGTTGTTGGTTGTAAATAGTTTTTCTTTTGAAACTTGATAAATACTCGTTAAACTTTTTTAAATTTAGCGTTAAACTTGGAAAACTATTCAAAACTTGTTGAAAACTTTTGAAACTTCCGAAAATAGTGTTAAACTTGAAAAACTATTTAAAACTTGTTTAAAACTTTTTAAACTTTCGAAAATAGTGTCAAACTTGAAAAACTATTCAAAACTTGTTGAAAACTTTTTAAACTTTGTTAAAACTTTGAAAACTTGTTTGTAACTTGTCAAAAACTTGTTCGAAAATTTGTTAAAAACTTGTGAGAACAATCTTAAAACTTGAAACTTGTTAAAAAATTAAAAAAAAATTGAAAGTGTGTAAAGAAGGAAGTTATTGTAGTTTTAATTAGTAAAAAGAAAAATGTGTAGAGTTGTCAAAAATGTGTAGAAAGTTAAACTTAGAAGTAGAAGTTGAAGTAGAAGAAGAAAAAGTGTAGAAGTAGAAAATTGTTTAAAAAAAATTGTGTGATTGACAAAAGGTGTCTCTATTTTTATACCTTTGTCCCCTCTAAAAATTTTCAAGTTGGGGTGTAATTTTCCAGTGGAGGAGTATGGGTTGCCCAAATTTAGTTTTAAACGAATAAAAGGAAAAAAGGCGGAAAACTCATTAGTGAGGCCCTTGCGATTGGAACCCTTCGTTACGTCCTTCAAAAAATTGCAAAAATTTAGGAGACGTTTCTAATTTGAAAATTCTTAGAGTGGGGTACTAGTTCTAACCTTTCCAAAAAGATGGAGACATTGTTAGGTTTTTTTTTTACCCCTTTTTTTTCTTTAAAGTTTAGGAAATTCGATGTTAGGAGAAATTACCAAGGATTTTTAACATTAGATGGAATTTAAAATCTTGTATAAAAATTAATACATTTTTATAAAATAGTTAAAAATTTTGTTTACATAATAAACATTAAAAATATGAAGTTTTAAATGCTTATGACTATAAGTTAAATACTAAATTAGAAGCTTAAAAATTATTGAAACTTATTAAATTGAAGTAAAATAATTTTATTTACATTTGAATGGATATTTATTTTCTTTATTAAATAAACAACTAAACTTTACTAAATTTAGTAAATAAGTATTTGTTTTCACAATGTAAGAAATGTGTTAAAAACTTAATTTCTAAACAATATATTATTTAAACAATTAAATAATTCAATTTTTCTATTTTATTAAAAGCAACAATTGTTTAAACAAATTAAAACTTTATTATTGAAAGAAAGGAAAATTTCATTTATTTAAATGTTTCTACTTATAAGTAAGAAAGAGAAAGAAAATAACAAATAAAATTCAATTCTTATTAAAAAAATAAAAAAAGTCGCATAAAGATTAAAATAATAATTATAAAAATGGTTAAAAATATTAAATAAATGTATCAGAGAAAAACGCAACATTCAGCATAACTTTTCAAAAATAAAAAAAATATAAGTCTATAATATGGACGGATGTTGGGTTTTTCCTCATTTGCCGCCAGCCGATCATTATGTTGCGCCGGGATCGTCTACGCAAATTTAGACCAGAAAGGGCCCTTCGCTGTTTTTATTTTTCCCAACATCTTATAAAATTAAAAACTGATTTACTTACAAATATTGATTTTTCTCGTTGGAAAGTTTTTAAGCAAAATTCTATTTCTATAAAAATCAATATTTGAGTCTCAAAAAAATGAAAAAAAATTCACAATTTTATCTTATTTAAAAGTAAAACGCCAAATGGAAAAATAAAAAGAAAAAAAGGAAGAATATCTATTCTGACGTCACACCCCCATAGTTAAATGGTTGCTTATAGATAATAATAAAGTGATATCGGAGAAGCGACCACAGAATATACGTATGTTAAAGATTTGGATTATTAGGGATTCCAGTTTAGCTTTCGTTGTTTGAGAATTGGCACATACAGGCAAAATGGTATCCCATGAAGAAAGATTCTAGAATTCTTTGGAGTATTTTGCTTCAATAGATGTAGTTTCCTCTGAACTAGGTGTGATAATGTAGAATGTAATGTAGTTTTAATTTGGTCTTGTAGATACGATTGTTGTTGAGATTCTGGACTAAAATGTGGTTACTGACCTCAGTTGTACTGTATGGTGAGTTGTAGAACTACAGATGGCTCCTAACTTGTGTATCAACCATCTACAGATTATGGAATTGTCTATCATTTTAATAACTTTAAAGATAATTGAAACTGGTACAACTTCTACATTAACTGTGCTCACAAATGTGGAATATATGCCACAGCTCATCCCAGGAATTTTCTGCAATTTCTCGATTACTTCTTCTTTGAAAAGGGTCCTACAACGTCCTTCTGGAAGATAGGACTGGTTGTCCTCTCATTCATTTGGCCGAGTCGTTGAGTATGGACGGTGGTGTGACGAGAAACATCAATTATTCCCGCAAAAATGTAAACTTCCTATTGGAATATAAAATAACCGGTTAAGGTATTCCAAAGTATTTGGTGATGCTGGTACAAGTACAGCAGTTATTTGTGCGTCCACAAATAAGGTTAGGTTTTGTACAATTTTTCGATGATTTTGTGGTATGATGATAAAAGTTACACTTAACTTCTATTCCCATGATCTTCAAAATGAGTCCTTGATATCAGTTAGCAAGATCCATTATTACTGCTCACTTTAACTTTCATGTAACACGTTTCTCCATATTGAATCTTTACTTCAAAAATATACACATTTGACTATCTGAGTCAGCTTTGTTACAACTACTGCTCTGTAACTTGGACCTTACATATATATAAAGAACATATTTATCTTCCAGTAACAATTTCTTCGAAGTCGCAATTAAATGAGCATTATTGTTAACATATAGATTTAATATTTGATAAAATTGGACGTATACAGTTAATTATATGTTTTAAATTTGTACATATTCTATAAAATTCGAAGGAAAATTAGTGTTGTAGACAGTAATAAAATGTGTAATTAGTATCAATTTAAGTTAATAAAAATAATAATATAAAAATAAATTTTATCTGCAACACATGTATACCTTTATAACATGATATAAAAATTTAATGTTTGCGTAGTTAAAAAAATGGATTGTTTTGGCATTATAAAAAGAAGAAAATTTTAACAATAACAATTATTTTAAACATTTGACGTTTACGCGATTCATTCATTTCTATATTTAAGAAAAATTAACTTCTGATAACTTTATTTAATTGTTTACTTTAACAAAAAAAAATAAAAATGACGTGTCCCACATCTTTACATTATTTTACTTTGAAGGGAAAATTTTGAATTTATGAGTATCTTAAGATTTATCCTGTGAGCAAAAAAACTGTTTTACCGACGAATTCGCAGCAGAAGATGACGACGAAGTAACTGAAAAAAAAGTTAAATGTCGTATTTACAAATGTGACAGTTTTAGGTTGTGGCAGAAAACGAAAGACGTTAATTTAATTCGATTATTGTCATGAGTGTCCCGTCTTGAAAATGGTAAGTTAATATTTCATATTCAGTATGAGTATAAAATTAAAAATAATTTCGAATTCTCTTTCGAATGATACAAGAATTGTCGATATAAACATAACCTGTTAATAGATATAAGCAAAAACGAGCAAAATGTCATGAGTGTCCCTGTCATGAGTGTCCCACTTTGTATAGTAGATTTTTATAAATATAGAGTTTATAAGTTTTAATTAGTTATATGAATATTTTTTTTGTTTCTTTTCAGGACGATAACGATAAATTAAATAAATTGAAAAGGAAGTTGAAAGCCGATCGAGAGTAGGCTTTTAAGAAGCGCAAAAAAACTGAGGAGGATCGGAAAGAGAGAAAACGATGTCGAGAAAAAAATCGCTATCATGAAAAAAAAAATAAATTAAAAATAAATTATTCAATCGCAAGTTGTAAGGCCAATGAGGAAAAACTAAAACCTACTGAAAAACCTTCTGTCGGAAAAAATAAAAGAAAAAAGTTAACTGGAAAAAAATCAGAGGAAGAAAGAAAAAGAATTGAAAGGGACAAGAAAAGGGAACAACGGAGGAAAATATATAATGATCCGAATTTATATTCAAAATTTTTGGAAAGTCAGAAAAAGAATAATTCTAATAGGAAAAAAAGGGGTTTAAGGTTAATTTGTGACATGACTAAAAAGGAACAACAGATTCAAAGAAAAAGATGGAGAAAATGTCAGAGTGAACATAGAAAAAATGTTAAAGCGTCTTCAAACTCAGATCGTTGTGAAGAAAATGAAACTAATCTACAAAAACAACTAAAATCATCAAATAAAGAAATTGGGGCAAAAAGAGCAAGAAAAAACAGAAATTTATTGAAAAAGAAAATTGAGAATTTGGAAGAAAAAATCAAAAGTTGTGAAATGAAATAATAAATTTACAACGTAGCACAAATAAATACAGAAAGAGATACCAAAGGTTACAAGAAAGTTCAAAAAGTAGTGGATTACAGTCACCGAGAAAAAAAGCTGAAAGAGTGATTAAAAGTGGGAAAGAAGCTATCAAGCGTGAATTACGATTTTCATTTGCTCTGCAAAATCAGATCAAATTGAATTATGATTTAGGTTCAGAGCTTGAAAAAACTACGATCTCCAGAACTGTAGCAGGAAACGTGATAAAAAAATATCAAACAATGGGTCATCTGTCGAAGCTTGTATCCTTAAAACGATATCGACATAACATAAATAAATCTGGTTTGATTCCTAGCAAACAAGTTAGAAATGTAGGTAAGGTCGAATCTCTTAAAGTAGAAATTTTTAATTTCCTTTGTGATGATGAAAATACTACCCAGTCGCCTAATAAAAATGATTTTTTGTCGTTCAAGAAAGAAAAGAAATTAAAACGATACCTTAATGACACATTAGTTAATTTACACAGGAAATTTGTTCAAAGTCGTGGAAAAAAAATATCGTTTAACACTTTTCTAAAATTCAAGCCATTTTTTGTCGTTTACTTAAAATGCAGTGCTAGAGATACTTGCGCATGTCAGAATCATCTGAACATGCAACTTAAAGTAGATAAGCTTCGTGAATTGAAGATAATTGAGTCCAAAAACTTAAGTGAATTAATGTCAAATCTTACTTGTAATAGCGAACGTTCTGAAAATTGTATGCTTGGCTCTTGTCTTCAATGTCAGGAAAAAAAATTGCGTGCTATCGATTATGATCCTAATGAATTATCTTATTATTATAAATGGACTCGAAAAGAAGAGGAAAGAGTTAATAAAAAGGGTCAAAAGTATACATTCACAGCCATGGTAAAACATAAAATCTCTGAAACACAAGGAAATATTCTAGCAATAACAAACGATGAAATCCCCGACTTTCTTGAACATTTGTTTAACATTTCTAATCAACACGAGTTTTGTAAAAAAGTAAAATCAAATCTTGATAGCAGAACTGCTGTTTTACACTCCGATTTTTCTGAAAACTACGCAACTAAATGCCACACAGAGGTTCAGGCTTTACATTTTGGCGGATCGCGAGCATTGCTAACAATCCATACAAATGCGTATTATATATTGGATCCTGTTTCGCAAGAAATTGATGTTGGAAAGTTTTGCACAATATCTGAAGATGTTCGACATACTGCGCCAGCAATTTTTGCTCACCTGAAACCATTGTTTCAAAAGTTTCAAGATTTAGGCATCAAAACGTTGTATATATTTACAGACAGTCCTACTGGACAATATCGAAATAAAACAACTTTTGCTCTACTCTGTAATTTTGCTAAAAAGTTCGGTTTTGAGAAAGTTATTTGGAACTATTTTGAAAGCGGTCATGGGAAAGGACCTATAGATGGATTTGGAGCAACTTTGAAATCAAAAGCCGATAGTAAAGTTGGACAAGGATTTGACATTACTAACGCAAAGAGTTTTATAAATGCCGTCAAAGAAGTAAAAATTGATCTTTTAGAAATAAAATCTGACGAAATCAACGCAGTCGAGGAAGTTGTTTCTAATTTTGGTAAATTAAAAGCTGCTGCTGGTACTTTTAAAATTCATCAAGTTATTTGGCGATCTGATAACGAGAAGAATTTATATTTCAGAAAGCGCAGTTGCGTTCACAGCGCAGATTTATCTCCGTGTAATAAGTGTGACTTAGAAGTTTCAAGTTATTGTCCACTTTTAGCCAGCGAAGAAAACAAATGTATGCAAACACAATGATCGAAATCTCAAAAAGATAAAGCCTTGTCCCGACAGAAAAAACGTTTGGATACACCGCTAAAGGAACAGCCAATCAAGAAATCAAAAGAAAAATCTCTGTTGATAGGTGACTGGATTGCAGTAAACGAAGAAGCCTCAGAATGGTATGTAGGAAAAATTAAAAACTTCGAAGAAATTGGCGACAAAAAAATATTCGTTATTGATAATATTATGTTATCATCAGCCAGTAGAAAATCAGCTAAACACTTTAAGCGAATGAAAAACGTAAGAGAAGAAAGAAAAGTTTTTCAAAGTGACCTTGTTTTACAAATTCAATCACCTAAAGAACTAAAAAAGCCTAAAGGTTTTTATTCTATTGCAGAATATAGTCCAATAGAAAAAGTATTAAAAAAGTGATTTTTTAGTTATAATTCATGTTAAAAAGCCAAATGTTTTTTTATTCTATTGCAGAATATAGTACAATAGAAAAAGTATTTAAAAAATGATTTTATAGTTAATTTATGTTAAAAAAAGTCAAAAAGTTTTTATTCTATTGCAGTATGTAATCCAATAGGAAAAGTATTAAAAAAGTGAGTTTTCAGTTAAAATTAATGTTGCAAAGTATTATTTAAATTTACAACAATTAGCAAATAAATGTTATATTAAACAAATAAGATGTTTTAAGATAGTTATGTATTTTTTAAATAATAATTGCGTCTATTAAAAATAATTTTTCAAAAATATATGATACTATTTTTTCCTTAATTTATATGTCCCCAAAGTTCAGTTTAGATTCTTGTTTTACATAAAAGTAAAAGTGCACAAAGATAAATTTAAAAATATTTTCATGATTTAAGCTTTGTTGAAAAAGGAATATAACAATTTAATTCAAATGGGTTAAATATTTTTTCCCAACGAAAGTATTGAGTGTCCTATTATGTCATGAGTGTCCCAAACGTTTAGTCCAAGTTCTACATTTCAATAATTATAAAAAAGTAAATAAATAGGCATAAAACAATTTTTTTAACTTTCCCAATGCATTGACTGTTAGAACAGAGTTATAAAATAATATATTAACAGCAAATTATGAAGTTTATGGATCGTTTGAGTTTCCTAATTGTCAGAGTAACGAAACAATACTTGTTTTTAACAATTTAATCATCATTAGATGGAAAATTCGCAAAAAAAAAATCTTTTAAAAATTTAACCATTTCTGCCGAAAAAGGTCTCTCCTGTGAAATATGTCACTTTAATTGCGTGACCACTATGGATTTCGTTATTGTAATATATATAACTAATTAAAAAAATTGGTCTCTATTACAGAATCGAAACTTGCAACTTCAACTTTTGTTGAGGGTGAAAATGACAATTTAAATGAAATGACCCATATACTCATATTATTACAATTTATTGAATACGAATTTATCAAAAGTTTGAAACGTTCGTTTTTTATTTTTCCATTTTAAAATATTCATTTATAATAAAGCAATTTTTGTTTTAAGAAGAGTTGTTACGATGGTTAAAAAAAGGTACAACTCTCTCCACCGTAAAATAATAAAAAAAAAAAACATATTATAGTTTCCCAAAATATTCAACCTTTCAAGTTTATTACTTCATTGTAAAGTACAAATTCCGCAAAATGTTATTTTAGGAAAAGACTAAAATATATAATTCTCTTTCTCCTTAAAAATGTTTTCAAAATTCTATTTGTAAGCATATGGAAAATAATACCATTTAATACTGCCATAAAATCAAAAAATTTGTAATTCTTTCTTAGGATTAAGTTTCTAAAAAGGCTCATAAAGATATATCACTTCCAGGTGATCTTTCCTTCCTACCTAAGAAAAACACTTGAATTGTAAAAACAAATTATAAACCCTTAAAGTGACCACTCCTCTCATCATCTTAAGGTATCCGCCCGCTCAACAATTCATCCCTTCTCTAATATATTTCCTCCTCCACCAAATTCTACACTGCCACTTGCAAAAATTGTAAAATAGAACACTTTTATCCCTTAAAATAGAAACATCTAATACATAAAATCTACGGAAATTTATAAGTTTTATAATTTTGTATTTAAAATATATGTATTAATCTATGATGTTTTCTCTCGTTTTAATGTGTTTTCAACCCAACATTCCAAATGACATAATTTTAGTCATTGTATAACTGATTAAATTCAAAATCAAGTCAAACTAGACTTGATACCTAACAAGAGTAAAAATATAAAAATAATAATATTGTAATTAACGTTGTCTGAAAGTAATTGAAACTTTATTTATTAACAAATGCAACCTTGCCTGCACAAACTTTATGTTGTGTCTGAAAGTAATTGAAACTTTATTTATTAACAAATGCAACCTTGCCTGTACAAACTATTTACTTACAATTAATTATTACAAAAGGAAAAAAACCTTATTAAATTTTAAGAACACATACAAATAAATAATCAAAATAAAAGAAGAATTATTTATTACAAGCATTGCTACGCGATAAAAAGGAAACGAACCTTAATTTATGAATACTGATATTTTAGGATATACAGGACTTTTTCATAAATGCGCCAAGCTATCACGGTGTTTGAAACAAAATAATGAAAACTAACTATTTTGAATATTTATGTTAATAAAATTATGTATTTGTTTAATTTTGCATGATTTATCTTTTAAATGAAACACAAACTTATATTATCATACTTTGTTAAAACTTTGAAAACTTTGTTAAAACTTTGAAAACTTGTTTGAAACTTGTCAAAAACTTGTTCGAAAATTTGTTAAAAACTTGTGAGAACAATCTTAAATCTTGAAATTTGTTAAAAAATAAAAAAAAATTGAAAGTGTGTAAAAAAGGAAGTTATTGTAGTTTTAATTAGTAAAAAGAAAAATGTGTAGAGTTGTCAAAAATGTGTAGAAAGTTAAACTTAGAAGTAGAAGTTGAAGTAGAAGAAAAAGTGTAGAAGTAGAAAATTGTTTAAAAAAAATTGTGTGATTGACAAAAGGTGTCTCTATTTTTATACCTTTGTCCCCTCTAAAAAATTTCAAGTTGGGGTGTAATTTTCCAGTGGAGGAGTATGGGTTGCCCAAATTTAGTTTTTAACGAATAAAAGGAAAAAAGGCGGAAAACTCATTAGTGAGGCCCTTGCGATTGGGACCCTTCGTTACGTCCTTTCAAAAATTGCAAAAATTTAGGAGGCGTTTCTAATTTGAAAATTCTTAGAGTGGGGTACTAGTTCTAACCTTTCCAAAAAGATGGAGACATTGTTAGGTTTTTCTTTTACCCCTTTTTTTCTTTAAAGTTTAGGAAATTCGATGTTAGGAGAAATTACCAAAGATTTTTAACATTAGATAGAATTAAAAATCTTGTATAAGAGGCATTTTACGTGTAATGTCCTAAGTTGAAATTTCAACTTCTTGAAAAAAAATTGAAACTCGGGGAGTTAGTTGTTCTATCAAGTAGAAATATGCCCCAAAAAATATTTTTGACTTTTTCGAAAATTTGAAGGGGGTAGAGGGGGGCCAATTTGACCAATTTTGCTAACACCGGCTACTTTGTAAATTTTTTCTGAACGTACTTTTAATGGGAAAAATTTTTCGATATATGTTTCGGAAAGGTGTTTTCGTCCTCTTTTTAATGGTGAATTTTATTTTTTAATATTTTAAAAATTTATCCAAATTTTTGATAATTATTTTTTAAATTTTAATTTCCCAAAAAGGGTCCGTTTTATTTGAAAATAAATTATTGCAAACGAAAGCTGAGGTTTTTTCCTATGCGCATGTAAATTTTCAGAATGCCCTTTTTTTGTTTTTGAGTTATTAAATTTCAAAGAATAAATTGCTGCGCGCAGCGTTGCGGTGGCACTGAGCCGCGTGGTACCCAGCGTGATGCGAGGTGCCCGCGAGGTAGCGCGCAGCAATTTATTCTTTGAAATTTAATAACTCAAAAACAAAAAAAAGGGCATTCTGAAAATTTACATGCGCATAGGAAAAAACCTCAGCTTTTGTTTGCAATAATTTATTTTCAAATAAAACGGACCCTTTTTTGGGAAATTGAAATTTAAATATTAATTATCAAAAATTGGGATAAATTTTTAAAATATTAAAAAATAAAATTCACCATTGAAAAGAGGACGAAAAAACCTTTCCGAAATTTATTTTAAAAAATTTTTCCCATTAAAAGTATGTTCAAAAAAAATTCACAAAGTAGCCGGTGTTAGCAAAATTGGTCAAATTGGCCCCCCTCTACCCCCTTCAAATTTTCGAAAAAGTCAAAAATATTTGATGGGGCACACTTCTACTTGATAGAACAACAAATTCCCCGAGTTTCAATTTTTTTCAAGAAGTTGAAATTTCAACTTAGGACATTACACGTAAAATGCCTCATAAAAATTAATACATTTTTATAAAATAGTTAAAAATTTTGTTTACATAATAAACATTAAAAATATGAAGTTTTAAATGCTTATGACTAAAAGTTAAATACTAAATTAGAATATTAAAAATTATTGAAACTTATTAAATTGAAGTAAAATAATTTAATTACATTTAAATGGATATTTATTTCCTTTATTAAATAAACAACTAAACTTTACTAATTAAATGAGAAGAAGCTATCAATTTTCCGAATCAAATAATTAAGTCTTAAATAAATCTTTATAAGCTCATGGGCTTCATATGTATCGACAGCACAGCTGCCCCAATACAGAAACCTGCTTAATCAGAAAAATATTTTCGAAATCAATTAACAATTTCAAAATTATCAAAGAACTCAGAAAAAGTTGGTTAGCATGGTGGGATACGAGCCCACGACCTTTCTATTGCCGGTAGATTGCTCTGACCACTGAGCTACATGCAACCCGAGATTCTCCAAGTTCCTTGATATATACTATCACTTCCTACATTATTTTGATAATAACGTAGGAAGGAAGAAAGAAATTATTAATTGATTTCGAAAATATTTTTCTGATTAAGCAGGTTTCTGTATTAGGGCAGCTGTGCTGTCGATACATATGAAGCCCATGAGCTTATAGAGATTTATTTAAGACTTAATTATTTGATTCGGAAAATTGAGAGCTTCTTCTCATTTAATATTTGTAAACCGAATGATAAATTCACTTTCTGTAAAATTATAATTGCCTTTGAATTGAAAATATAAGGCTTACCATCTTAAAGAACCTTCCTACGTTATCATCAAAATAATGTAGGAAGTGATAGTATATATCAAGGAACTTTGAGAATCTCGGGGTGCATGTAGCTCAGTGGTCAGAGCAGTCTACCGGCAATAGAAAGGTCGTAGGCTCGTATCCCACCATGCTAACCAATTTTTTCTGAGTTCTTTGATAATTTTGAAATTATTAATTGATTTCAAAAATATTTTTCTGATTAAGCAGGTTTCTGTATTAGGGCAGCTGTGCTGTCGATACATATGAAGCCCATGAGCTTATAGAGATTTATTTAAGACTTAATTATTTGATTCGGAAAATTGATAGCTTCTTCTCATTTAATATTTGTAAACCGAATGATAAATTCACTTTCTGTAAAATTAAACTTTACTAAATTTAGTAAATAAGTATTTGTTTTTTTTAATTTCAATAATTTTTTTAGTTTCACAATGTAAGAAATGTGTTAAAAACTTAATTTCTAAACAATATATTATTTAAACAATTAAATAATTGAATTTTTCTATTTTATTAAAAACAACAAAAAAAATTGTTTAAATTCAAATTTGTTCAATTTTTGTTTAAATTTCAAATTAAAATTGTTTAAACAAATTAAAACTTTATTATTGAAAGAAAGGAAAATTTCATTTATTTAAATGTTTCTACTTATGAGTAAGAAAGAGAAAGAAAATAACAAATAAAATTCAATTCTTATTAAAAAAATAAAAAAAAGTCGCATAAAGATTAAAATAATAATTATAAAAATGGTTAAAAAATATTAAATAAATGTATCAGAGAAAAACGCAACATTCAGCTTAACTTTTCAAAAATAAAAAAATATAAGTCTATAATAAGGACGGATGTTGGGTTTTTCCTCATTTGCCGCCAGCCGATCATTATTTTGCGCCGGGATCGTCTACGCAAATTTAGACCAAAAAGGGCCCTTCGCTGTTTTTATTTTTCCCAACATCTTATATAATTAAAAACTGATTTACTTACAAATATTGATTTTTCTCGTTGGAAAGTTTTTAAGCAAAATTCTATTTCTATAAAAATCAATATTTGAGTATAAAAAAAAATTCACAATTTTATCTTATTTAAAAGTAAAACGCCAAAAGGAAAAATAAAAAAAGGAAGAATATCTATTCTGACGTCACACTACCTTAAACAAATGAATTTCCGATGTCAGAACGCACCACAATTGTAAAATTATGTGTCCCTACCTGCACGATATAAAGTGACCCAACCGTAAGTTTCGCGTCATTTTCATTTTTTAGCACACAGACATAAACGCACGATATAAAAACCAAATTCAAATTCAAATGCTGAATTAAAAGTTTAATATACTTTAAAAATGCAAGTTTTAATGATTTAATTATGTAATAATAATAATTTAAATTCCTTGAATGGTGGAAATATCAGTTGTAATAAATATTTACTTAATTTTTCAGGAAAAACGTTTTTTCTTTTTGAAATTTAGTTGTACATTGTAAAGATATCGATAAAATTTCGATTTTTTATTTTTGAAAAAACAAAAAAATTTGTTATTCCTCTTTAGACTTCTAGAAAATAATTAAAAAATTGAGAAACTAAAAACTATATGGTTTTTAAGAAAATTTGATTTTAATTTTTTTTTTTAAATAGCCGCAATTTCATTAAATTTAAAAAATTTTTAATTAAACTTGTGGGACTTAACAGAACATTTATTTCGGAATTAGGGACAAAAAACCCACTACATTATAGAGAGTGGCAAAAAAGATACATCAATTTAAATAGGGGAGAGTCACTACGGTCGGGCCACCTCGGGTTTCTTAGTAACAAACTGGTGCCATTTACCATTCCATGTAAATACTTGTTAGTGATAGTAGAAAACTTTTTACGTCACTTTTATTAAGTTCCAATGAAGTACGCGAGCAGTACAAACGTAAAACGTAAATGTGTAGTGAATTTTTCAAGCAAAACTTTTACTTAGTGTCGAGAAAGATTAATTAAACAAAATGGAAGATGCAAACAATAAATTAAATTGATGAAATTTATTCATTAGAGAGTCCTTTAATACTTTGGTATGTTATTTGGTTTTTATATCGTGCGTTTATGTCTGTATGCTAAAAAAATGAAAACGACGCGAAACTTACGGTCGGGTCACTTTATATCGTGCAGGTAGGGACACATAATTTTACAATTATGGTGCGTCCTGACATCGGAAATTCATTTGTTAAATGTAGAGATGTGTGAAGAACGTCATTTTACAGTGAAAAAAAATATGTTCATGTTCGAAAAACGTTCTTAAAACAACATTGTAACATTAAAAATGTTTTGTATTCAAATGCTGAATTAAAAGTTTTATATACTTTAATAATGAAAGTTTTATTGATTTCATTATGCAATAATAATAATTTTAATTCCTTGAAAGGTGGAAATGTCAATTGCAATAAATATTTACTTAATTTTTCAAAACAAACGTTTTTTCTTTTTGAAATTTAGTTGTATATTGTAAAAATATCGAAAAAACTTCGATTTCTCATTTTTGAAAAACAAAAAAATTTGTTATTCTTCTTCAAGATGGGGGACCCCGATAAATTATATTGGAAAATAATCTTTAGACTTCTAGAAAGTAATAGAAAATTAAAAGAATAAAAACGATGGGGTTTTTGAGAAAATTTGAGTTTAATTTTTTTCGAAAAATAGCCGCCGTTTTGTTAAATTAAGAATTTTTTAATTAAACTTGTGGGACTTCAAAGAACATTTAATCCGGAATTAGGGACAAAAAAAAGCCACTACGTTATAGACAGTTGCAAAAAAGATACATCAATTTAAATATTTTTGACCGTCATTTTCTGTCTGCCTGTCTGAAATGTAATGGAATCAACCCAAAGTAAAAGTGAAAAAGAAAGCCAAACCAAAAATACTACTAATTCAGACACGGTCACTTATATTAATTTTTGCTAAACATTATATATAAATTTTTACCATACATATCGCGAATATTATAATTGTTTATCTTTAGAATAGTCAATCAGGATACATTTATTATTATAAACATGGTATATTGAAATGAATGAAACGCTGTCATTTCATGCAGACAAATCGTGATGTACATACAAGCACAAATAACATCTGTTAAAAGCGGAATAAGGTTAAATTTTGTAAAACGCTTAAGTGAAGGATAATTACCATATCACGTTAACAGCAAGATGGGTGTTCACTAGCGTGCTGCGATTTTGCGCACGTGCAACGTCAAAGAAGCTGTGTAGCCGCACGTCTCGGTGTACTTATAATTAGTTAAGCACCGAACATCCTAGTGGCACTTGCACACCTATAACTTTATTGTATGGATGTATATTACACCTAGCCATATATATATATATATATATATATATATATATATATATATATATATATATATATAGTATTAACAAACACAAATGTATATGAGCATATATATGTACGTGTATATAAATATACATCTATATCTAAAGTGCTTATACAGACATATAGTACATTTTCTATATATGCTATCTGCTAGGTATCTGTATGTATGAATATACAAAATGTACCTCTCATCTTTGTTGAGCCTGATTCGACTGCACCTTTTGCGTCGCGGGCATCAAGGGACAGGTTGGTATAGGGAAGCAGTTCGAGAACAGTGTAGAGGGGCGAAATAGGGGAATAGGGATTCCATTATTTAACCGAGGTAGTTTAGGCGAGTATTAGGGGTTTGAGTTTATGACACCCCTCGGCTGCCCGGATTGCCTATTAATACGATATGAGCTTCGCTCGTCGACTGTGCCTCTCCCATTTCCACCTCATTCCACTGGCGCTCACGTTTTTCCTGCAACGTGCTGAATTTTTTTTCCGTTCATTTTTTTATTTTTTTTATTTTGTTTTTCCCTGGTCCAGGATCGTATTCTACTGCTGCGGGAAGAGAGACAAGTGGCAATCAGCTCTTCGCGAATATTGGCCAATTCTTCTCTATCACATCATCCAATAGACGCACGCATACATGTTTGGTATTATTATTTTATTTTTCAACCACTCCCTCTCACTCTTCTGTACTAAAAGAAAAATCTGGAACGTTTTTATGCCTGTTTGCTTATTAGAGAACAAAGATAGTTTTGCCGTGGGTGTAAAAATTAACCCAGTTTTTCTTAAATGGGGATTTTTAGATTTGAGTTTGACATTAAAAATAGGGCTTGGTTTGGCCCTATTTGGGGTGATTATGGGAAAAAAATTTGATTATAATCGGGAAAAAGTAGAGAGGTTCATATTTAAGTATTTTTTATAATTTCAAGGTGGTGATTATGTAATTTAATTATTACTTTGGCTTTCATTTTTATTTTTAGAGTCACTTATAGATAGATTTTTATTCCGACTTTCATTTCACTTTTTTTTATAAATTGTTATTTTTACTTTCATTTTCATTGATTTTTATTACACTTTCATTGTAACTGTTATTTTAATAGATTATATATTGAAAAAAAATAAAATCAAACATAAATTATGATTGATTTTAAATTATCTGTAGTTAACTTTTAAGTTTGATTCAAACATAAAATTACAAACTAATTTCAATTAAATAAAATAGTCTAACATTATTTCTGTTTCATTTAAGTACAATGTTTTCTCAGTGTATTTAAAATTATATTTTTTATGAATCATTTCCCACATAGTTGCATGTAAAAGGTGTGGTAAGTATATATGATAAGGCCATGGTAACCTTACACGTAAAAGTTGAGGTAAGGTTACATGTTAAGGTTGAGGTAACGTTACACGTATAGGTTGTAGTAAGGTTACACGTAAAGGTTGAGTTTACAAATTATGAAAAATAATTAATAATCTAATTAAAAAATAAATATTAAAAAAATTAAGTTTGTTGCTCTTCTGTATTTTGGAAACCTAACATGAAACAGAAGATTTTGAAAACAAATTTGGGGGCACTGGGACACCCTAACACCCTAACTAACTGAGCTAAGTGGGGAACTGAGGAAGAGAAAATTACTTTTGCTTTTAAGGTGTACCAAGAATATAGCTAACTGCTTAAAAGAAAAATTAATTTTCTCTTCCTCAGTTCCTCACTTAGCTCAGTTGGTTAGGGTGTTAGGTTTATGCGCGTCGATCCCGGGTTCGAATCCCAGTACCCCCAAATTTGTTTTCAAAATTTTCTGTTTCATGTTAGGTTTCCAAAATACAGAAGAGCAACAAACTTAATTTTTTTAATATTTATTTTTTAATTAGATTATTAATTACTTTTCATAATTTGTAAACTTACTACAACCTTACCTTAACCTTACAACTTAATAATAACCTTACCTCAACCTTAACGTGTAACCTTACCTCAACCTTTACGTGTAACCTTACCTCAACCTATACGTGTAACGTTACCTCAACCTTTACGTGTAACCTTACCTCAACTTTTACGTGTAAGGTTACCATGGCCTTATCATATATGTGACGCGACACGAGAAAAGGGACCTATCGCCTCAAAAGAGAATTTTACAGGGGGGGCGTTTAAAGTGACGCCATGAGCAGAAAACCCGTGTATTTACGCGGACACGTTCAACTTTCGGGCTTTATATTAATTAAACTATTTCAGATTTTTAATTTCTGATTTTTTCACGTGAAAGAGCGACTCAAAATCTATGGAATACGACTAGAAACTCAAAAATGATTTTTTTATCGATAGGTCCCTTTTCTCGTGTCGCGTCACATATACTTACCACACCTTTTACATGCAACCATACCTCCATGGCGGAAATTTTTAGTTCACCTCAGGTCTACCACAGCTTTATCGCGTAACCTTACGAGCCATACGATTAGTACTCAACATAACCTTACCTCATACTATTGTGCTATATGGGTTATGGTAAACACAATTGTGTTTTTTTACAATTTTTTATTTAAAAGCTTGTTATTTTCTGAATTCTTTTAATGTTTTTGAGTATTTCGAGGATTAGGTTCTGTATTGACACGTTTATTTTGAAATTCTATTTTACTTTTTAATTTTAGATGATTCTGCGATGAGCTACAACAACAATCGTAATTAAAAATAATTTTTTTAAATGGGCTAAGCGCAAAAAATAGTAAAATTTAATATTACAAATTGCTATTTACAGAATTACTTTTACTATTTGCAAAAACAATTTTTTTTATAAAAATTGAAAAAATTTATTTGAATTCTAATCAAATTTACTGTAAAGATATGAATATTTAATATCTAACTACACACAAAAAAATAAGTGTTAAATTTGTTGCGTGTAGTTTTCAAGATGGTGTTGTTTTAACAGCCATTAAAAATGTGCATTAATTTTAACACACTCATGGAGTTAATTTAACACAAAATTTAGGTTAAAATCACCTCGTTTTGGTTAAAAATGTTGCGTGTTGTTTTAACACTACTTTTAGTGTTAAAACAACACTTCTTTTTTTCTGTGTATAGTTCGAGAAAAATTTGAAAAGGAACAAAAATGGCGTCGTCTCTTATGTCGAGAGATTTGAGGGTGGGCGAAGCTCTCTGTTTATGTACAAAAAGGTGAGTTCAAACGATTATGAAAGAATAATAAGAATAAAATATGAAAAAGAAAAACTGACGTCACCGCGTCGTGGCAAGTCGAGTATGTCGACTTCATTCAGATATGTTTCGGATTTGGTTTGAATTACCATTCGTTATATTTTCGTAAAAACTGTGAAAGATAGTAGTGCGACAATGTAAATACGAATTCTCATTATGGTCGACAACAGTTTTTTTTTAATTCAAAGGGATAAAAAGGGAACTAACTGTGATCCCTGAAATTAATAATTAAATTTTTTGATTGTCAACATTTTTTCCAGAAAATTGCTAATTTTGTTGTTATAGGAAATGCCATTAATAATAATGTTTTAATTATTAAAATATTAATTAATTATTTTTCTAGAGGTCTACATGTCTTTGAATAAACGTCCTTAATTTCAACGATTGACTCTACAATAATTCCCTAAAGCAAAAACTCGAAAATCAGATTATGTAAATAATTTATTGAAAAATGAGAGGTTGATTTCCTTAGAAAGTATATTCTAGTATATAGAATTGTTTGCTCTAGCAATTTAAGTTTGGCTTCCGGTTTGCATTATGAATTATATTTGAATTTGAATTGAGGAATGTTTACAGGTGTGTACAATGAGTGGTTTCAATCCCTTTATTTTGCATTTTGTATTCAAGACACGTATACATATATACACACAAATATATATATGTATACGTGTGTATTGAAGATCGTCTACGCGCGCGTCCATTGGAAAGCCAAGCTTCACTCTGAAACACACAGAACTCTGATTCCCTTTGGCGCTCGTGCACAGACTGTTGAGTGGTAGTCACTCGTCGATCGTTTTCTAATTTGGCGAGTAAACACAAGGTCCACAATGTCGAGTCAGAGATTCGTCGAGGGGTAAAAATATATATTGGGATGTATCCATGCCCGTAAAAACTTTCAAGCTGTTTCAATGCGTAATGGACCGATGTAGCGTTTCTTGATCGCAAAATAATAATTTTTCCTGGGGTTAAAAAATAAAATTGGTTCTTATTCTTTTCTCATAAAAAACAAAACAAGAAAGAAAGTTTCTTATGTTTTGCCTTTCTTAAAATACAATTTAGACTCTTTAATAAATAAACAATTGAATGCAAAACAAAATTAAAAAAACAAAGCAAAGGAAATCCAATATTTTTGATTTTTACAATTAATTTACTTTACAAATTGTAAACAGTAAAATAAATTCTGTTTACTTATAAGAAATTAATTTTATTTAAACTCCTATAATTCTTTAAATTTATTAAACTAAATTCAGAATAGAATTGTGTACATATATAAAAAATTGTTTTGTGGCAAATTGCGTAAAGAAAATAGAGATAAATAGTAAACATTTCATGTCAATTGTTACTCATTGATCGTTTTCTGTATATACTAATTAGTCTTTCAATTAGTCCACGGTTAATGCACTCTAGTCAATTAACAAATACAAGTTACTTTCATCAATATTGACTTACTAACTATAAATTGTGTAACAGCTTGAATGTCACTCTATTTACAGATATTATTTGATTTCAATAAAGTTTATTTTATTTGATTATATTAAAGGGAGTTATTAATTTGATTCTGTAACAAACATTCCATTAGAAAAGATTAAAATAATTTTAAATTTAGTTTAAATTTTCAATATTTTTTAACATTCTATTGTTATTTATGTACTTTTTTATATTTTATATTTTCAATGTCGCACATTATTATTATTACATCATTTCTATACATAATATTGGAGACAAAAAAAATCCTGTAAATGTTCAAAAATTATTTTTACCTTATTATAGAGAACTGCGATTTTGTTATTTGTTATTTTGTCAAAGCGAAAAATAAAGTGAGAATAAATTTCTACGTCAAAAACATAATGAAAGTCGGAGTGAAAATGAAAGTGAAAGTTGCAGTCAAAATAAAAGTTAAATTGGTTTTGTGAATAAATACAAATTTTACAAAAATTTTATTGCTGCAAAATGACAAAAGTATTCTATTAACTTAGAGAAAAATGCTTTTTGTAATATTTGACAAAAATTTTAATGTAAAATTTGTTTATTGCAGTAAATGAAAAAAATATTTTTTTGTGACAAAGTATATACAACTTTGGTTGTAAAATTAGCAAAAAATGTTCTGGTCATATTCGTCAAAATATTTTTGTATAACAAACATCAAATATGTTTGTGCAACATTTGCCAGAAATATTTTTACAAATAAATAGATAGAGGTGATAAAAAAATGTGACACATAATTATAAATCTTATAAAATGTACAAAGAAATAAAAATGATATTTATATTAAATATTATTTGTCAACCATGATCTTGCAATATTTGATGAAAATTTTCTTCCTAACAAATGAGAAAAATATACTCACAACTTTTTCTCGAAATATTTTTACTAATAATTAAATAAATATTAATTAAAATATTATTATGATTTTATAACAACATTATTTGTCAAACATATTTATCTAAATGTATAAAAATGATTGTGATAAAAATGTTATAAATGTAGTAAAAAAAATGTTTGTTAACGAATTCAGCTTACATGTGACGGTCCGCTTAAGGGTCGTTACGTGACGTTACAATTTAGGTCAAATATGATCTATGTTGTGACCTACAGGGGGTCGATTACTTAATTTGATTTCGAATTCGAACTGATTTTGCTGTCAAATTAATTTTAATTTACAATTCGTAGTTTACTTTATCGCCAAATTCATTAAGATTTTGATTTAATTTTGACGTAAAATTTATTTTGAAGTAAATGTCAAATAAAAATCATAATGAATTTGGGGCCAAAGTTAATTCTAATTCTAAATTGAAATAAATTTTTCGTCAATTATAATTCGAAATCAAATGACATAATCGCCTATAAGGTCAAGGACATTTTACTTGACGTTAAAATTAGGTCTAATTTAACCTATTATTTACTTAAAGGACGAAAATTAATAAGGCACGTAAAAATTTATGTTTTCATAGTGCTATTTATAACCTCAAAATAAAAGTATGTTAAAATTTAATAATTTCCTGACCTATAAGTAAAAGGTTGTAAAAATATGTCAAAATTCAGGTTAAATTTCACCTATTTTTGACGTACAGGTGGAAGGTCCTTTCGATAAGCCAGATTTTGACTTAGTGGAGACCGGGGCGTAATGGATCACTTTTCACTTTTTGTTGCTTAACTTCGTCATTCTTGCTTTAATAAAAATTTCATCATGTGGAACACTTAGCCTAAAATCTTAGCTTTCAATTAAAAAAGTACGCCCTAATATCACTTACACTTTTTTTCTAGAACAAAGTTTTTGGAGAAATGTAAGGTGAGAAATTTTGCCTCGGGCCGGGGCGTAATGGATCAGCAATGAAATTATAATTTAGATCATCAAATATTATTACTGTATTGACAATTTTGGTTTCTATTATATCACGGTAAATCGTTAGGTATTAAAATAACACCAAAAAGGATTAAAATAATCCAATTAATGTTATTTTAATCCATTTTGGTGTTATTTTAATACCTAACGATTTACCGTGATGTGTATAACAAAGAATATTGAAAATGGAGCATATTTAATTTAATCTTTAAACATTTTCATGCAATTTTCAAATTTTAAAAAATTGTAGCGAAATGCAAAATCTATTTAAATAACAAAATCTATTTGCCAGTTATTTTTTTTATAAAGGGTTAAAATTGGTTATCATTTTATTCATATTTTAAATATAATAGGTTTTTCTTAATAAAATATGCGAGCCAATACGCCTCGGCCAAAGTGATCCATTACGCCCCGGAGGTTTTTGTTGAAAATTTTGTTATTTTTTATCAATACCGTAAGTATTAAACAAAAATCGTCAATTGTTCTTTAAGAATAAATGCTTAAAGCTCAAAACCTGATCAACAAAAATTTTTTACAATTAATTTTGAAAAAGATATAACAAAAAAACAAAGATTTCAAAAATTTACTTTCAAGCATCAAAATTACTTTTTCTATCATATTTTTAACAATGAATATGAATAACAATGTTGCATGGTTAGTCAAACTTTACGGGTCAAAATGGTCAATTTAAATGAAATTATACTCGGATTTCGACCGAAAGGCAAAAGCTTGTAAAGTTAGGTCAACAGTTAGGTTAAATTTGACTTACAAGTTATGGGTTTAGCAAATATTCCAATATTTAAAATGTTATGCATTTTTCAAAAATTACCAAAATACAATTTTATTGCAAAAGAAATTTAGCGATAAAAAAAGAGAAAAGACAAAATTGTCCCAATGGCATTAAAGTTGAAAGCACTTGAAAAGCAGTGAAACTCGATTTCAAATGGAAACCGACTCGGTGAAATTACAGTTCTTTTTAAAATTGTAAAATAACTCTGGACGGAGACGAGAGAATATATCAGGTTTTCTCATCCCTCGCGTTTTTCGTTCCTTTTTTCCCACTGGAATATCTCATATAACTTGGTTTTGGTGCGTTTTTAATTTTTTTAAAATTGAAGAAAAAAACACCAAGCACTATAAAGTTGGTGTTCGCATATACACAAGAGATCGCGAATGTATATGTGTATATATAGTGTTACAGACGATTTGACCTGCGAGAGTGTTTGTGGCCGGTTTTACCTACATGTAGAGAGAGGGAATGAGAGAGAGAGAGAGAGAGAGGCCGCCGGGGTGGCTGGATGGCTGGTTCGTTCGTTGAATGCGGTTTAATATTAATGGGAACTGATGATAAGCAGCGCAAACAAGCGTCGAGTCTCCCGGGAGAGATCTGCCTTCTGTTACCCGCGTGCAGTGGGGCGATACACGGCAACGTAGCCCAAACCACCATGACCCACCCCCTCTCGCTCATTTCTCTTTGCCCATGTTACAAAACCCCTGCCCTCCCTCTGTACCTTTCCCTACACCACCTCAACGACCATCGTGCTTCGACACAAACTCCGGCTGTATAGGGCACACACTGCAAAATACAGGGTACTTAAATGGGAACTGGAACTCACCTACCCCCGTGATCGTTTAGACGTTACAAAAGAGCGAGCAAGCGAGAAAGAGTAAAGAGAGCGAAAGAGAACCAAAAAAAGAAAGAGCGAGAACGAAGAAAAATAATGAAATGTAAAGAGAAAAGAAAGAGAGACAGAGAAATGACTGTGTGGGATGAACACAATCATCAACAAGGATGTGATCAACAATCTCATAAAACTATATTATACGGATTTGTCAAGAAAAGGGGACGTTATTCATACTCCCCTTCATTAAATTTAAATCGTCAATTCCGGGGCGACGGTAATTAACGAACGTGTAAAACAGATTACAATATAAGTGATGTCATTTTTACAAAAGGGAGAACAAATGTTCAAATTTAAATAATTCATATGAATCACACATGGGCATTTTTATTTCCAATTTAGTTTATAATTTCGAGGCAATTCTCCAGGGTTGTTAATTTTCCAGAAAAAATTTATCGGGAATGTATAGCCGTATTTGGTAAAAACTCAGTTAAGTTTCTTTGTCGCTAAGGCAAATTTTTCGCCAGTTCATTCGTCTGCATGCCGTCCGTTGCGACAAAATGACTTAACTAAATCTAGATGGGGGTTAAATATTGGGTCATAAATTAAGACTAATATTGGCCTTAAGTGAGAAAATTTAAAATAGTAAATTTTTATTTGACCAAAATAAGGTACAGCACCATATATATATATATATATATATATATATATATATATATATATATATATATATATATCAATAGTTACCTACTTAAGGCCAATATATTAACCTTAATTTTTAATTAAGGAATTTCGGGTGAATTTCGGCTTAAAGATTTTAGTTGAAGTTCGGGTCAAAATTTTTGTAAAAGATTTTCTGGCATTCCAGTAAAAGTTATCATACAAACTCCAAGGAAACTTCCCTCGAATTTAAAATATTTATTACTTCACGATTTATTTCTTGGAATTACAATAAAAATCACACTACTTAAAATTACTTAAAATAAAAATAAACTTAGGGGAGACCGGGGCTAAACCGGACGGATTTGGTCTTTGACCAGAAAACTTATACAAAAACATATTTTTTGCTAAAGAGTAATATACCGTTTTGAAGCTTGTATCTTCACCTACAAATCGCACTTGTTCGATTTTAAAAAACTTCAGTAGCTTTGGAGATATATTGCTTCGAAGGTGACTACCTCGGAAACGAAAATACGAAAACTGGTGGGGCTAAACCGGACACCCCATGGGGCTAAATCGGACATGGCCAATTATTTAAAGAATGAGATACAAATTTTCTTTTTTTGGTAAAAAAGTCAAATCAATTCTTCTTTTATTTATTTGCAGATACTTCTATACAAAGAATATAATATAAACTGTAAAATCGGTAATTAATATAATATAAAATGAATTACAGTTTTCAGACTTGTCTGTTTGTAGCAACTCGCTTGCGAATTCGAGTTTTAACATAAATTATTTATTTATTTATTGGTAAAATGGTTCTATGCAAAGAATATAATATAAAATAGTTAATTAGTATAAAATAAATTAAAGTATTCAAAGATTTGGTTGTTTTTTACCACGATGTCCGATTCAGCCCCACACCGTCATCTTATAATTAACCTGCAATATATTTTTTCTTCTTAACGTTTTCCATTAAACTTTTTTTCTACTAAACTCAGTACACCTTGAGCTAAAAGAAAAATTGCAGTATGATATTTGCACTTTAACTTTAACGATAAAAACCCAAAAAAATGAGAAAAATTTTTTTTTACTTTTACCTCAAAAAATGACATTTTCATATATTAACGGCAACTATTATTACAAGAAAAATGACACGTCCCTAAAACCTCATGCAGCATATACATCACGAAATTGCGCGTTCATAGGTTATTTACATGATTTGAAATTCTTCACGGTTTCGGAAATATTTGACTTGTCCGGTTTAGCCCCGTGTCCGGTTTAGCCCCGGTCTCCCCTACTGTCAATCTAGCCTTAAATTAAAGCGGTAATTTAAAATAATTTACATTCAAGTGATCCATTACGCCCCTAATCCATTGTTGTGGCATATTGCTGGAATGTTCCCAATATTACGTGCTACTGGGGTATGTTTTAAAAAATCATAAAATTGTGAAATATATTGTATAATATTTTATATATTATATAATATATTATATTTACAAATAACCAATTTAACATTGTTTAAACAATTAATAATTGTTATCTAAAGAATAATTCTCAATTATTGTAAAATTTTTTATGCATAATTGTTGTACACTCATAAAAAGAGTTGGCTGCTGTTTCCAATTCGTTGGACTCTGGAGTGAGATCCAATAAATTGATTAACACATCTAACAATCGGATACTGTATTCAAGCGAAAAGGCACCTCAGCTATCGCAAAGATAATCTCAAGTAGAAATGTCCGGAGATATGACGGAGTTAAACACCGGCATGGTACTGACTCAGTACTGACTCAGTACTGACCGTCGGTACTGACTTTCGGAACCCGATCAGTACTGGGAGTATACTGACTCCAAAACCGAATAATATGTCGGAGTTAAAAAAGTGTTAAAATCAGTACTGGCAAAAAACTGGCATAACACCAAATCAGTACTGTGAAGGAGTTATAAAAAACAAACAAACTTTGTTATAATGGCATTAAACCGGCCACTATTAATAACAACATCGTTTGATTTATTAATTATTAAAATATTTTCCAAGATTTTTAAAAAAATTATTCATTATCAATAACGCCAAACACTTAATTAACATATTATTAATTATTAATTAATAGCCAGCGTGGAAATGAAAGCTTGGGCGAAATCCACCAAAGTATGGGAAAGCTTGGCAAAATTCGGCAAAGCTTGGCAAAGTGTGGCTAATGAGCGTTTCCCAAGCTTTGGAATGTACATTATTTAATGTACATTAAAGTACGCGGACACGTAGGAAAAATAGGTATGGGAAAATAAAAAATTTATTATTTTTTTATTATTTTTTTGGAAAATTGAAAATCTGAATTTCTGGAGCTTGGCAAAGTTCCGCAAAGCTTGGCAAAGTATGAGAGAATAAACAAATTTTGAATTTTTTTCATATTTTTATGAAAAATTAGAAATCTGAATTTCTGGAGCTTGGCAAAGTTCCGCAAAGCTTGGCAAAGTATGGGAGAATAAAAAATTTTTAATTTTTTTCATATTTTTATGAAAAATTAGAAATCTGAATTTCTGGAGCTTGGCAAAGTTCCGCAAAGCTTGGAAAAGTATGGGAGAATAAAAAGTTTATTATTTTTTTCTTATTTTTATGAAAAATTAAAAATCTCGAATTTCGGAGCTTGGCAAAGTTCGGCAAAGCTTGGCAGAGTATGGGAGAATAAAAAATTTATTATTTTTTTCTTATTTTTATGAAAAATTAAAAATCTCGCATTTTGGAGCTTGGCAAAGTTCGGCAAAGCTTGGCAAAGTATGGGAGAATAAAAAATTTATTTTTTTTTCACATTTTTTTGGAAAATTAAAAATCTCAATTTCTGGAGCTTGGCAAAGTTCGGCAAAGCTTGACAAAGTATGGGAGAATAAAAAATTTTTAATTTTTCACTGAGAAAACTGGATAGTTAAACTTAGAGGGTTAGGTTTTGAGTGTTAAGCCTGATTCTCTGGATAGTTAAGTTTTCCCTTCGAGTAAGTCAAAATGATCATCGGAGAGTCTATTTATCCCTCCGAGATGGTTACGAAAAACTTAACCTCAAATATGGTATGTTTGTCCCTCCAGATAGTTAGTTGAATACTCCATTTTTCTCCGTGTTTTCATATTTTTATGAAAAATTAGGAATCTGAATTTCTGGAGCTTGGCAAAGTTCCGCAAAGCTTGGCAAAGTAAGGGAGAATAGAAAAACTATTTTTTCTATATTGAGATTTTTAATTTTCCAAAACAATATTAAAAAAAAAATTTTTCAATCTCCTATACTTTGCCGACTTTTGCCGAACTTTGCTAAGCTCCAGAAATTCAGATTTCTAATTTTCCAAAAAAATATAAAAAAAATTATGGTTTTTTTATTCTCCCATACTTTCCAAGCTTTGCCGAACTTTGCCAAGCTCCAGAAATTGAGATTTTTAATTTTCCAAAAAAATGTGAAAAAAATTCAAAATTTTTTATTCTCCCATACTTTGCCAAGCTTTGCCGAACTTTGCCAAGCTCCAAAATGCTAGATTTTAAATTTTTCATAAAAATATGAAAAAAATTCAAAATTTTTCATTCTCCCATACTTTGACAAGGTTTGCCGAACTTTGCCAAGCTCCAGAAATTCAGATTTTCAATTTTCCAAAAAAATAATAAAAAAATAATAAATTTTTTATTTTCCCATACCTATTTTCTTGTTTCTATACTTTTCCTACGTGTCCGCGTACTTTAATAATCGTTGTTAATCATGTACATTCCAAAGCTTGGGAAACGCTCATTAGCCACACTTTGCCAAGCTTTGCCGAATTTTGCCAAGCTTTGCCGAATTTTGCCAAGCTTTCCCATACTTTGCTGGATTTCGCCCAAGCTTCCTCTTCCACGCAGGTAGCGAATTTGTAATGTAGTCAAACATTGCATTAACAATGTCACATCAACATGTTCATTCTC
The DNA here is from genome assembly GCA_032873175.1 of Leptopilina drosophilae. Taxonomy (NCBI): domain Eukaryota; kingdom Metazoa; phylum Arthropoda; class Insecta; order Hymenoptera; family Figitidae; genus Leptopilina; species Leptopilina drosophilae. The sequence continues at coordinate 49,682,455 of CM065478.1, forward strand.
TTTTGCTCCGTACATGTTACTTTCTTTTAATAAATATCTAACTAATTCGATTTTTTTGTAATCTACATTTTTATTGTCTTGCAAATAATTACAGAGCCCATTAATAATTGGTATCTGTTTACCTCGATCCTTTTCCGACAAATTATTTTCAATGTATAAAAAATTGCTGAGTAGATTTAGGTAACTGAAGATTGGTATAAGTTGCACTGTTTCAAGTGGATTTTGAAGTGTGAGCATTTTAAAACATTTGGTTTTTTTTTAATTCGTGTTTATATTTTACTACCTTTATGTATAATAAAAATTTTATTTTAAATTCCCAATATTGCCATTGATATTTGATCAAAAAGTTTGTACATCCAGAGAAAAAGATCCAAATAAATGTTGTTCTCGATGACTCTGTAATTACATTTAATGAATTATGTTTTATTAATTGCATTTAATCACATTTTATTAGCAATATTTAATTAATTACACAATTATACATATTTAACTACATATATTTAGGACTTGTTAATTTAATAACGCATTTAAGAAATGACTAAAAGAAGAAAAAAAATTTCGATTCTGAGCGTCGACGACAATTTTAGTAACATTCTTTATAATGGAAGACTGGAGCGTTATGAATCACTTCAATTTATTCAAAAGTTATAAATCAAAGTAATTTCGATATTCGATCAAAAAAATGTACTTGGAACAACTAACGTTTCTGCATTTTAAAGTGAATTAAGTACGTGGACAATGAAAGTAAATCTTCATAAGCGAATAAACGAGATACAACAATTAAAAATAAAAAAAGGAAAAGAAAAAGTGAGAAAAGATTCGAAAAAAATCATTTTACATTTCGATTTTGTGGAAAATTGAAAAAAAATTAATAAACAAGAAATTCAAAATGTCTATTTGAAATCTGAACAAGTGTCCATATTTACGGTTGTATGTTATCATGATGATAAAGAACCGAAAAGTTTTGCAGTTTTATGCAATGATACAAAACATATGATACAGCTCATGCTCTATTAACAATTAATTTAATTCTTCAAGATTTGAAAAAAGAAATTTTTTATTTTTTTATAATATTGAAGAAATCATTTACATTTCTGATGGCGCACCATCTCAGTTCAAGCATCGTTTTCACTTCTCTGAATTGGGCAAATCAAAGCAAAGTCGAAAATGGATTTTCTCAGCAACTGGTCATGGTAAATGTGCCTGTGATGGCATTGGGGTAATTATTAAATATCTTGCACACAATTTTAGAGTAGAACATAAAGAGAGCATTAAAAATATTAAATCGTTTGTTGAAGAAGTCCAAAAGTACTCTAGCAGTATTAAACTGTTATTCCGTTCATCCAGAAATTTACAAAAATACAGAAAACAAGTAATTCAGGAAACAAAGAATGTAAATCCTATTAAAGGAATTTAAAAGTGTCATTTATGGAAAGTAACAGAAACAGAATACGGAGAAAAAGAATTATCGATGGCACAAACAGCATATAATAATTTGCAACCTATATTATAATAGAAAATTAACGCATTGCATTACAACAAAAAGTAGAGTAAAATCTTAATTATCTTGATATTTATTTTTTATTAAATGTATTTTATTTAGTTTGAGAACTTTTATGATATTAAAAATGTTTTGAATTTAAATGATGAAGTAAAACTTCATTATACTTGAAAAGTGCAATTTTTATTCATTTAATGCATGTTACACTGAAAAAATGTATATTAAATTTTGTAAAAATATTTTGCAATTTAGGAAAAAAGTGCAACAAACCAAAATTTTAATATAAAAAATACTAAACATTAAAAAAAATGTTGTGGAATTTTGAATAATTACGTCAAATATCAAGAATTTGTATTCAATTTTAATATAACTTTACTAAATTTCACATAATTTTTTTTAAGTTTAGTATTTTTTATATCAACATTTCGGTTTGTTCCATTTTTTCCCCAAATTGCAAAATACTTTTACAAAAAAAAATTTGTAAATAATAATAATAACAATCGTTAGACGTCCAGAAATTAATAAGAAAATCGAGAAGACAAAAAAATGATAAGGTTTTTGAGAATATTTGATTTCAACTTTTTTCGAAAAATAACCGCTATTTTGTTAAATTAAAACTTGTTTTATTAACCTGTGGGATTTTAATATTTTTTACCGTCATTTTTATAAAATAAGACTTTGCAGTTTTAGAAATTCAAATGCGCTTAACTTCGTTAAATTGTGTAAAAAATAATATATTTTCATAGAAAATGATAATTTGAATTACCTGCAGATTAGCCTGTCTAAATTGAAATGGAATCAACCAGTAGAATATTTTAAAAAGTAATTTAATACCTTGTTTATAAAACTTGTAGAGAATAATAATAAAATGATGAAGTATTCGTAAATTAATATATGGAGAGAAGAAAAAACTGATATGCACCATGAATTTATATATCAACTTGAGTTAAAAATATTGATAGATAAAATTTTTCTTATTTATCTACAAATAAACTGGTTTAATATGTATAAACAGTTGTATTGATACACTTAAAAAAATGTAATTTCCTACCTTTCATTAAGTGTGCAGATAATTATAGAAATAAAGTCAAAAATTAAAATGAGCATGCAATTAGAAATAGTAAAGAAAGTTAAAAGCAAATGTCAAAGAGATTAAAAAATAATTTTCAGAAAACAATGTTTGCATTGACAAACAAATTTAAGTGTAAATTATTGCAAACAATATTTAAAATTTGAAAATGAAGAAATACAAAAATAATTAAACACACGTGTGTTTTTACACACCTTCAAGGTGAAAAAAATGACAAGTGTTCTGATTTAAATATTGCACCAATATTGGCTTAATGTTCCAAAAACAAAGTTTAAATTATGAATAAAAAAAGTAAAGTATTATAATGTAAATACTTTATAGTTACAATTCTTTATTACTAAATAATTTGTTAATAAACTCAAAATTCAGTAATTAATTCATTAACGATAATTAAATGAAAAAGTATTTTATACAGTACCCAATTATTTCACTAATGTGAATAAATTCTACAAACAGATACAAATTATCAAACAAACACATTGAAACAACAATTTCTCTGTATAGTCACCAGGGAATATCAAGTAGAAAAAGAATAAAGAAAAACATAATGAAAAGTGAATTGCATTTAAATTAACTTTATACGTTTTATTTAGTCTTCATATATTTATATTTGAGGAGAGACGCATAAATGGAGTGTTTGCCGAATAATACAATTCGTGAATCCCTAAAGAAGCACACACCTGTGCAATTGGACGAAATTCGGCAAGAGATTAGGATATGATTGTGCATGAGTGTACTCAGCAAGCAAAGCAAAGCCACAGAGTTTACATTAGGCTCGATAACTATATTATGCCATGGGTTTCATTGCGCAAGCCAGAGGGAACGAGAGAGAAGGAGAGAGAGGGAGGGAGAAAGTGCTTAATTTTCACCCTTTGTTTAATCACTGCTCGGAGTCGACTACATTAATTTAATAACCCACGCGTGCGCGATGGACCACTCCAACAGACGTCTTATTATCCCCGGCGCGTGTGACCCCCTTGTCTTTGCGGCTGATTTTACATTTGTCGTTCATTTTCAACTTTTCGGCTCATCTGACATCGCTTACAAAGTTCAACCCTTCCGTTCCACTTTCTCCCAAGATTCCAATTTAAAGGAAAATTTTCTTGACAACTTTCTCTAAAAAATAAAAATAAATTATTTTCCTTAAATAAAATCAAAGTTACACCTAATAATACTAAATTCTAGAAGATTTACTTTTGCAATAATTTTTTATTATTCATTCTACTTAAAGTACCGTTAACCGGAGCTATTTTGTACACTGAATAGTCAAATTTGTAACAGAAATTATCAATTTTTATGAATTTTTTACTTTTAACCATAAAGTGTCCAACGTCTTTCCAGCAGGACGAAAAGGACTCACCTGAGTCCCTCCGAAATCACATTGTAAAATTAATATGTATTTAGCTATTTCAATGAAAAATATATTGTTGGAAAGGCAAAAACGTCAGCTTTTAGCGCTTGTAAATATAGAGTACGTCAATACAAACCCCAGGGCTGGGTACCTCAATAAATTTTAACCTTTTTATAGTTTTTTTCATAAATCTAAAAAAATATTTGAAATAAAATTTTTTTAATTAAACAATTAGGTTTTATTTTTTGAACGTTTCTAAAGAGAAAGAGACTTTTTCCGACAAAAAATATTTATTTTGATAGATTTAAATTTAATTTACGAAAGAATGTTTTTTTTTACTTTTTAAAACACAGGGAGTTTGACGGATTTGAAAACTAGTTTAATATTATTATTTTAAAAAATTAAATATATGGATTTTTTCGTCTACTTTAATCCTAATGAGCACACAAAAAACCCAGTCTCAATTTTGTTGCATCTCAAAGTGAGACTATGGTAATAACGTCATAGAATGTGGCGCCACCTAAGAGTTTCATTTTTGTTGCAACTCAAAATGAGTAGCGGGAGATATTGATTTTAAATCTAGGTTTTTTCAGTGACTTCCGGAAAAGAAAAATTGAATTCCCTTTCTTAAAATCCTCATCTACAAGGCCTTTCGGAACGTTCTTCTGGCAGGACGGGCGCTCGGACGTTCTATAATTAACTGGTAAAGGATTAAATAATAGCAACCCGTGTAGAAATTGCCATAAGTAAATTCTATTTATGGTTTGGCCCCGATCAGGATTGACTTATAACGACCACTCTTCGGATCAGGTTTCAGGTTACTTCTAAAAACGGGTTATACAATATAATTTCGACATATTATAAGCCACATTTAATTATTTAAAATTCATTTTACGTTACTTTAAGGAAAAAAGAAAAAGTTTCAGTGAAAATAAGTAATAATTAATTACAATGTAAATGAAGAAAAGTTCAAAAACAGTAACAAGATATATAGGGGTGAGTGGGGCAAAATGGGGTACCTTTTTGTAATTGGCTGATTACGGAGAACTAAACGAATAAATCGATTCAACTGAGCGTGAGAATTCTGCTGAGGTCAAAATGGGGTGGTATCAAAAAACTATACAAACCATGGAATATTTATTCAAAATTTATTAAATTCTTGTTGTATCAGTTTATAAATACAAACAAGAAATAATATTCTTTATTAAAATTATGAAAAAACAAGACCGGGGCGTAATGGATCACTTTTCACTTTTTTTGTTTAACTTCGACGATGGTGAAGTTTACAACGTTTACAGTCAACGATTTTCGAAAAAAAATATTTTTTAAGGACATTTTTATAAATTTTGATAAAAAAATAGTGTTATTCATTTTTTAAATAAAGATTTACAAAAAAAAAATTTTTTTTAAACAAAAAATATTATTCTTTTTAGTAGGAAAATAATTTATTTCTTTCAATCGTTGATCATAAACGTTGCGAACTTCACCGTCGTTAACTTCGTCATTCTTGCCTTAATAAAAATTTCATCATGTATCAATATTGACAATTTTGGTTTCAATTGTACACTTATAACAAAGAATATTAAAAATGGAACAAATTTCATTTAAACTTTAAACATTTTCGTAGAATTTAAAAATTTGAAAAAGTTGTAGCGAAATGCAAAATCCATTTACTTAAAAAATCTATTATCCAATTAATTTTTTTTATGAAGGGTTATCATTGGTTATCATTTTATTCATATTTTAAATATAATAGGTTTTTCTTAATAAATAAACGCCCCAGAGGTGTTTGTTGAAAATTTTTTTTTTTTTATCAATACCGTAAGTATTAAACAAAAATTGGCAATTGTTCTTTAAGAACAAATGTTTAAAGCTCAAAACCTAATATACAAAAATTTTTTACAATAATTTTAAAAAAGATATAATAAAAAACAAAGACTTTCAAAAATTTACTTTCAAGCGTTAAAATCACTTTTTATACTATATTTTTAACAATAATGAATGAATAACAATGAAACTTGGTACAAACTTACCACTTTTGATTTATGAATAAATTGAAGTAATCCATTACGCCCCGGTCCCCCCTATTTATTAAAATTTTAAGAAAACATCGATAATGAAAAATGTCGATAGTAAAACTTATTCAATTTCACCAAGAAAATTTTTACTTTCAACTTTCACTTAAGTAATTTTCACTTTCCATTTCACCCAAAAAAATTTCACTTTCATCATTCACGGGAAAAAATTTTCACTTTTAATATTCACGCAGCAAATTTTTCATTTAATAAAAATAATAATTGTTTATTGTAAAACAATTGTCTAATTTTTTGTTGTAAATACAACGAGTGTACTGGCTTGAAAATGGCTTACACGGAGAGAAATTTCTATTAATATTTACCGTGCTGCCACCTGAAACTTTGTTTAAAGTGCATTCTGGCAGTTTTTACCGTGCTGCCTCTATAATTTGGCATTACAGATTGTACATGCAGCACGGTAAAAACTGCCAGAATGCACTTTAAACAAAGTTTCAGGTGGCAGCACGGTAAATATTAACAGAAATTTCTCTCCTTGTTGAAATTTTTAAAAATTAATTGAATTCTTCTCAAATTTGAATAGGGGTTTTTGGGGACGACGATTACAAATCAGATGTTATTTTTAGGCCTGTGCGGTATTAAAAATCCATAACCGGTTTTCGGTTTTTGAAAAAACCGGTTCTTCAGTCGGTTTTCGGTATTAAAAAAAATTTTTTTAGTTGTTGCTATCGATTAAATAACACCATACTGTTAAGTCAATTCTTTTATGTGGTTAAAGATATACCAACGATAAATTATAAAAATGAAATTTTTGTTCATATATTTTTTATATACTATAATTAATTCTAACACCTTTAACACAATACTTCTTATATACATCTTTTTTTCAATTTTACACACTAACATACACATCTTTATTATTTTTTTCATTTTTCTAACGACAAACACACATACATACACATTCAAACACACTTTATAAATTTTTGAGTCTGAAAAATACGCTGTTCCCAATCGGTCACCCATCCAGGTAGTAACCGCGACAAAACGTGCTTAACTTTCGTTATAGACGAGAACTGCCGCGCTGCAATGTAATACATTCGCTTCTTACATTGAGCAGTTACTTTGTAATTAAATACCGTGCGCGAGATTTTTCTCGTGAATAAGGGAATTTATGTTTAACTAGTCCTTAATTCTTTAGAACAATTTAAATAATAGTTTTTTATATAAGAATTTCAAAAACGATAGGTTTAATAAACATATATATATATATATATATATGTGAATAAGTATTTCAATAAATTTAGCACCTGTAAATGTCTCAAATACATAGAGTCCTTATTTTTATAGCATATGTGACGCGACACGAGAAAAGGGACCTATCGCCTCAAAAGAGAATTTTACAGGGGGGGCGTTTAAAGTGACGCCATGAGCAGAAAACCCGTGTATTTACGCGGACACGTTCAACTTTCGGGCTTTATATTAATTAAACTATTTCAGATTTTTAATTTCTGATTTTTTTACGTGAAAGAGCGACTCAAAATCTATGGAATACGACTAGAAACTCAAAAATGATTTTTTTATCGATAGGTCCCTTTTCTCGTGTCGCGTCACATATGCTATTGGCAGTCCGCTATAGCACCACTCATTGAAACGAAAGCATATGCTTTCATTTTCAAAAGCGCGCTTCTTTGGAGCAAACAACTTTTCATTTGATTCAAATTTACACGCATTTTCTTCAAGTTTATATATTAGATGTTTCAAATGAATAATGTCAAAGAAGCAATAAATTATTCTGTTGCTATATATAGATGAACTATAGAAACAATTTGTAGAATATCATTATTTTAACAGTACCGTACTTTTAATTTAAACAGTTTCATTTTTTCGTTTTAAGCAATATACTGTTCGATTAATAAATGTTTTATTGAATTAATAACGGGAAATTCAACAGCATGGAGCTATTTGATTCAACAGCACTTTTTTTTCAGTGTATATAGCGGATGAAATACTTAAAAAAATCGAAGAAGTGCGAGCTGCACTCGCACTTGTTTAAGATCGAGGGTTCCGTACACCAAAACAAAACTCATTATTTATATATATATATATATATATATGTGTGTGTGTGTGTGTGTGTGACGCGCTCCTAAGAAAGGTACCTAAGAAGCACACATTTTGAGGTTATATTTTTAATTTTTCAAATAAAAATACAGAAAGAAAATCAATTATCAATTTAAAATTATTGATTTACATGTTTTCGTTATATTCAAAATATTCAATAAAAAATAGTTTCAAATTCAAATAATTAAAAATAAACTTTTAATCAAGAGAAATCTAACACGACCCTAACCTATAATTCGTTTGCTTCTTAGGTATCTTTCTTCGGAGCGCGTCACATAAATATATATATATATATATATATATATATATATATATATATATATATATATATATATATATATATATATGAGAAATACGATTTATTAAAATTAACATATATAAACCTATTGAGCTGAAATTCGGTATACATACGTATTTTTATTACATGTAGATTACAAGAAAAACTATAAAAATTCATATTAGATTCTTATGTTTTATTTATACAAATAACAAAAAATATATATTTTACCCGATTAAAGGAGGCGATATAAAGAGGGGACAGGGTCATTTTTTGCAATTTTTTCGAAAAATTTAATTTCTTTCCCTTCTGTTTCGTAAATATGTAGGCCAATCGTGTTCGCTATATTTTTCCTGTAATCTACACTTAAAACTGAAGATCCCTACCGAATTTCAGCTTACTAGGTTAAGATTTGTAGAAGTTAAGGTGGAGGGGACAGCCCATTTTGCATGGCTGGGACGGACACACGAGTTATTCCATAAGGGTTCCGTAAGTACACCCATGGTGTACGGAACCCTAAAAATTAATTGCATTAGTAATTTGACACTTAGAGGTTTTCAAGGGCGAAAATTAAAAATTTTTTTTAGAATTTATTACTAAATTTTCGAATTCCAAATTTAAAGTCGGCTATTTTTTTATTACAATAAAACGTGAATACACTGGAATCTGGATCGGTAAGACTGATCGGGGATGGCTTCTCACCGATCCAGAGGATCAGTTGAGACTGAAAAGCAAAACAAACAGGGCCGTACGAAGGATTTTATGCGTGCACGTTTCTTTTAAAATTTCATTATAATATTAATTAATATTTATTTTCTTTAGTTTCTCCTGCCTCAATCTTCGTAGCGCTTTGATATCTTTGTTTATTTGTTAAATAATGATTTATTTTTCGTGTTTCTGTAAATGCTTTAATAGCATCAGGCACTGCGAACCTTTTTTCTCTACAGTTATGTACGGCGCTGATCGCCACTTTAGAGTCCCCGCTTTGCCCTCTACCTTTCCTCGCCTATAAACTATGTAAACAGAGTCTCAGCGATCCAGAGCTCACCGATCCAGATTACAGTGTAGTATAATAATCGTTTATTTTCTTCCGTTGTTGTAATTTGTTATAAATTTTTTAATCGATTATCGGAAAAGTAGTTAATGAAACACTTATATCACTTGTGCAACGTTTCGATTCCTTGGTTTGACACCATCATCAGGCCACTTTATTTAAATAATAAAAATTAAAAATTAATTATTTGCATTTTTATTTGTAAATAATTAATTTTTAAGTTTCATTGTTTAAATAAAGTGGCCTGATGATAGTGTCAAACCAGGACACCGAAACGTTGCACAAGTGATATAAATGTTTCATTTACTACTCTTCTGATAATTGATTAAAAAATTTATAACAAATAAAACGTAAAGATAATGATCATTTCCAAAATTCTTATAAGTTGATGAAAAAAAATTAAGAAAATGGCAAGCTCTTAAATCAAAATTTGTAACAATGAACAATAAATTATTTACCATAAATGATTCACAAAAAATATAATTTTTAATATTATTAGTAAATCCGAGGTTCAGGTCCTATGTTTATTCGTCCACTTTGAAAATATATTTGATTTTTTTTAAAATCATTCTGCTATAAGCAACATTTACAACCAATAATTGTTACTAGTCGATAAAGCGCCCTCTGCAGAAGACTTTTTCAAATTTTAAATTCTTTTTTTAAGTTTTTTTAACATATGCAATGACATGTAAAAAGTTTTAATCAATTATATTTTAAGACTTAACAGCAAAAAAATTTTTTATAAACTTCCTATTTAGAGTTTAAAAAATTTACAAGACCTCTTAATTCCTATGGAAAAACAATAAGTATTAATTTAATATTTTTTTTTGAATAATAGGGGAGAGTCACTACGGTCGGGACACCTTTACGGTTGGGTCACCTCAGGTTTCTTAGTTGTAACAAACTGGTGCCATTTACCATTGCATGTAAATACTTGTTAGTAATGGTAGAAAACTTTTCACGTCACTTTCATTAAATTCCAATGAAGTACGCGAGCAGTACAAACGTAAAACGAAAATGTGTGGTGAATTTTTAAAGCAAAACTTTTACTTAGTTTCGAGAAAGATTAATTAAACAAAATGGAAGATGTAAACAATAAAGTAAGATGATGAAATTTATTCATTAGAGAGTTATTTGGTTTTTATATCGTGCGTTTATGTCTGTATGCTAAAGAAATAAAAACGACGCTAAACTTACGGTCGGGTCACTTTATATCCTGCATGTTGGGACGCAATATTTTACAATTATGGTGCGTTCTGACATCGGAAATTTATTTGTTTAAGGTAGACATGTGTGAAGAAAGTCATTTTACAGTGAAAAAAATATACCGCCAACCGGGGCTATTTTGTGCACGCGAGATTTTTAATGAATAAAATTATTAAAATGCATTATTTAAATCTGCTATTTTAAGAAATGAAAGTTCGATTTCATGAGAATAGAGGGCAATAAATTTTATTATTTAATTCGTTGTCAATTAACAGAAAAAAATTCCTAAAAACGGAAAATTTGTGTGAAAAATTTTGAAAGTTCTCAAAAATTATACCAGATCTTCTAGAGTTTTAATGTGGCTCATAAACTGTGCTAGATATTTATTGTCTATTGTGTTGTGATGATAAATACGTAATGCGCTAACTTTTTATTGATTATTTTAAGAAAAAAGTGGAAAAGACTGAAAAACCAGCATTCTATGGGTCTATTTTGTGCACTTCAAAAAATCAAATATTTTTCAAAAATTTCTTATTTAGTAAGTAAAGAAGGTTCTGTTCATCATTTTTATACATTTCTGTCTTACTTTTTTGTCAAAAAACCATAAATAATTTTAACTAAAACCCAAGTAGAAATGTAATACTGGCATTGTACTGACCCAGTACTGACTGGCAGTATAGCAGTACTGACTCCAGTACTAAATCAGTACTGGGAAATCCCTGGCTGGTAACGCTGTCCAGTACTGATTTTTTACCGGCAGTCAGTACTAAGTCAGTACTGAAATATCACTGGCAGAACACCGCCTAATTACTGATTCGCAGATAAAATTTAACAAAGGACAACGCACAAAATGTACAGAAATTAGCTTTCGGCTAAATTGGCTAAAACTTAAGGAAGATATTCTTTGGGATGTTCTGAACAAATTATGTATGGGGCAAAATGCCCCAGAAAGAATATTTTTCGAGTTACACGCGATAGAAGTGAGGAAAATATAAAAGCATAGAGTACTCACATTTTAGAAATTCTGAGGTGCTATTATGTGACTTTACACATCTGATTAACTTTTAGGGTCAGTTAAGCTTCTTTGTATTAGTAATGATAGTGAAGAAATAGTATGAGTTTAATAAATGCGATTTAAGAGTGAAGTAAACTTCAGAATGGTAGAATAGCAATGTAAGATTAGAATAGAAGTGAGTAAATGAATAATCTGATTAACTTTTAGGGTGAGTTAAGCTTCTTTGTACTAGTAATGATAGTGAAGAAATAGTATGAGTTTAATAAATGCGATTTAAGAGTGAAGTAAACATCAGAATGGTAGAATAGCAATGTAAGATTAGAATAGAAGTGAGTAAATGAATAATCTGATTAACTTTTAGGGTGAGTTAAGCTTCTTTGTACTAGTAATGATAGTGAAGAAATAGTAAGAGTTTAATAAATGCGATTTAAGAGTGAAGTAAACTTCAGAATGGTAAAATAGCAATGTAAGATTAGAATAGAAGTGAGTAAATGAATAATCTGATTAACTTTTAGTGTTAGTTAAGCTTTTTTCTACTTGTAATGATAGTGAAGAAATAGTAAGAGTTTAATAAATGCGATTTAAGAGTAAAGAAAACGTATTCGTGTCATAAGAAGTTTTTAAGACATCGTTAAGAGATCCAGGTGCTTATCAGTTAGTTTTATTTGGTTATTGTACCGTCAGCATTAGCATTACCCAATGTGCACCACGAGGAGGTAGCATGGTCAGATTTTGCACATCATTTAATCCTGAAAAGGACAGATTGATTTTAAATATATTTCGTTCTAATTTTTTTGTTATTCCAAATATTTATTTATAGACGTGGTCTATTTCCAGCATCAAGAATGACATCTATGAGTCTTGTCGATGGATATCGGATGTTTTGTAAGTGCTGAGCGTATCCAACATAATATAAGACACTGGTGATGTGTGCACAAGTGCCAAGAGTACGCGCACCGCACTTACATGTACAATAATATCCTCGAATTACATCTGTAATATCATCATCTTCATCATCTTCATCTGATGGTTTGTAAGATATCCATAACTGGTGTCTTGCTGCTCTTGTAAATCTGGAGTAAACTCTCACTCTTAGAAAGCCACGCTCAGGAATCATGTTGACATCTCTTAACATTTCAATTTGGAATTCTTCGTCTCCTTCTCTTTGTAACTTGTCCTGCACGTACGACGGTGCTAAGTGGACTTGGTATACACCAATTGTGAGGTCTTTGAGATCATCTATATCTAAAAGCGGAAAGTCGTGTACATGATTAGCATCCAATCTTACCCATCTTTGTGCATTACGCGCTGCCAGATTCTCCAATTGGAATCGCTGCTGAACTGCATTTACTTCCCTAGATTTTTCAAGCATGTAACGAGCTAATTCTTCATTTGCTTCTCGCATTTCAAGAAGAGGACGAAACTTGTTAATGATTGCACCAGCGATGCGATAGAAATCGCCAAGATGTGGTAAATGATGCATTGATAGAGTCAACTGAAGGAATTTAAAAATAGACTTTAGGTGTCCATTACGAGCTTCTACAACCCATCTGCTCTTTGTAATTAGACGTGAATCATTGGCTTTTTCAGTTGTCAATTGTCTTCTTCCTTGTTCAAGAAGAGGAGGCATTTTCCAGACAATTCCTAGTCTTGTCAACAATTGTGTTGCATCACGATATCCTCTATCTATTAGAACAATGTCATTTTCGCAAAACCAATCTCTCATTCTTTCGGCATCTCTGTTGAATTCATTTTCAAGAATTGCTGCATCATTGTTTCTTGCGTCGGAAAAATAGGGTCCTTGTATTTCCAAAATATATCCATCTGGTGCTACCACAAGAACAGGTTTTAATAAATGACGCCTCTTATGAACAGAAAAAGACTGACGTAATGTGCGAAAATTACTGTTTTTTGGTATGTAACTGTACGTTCCATCGATCACAGCAAAAACACGGCGATTATTTGGCTCCACATTATACAGTGTATTTGCAAAATCAGTAACATGTTGTGCAATGTTTTTTGGTTTTTTATTGTTGATGAATACTTATTACATTTATAAGGAGTTCCATTAGCACTATTTTTTATTTTATTTTATGTTAATCGAAAGCAGGTATTCTAAGACATTTGAATTTATTAAATATAATTTTTAGTTTCTAAAATAATGGCTTGGAGAAATGAATTAACTTGCTTTATTTGTAACAGACGTTCTGTTCTTAGACAAATGAGTCGCATAGATGGCGAAGAAAATGTTTTTAAATGCGATATTTGCATTACGAGACGCGAAGCAATGAATAGACCTTTCCTTGAAATCACAAATGTTACAAGAATTTGTATAAATTGTAATCAGTCTGTCGTTAAAGAGATACAAGACATAGAACGCGATCCGACTTGCATTAGACTTAATGTTTTAACTCAAACATCCAGTCATACCTGCGTTATATGCAACGATGATAACAATGTTAATAGAATATCTTTTGATTGTAGATTAAATGTTTTTATCTTACGTGATATTTACATTCCTGAAGGAGTTAGAGCATGTCCGCATCATCTTGATCATCGTGGGTACTTTCCTGAAGTGCTTTTGCATGGCCTGCGTTTAATTAATAAACCTTATATTCTTAAAGGCCCTGAACTTCAACGTATATTACAAGGACTTCGACAAGGTAATGTAGCCTTAAATAAAAAAAATATCGAGGATGAAAGTTCTTTCACTGAAGAAGAATTTCACAGTGTTTCTCCTACTACAAAACTCCAATTTCTGGAATTATACGAATTTTGTTCAGAAGGTATACCTTGTGCGGGAGGTCGTAGATATGTATCAAAAAAAGATCTGTTGATGTTTCTTTGTAAGATGCGCCAAGGACTGTCAGATGATTTTCTCCAATTAATGTTTGGTTATTCGAGTAGACAAGCTGTAAGTTTAGCAATTTCAAGTGTTCGACAATGCTTAATGATTTTGCAAATACACTGTATAATGTGGAGCCAAATAATCGCCGTGTTTTTGCTGTGATCGATGGAACGTACAGTTACATACCAAAAAACAGTAATTTTCGCACATTACGTCAGTCTTTTTCTGTTCATAAGAGGCGTCATTTATTAAAACCTGTTCTTGTGGTAGCACCAGATGGATATATTTTGGAAATACAAGGACCCTATTTTTCCGACGCAAGAAACAATGATGCAGCAATTCTTGAAAATGAATTCAACAGAGATGCCGAAAGAATGAGAGATTGGTTTTGCGAAAATGACATTGTTCTAATAGATAGAGGATATCGTGATGCAACACAATTGTTGACAAGACTAGGAATTGTCTGGAAAATGCCTCCTCTTCTTGAACAAGGAAGAAGACAATTGACAACTGAAGAAGCCAATGATTCACGTCTAATTACAAAGAGCAGATGGGTTGTAGAAGCTCGTAATGGACACCTAAAGTCTATTTTTAAATTCCTTCAGTTGACTCTATCAATGCATCATTTACCACATCTTGGCGATTTCTATCGCATCGCTGGTGCAATCATTAACAAGTTTCGTCCTCTTCTTGAAATGCGAGAAGCAAATGAAGAATTAGCTCGTTACATGCTAGAAAAATCTAGGGAAGTAAATGCAGTTCAGCAGCGATTCCAATTGGAGAATCTGGCAGCGCGTAATGCACAAAGATGGGTAAGATTGGATGCTAATCATGTACACGACTTTCCGCTTTTAGATATAGATGATCTCAAAGACCTCACAATTGGTGTATACCAAGTCCACTTAGTACCGTCGTACGTGCAGGACAAGTTACAAAGAGAAGGAGACGAAGAATTCCAAATTAAAATGTTAAGAGATGTCAACATGATTCCTGAGCGTGGCTTTCTAAGAGTGAGAGTTTACTCCAGATTTACAAGAGCAGCAAGACACCAGTTATGGATATCTTACAAACCATCAGATGAAGATGATGAAAATGATGATATTACAGATGTAATTCGAGGATATTTTTGTACATGTAAGTGCGGTGCGCGTACTCTTGGCACTTGTGCACACATCACCAGTGTCTTATATTATGTTGGATACGCTCAGCACTTACAAAACATCCGATATCCATCGACAAGACTCATAGATGTCATTCTTGATGCTGGAAATAGACCACGTCTATAAATAAATATTTGGAATAACAAAAAAATCAGAACGAAATATATTTAAAATCAATCTGTTCTTTTCAGGATTAAATGATGTGCAAAATCTGACCATGCTACCTCCTCGTGGTGCACATTGGGTAATGCTAATGCTGACGGTACAATAACCAAATAAAACCAACTGATAAGCACCTGGATCTCTTAACGATGTCTTAAAAACTTCTTATGACACGAATACGTTTTCTTCACTCTTAAATCGCATTTATTAAACTCTTACTATTTCTTCACTATCATTACAAGTAGAAAAAAGCTTAACTGACACTAAAAGTTAATCAGATTATTCATTTACTCACTTCTATTCTAATCTTACATTGCTATTCTACCATTCTGAAGTTTACTTCACTCTTAAATCGCATTTATTAAACTCTTACTATTTCTTCACTATCATTACAAGTAGAAAAAAGCTTAACTGACACTAAAAGTTAATCAGATTATTCATTTACTCACTTCTATTCTAATCTTACATTGCTATTCTACCATTCTGAAGTTTACTTCACTCTTAAATCGCATTTATTAAACTCATACTATTTCTTCACTATCATTACTAATACAAAGAAGCTTAACTGACCCTAAAAGTTAATCAGATGTGTAAAGTCACATAATAGCACCTCAGAATTTCTAAAATGTGAGTACTCTATGCTTTTATATTTTCCTCACTTCTATCGCGTGCAACTCGAAAAATATTCTTTCTGAGGCATTTTTCCCCATACATAATTTGTTCAGAACATCCCAAAGAATATCTTCCTTAAGTTTTAGCCAATTTAGCCGAAAGCCAATTTCTGTACATTTTGTGCGTTGTCCTTTGGAAAATGCTGTAACGCGTTCTCTAAAACACAATTTACCTTTAGAACCTTGTATTAATTTGTTATTTGATTATTAAAGAAGAGGGAGTAATTTATTAAGTACTAATAATTATTATTAATATTTCTGTAGTAAACAACTTTTATGAGTATCAACAAAAATGTAAATAATTATAAAAATTCCTTTTATTGAAATAAGTTTTTTAAAAAAATTCTTATTTTTCTCATTAATTTAGACAATCTTATTTATTTAAATTAATTACTAAATTATTATTATTGTTTATAATTATTTAAATTTATATTTTATGTAACACTGTTGAGAATTATACACTAAACACTTAGAACTAAGACGGAAAAATATCGCACGCACGGGGGATCGAACCCTAGACCTCGAGGACGCAAGTCGAATACACTAACCGCACAGCCACGCAAGCTTGAGAGTATATTTTTTTAAACTTCCTTTTGAATTATACGAAGGATATAGATACTGCTATAATAATGAATTTACTGTATAATATATTTATTTCAAGAAAAATTATTATAAATATATGTCTATATATTTATGTACATTTTAACAAGACATTACATATTAATTAATAGGTGTAGCATAAAAATATGGTAAAAATTATTTATTTAATTATTTATTTAAATAATAATAGAAAAATGTATATATTTTTACATTTAAAAAAAATGAAAAAAATTTTATTATTAATAACACTTAATAGTAAAAATAATTAATAAATAATAATTTATTATTATTATGACATATACCTGTTAATTAATAATTAATAATATGTTAATTAAGTGTTTGGCGTTATTGTTGATGAATAATGTTTTTAAAAATATTGGAAAATATTTTAATAGTTAATAAATCAAACGACGTTGTTATTAATAGTGGCCGGTTTAATGCCATTATAACAAAGTTTGTTTGTTTTTTATAACTCCTTCGCAGTACTGATTTGGTGTTATGCCAGTTTTCTGCCAGTACTGATTTTAACACTTTTTAACTCCGACATATTACTGATTCAGTACCATGTCCGTGTTTAACTCCGTCTTAACTCCGGACATTTCTACTTGGGAATCATTAAAATGCTTAAAACTTGAACCGGTGCTCAACACCACCTCAAGAGAATAACTTTTATTAATATTTATAAGTTTTTTAAATTAGTTTGAAAACTATTTCTCTCATTTCTCGTAAAATAACTTGAAAAGTAAATTAGATATTAAATTGTTATTTATTTAACATTAAAAAAATTAATTTCAAGTTTTTGAAAAATTTCATTAAAAATGTTTAAAAAAGCTCCTACTGAAATGATATTTTCAAGTTATTTACAAGTGTTTAAATTATAATTTTATAATTATTGTAATATATTATTATAAAATATATACTAAAAAAGAAAAAAATGTTATTTAATGCCAGAGTAATAAATAATTCAAATAAAGATTGTTAACTTTTAGTAAATCTAGGTTTTCGGATAATCGTAGTGTTTTATTTGACATTTTGATGTATAATATCTTCAAAAAAAGTGTTTTCTAACTCATTCTTTTTTTAATTTACTCTGAAGTATCTAGACAAAAAGATGTAATGAAGCAGAATCGATAAAAAAAATGTTTAGGCAACATTATACAAAGACAAAGTTTGATGCACAAAATAGCCCCATCCAGGAGGCTATTCTGTGCACGACTTTCAATGACTATAACACAGTCAAAAAAATTTTTTTTCATTGCTCAACTCATAGGAAATCTTCAGAAAAAATTTTTTTTCATTGCTCAACTCATAGGAAATCTTCAGAAGGATGCCCACAACACACACCAAAAATTGGTTTTCTTTTTTCTTTTAATTCTGAATTTTAATAAATCATTTAATCAAAAAAATGCTATTTGGTGCATAAAATAGCCCCGGTTGACGGTATTCATGTTCGAAAAACGTTCGTAAAACATTTTAAAAAGTCTCATTTCATATCTCTTTCGACAACGTATTGTAAACGTTTCGTGTACTGAGAACGTTTTTAGATTAATTTTTATATGAATTTTATATTTCCTTTTTCCATTTTTAAGTGTATTTTAGCATTCTTGTGTAATTTAAGGGCCAATTTTAGTAATATTCCTTAATATCACATTGATTTTCTACGGTGACCCAACCGTAAAGACCTGTTCCGACCGTAACGACATTTTTTTTTAATGTTTAGAACTTTTCCAATTTGTGTCCAAACATTTTCTGATGTACAGAAAGAATATTCCACTTTAGAAGATCTTTCCAACCATATGTCAGAAAACGTGAAATTCGGCCTAGAACGGATGTTATGGGCACAAGTCAAAAAGTGTCCCGACCGTAGTGACTCCCCTACATTTGATATTTTCGAATCATTTTACAATTAAAGAAATTCATAAATAAATGGAACAGGAATTCATTTAAAATATTTTATTAGTTAAAAACCTCACCTTTAAAAAAAGTCATAGGGGGAAGTCCCCTAACGCCGGACGGCACCTAGCGCCGGACACTTCTAATTCTTCAACAAATGACAAATCATCGGATTAAAAAATTGTCAAAAAAGTCGCAGAAGAACGTAATAATAAAGAATCAGAGAGCTCGGTTTGTCAATAACGCGAATGACCTCGATGAGAGCACTAAATTGTTTTTTTATCGAGAAGACGTTGTATCGTTTAAATTTCAAAGTGCGATTACTACTATAGTTTTGTGCTTACGTGTTTATTTTAACTTGCATTAAAGAGAGGATTTAACTATAATTCCAAAACTGTAAAAGTTGGTTTTATTTTCTTAACGGTGTTAGCATAAAATAACATAATTTTGAGGATTGCTTGTCCCCTAGTACCGGACACAAGGAATTCCCCTAGTACCGGACAGTTCAAAAATTGGTTTTTGAAGGTAAACTCAGCCAATAAGTGAATAGTTAAGTCACTTTTGTTTTATCTGAATATATTAAACAGGAATATTCGTTGAATCAATCATTCACTTAATGTGAATGTGTTTTTGGTAGAATGCACTGTAAAATTTAAATAAAAAATAAAAAAAAGTAACACATTTTTTCTAAAGTTGATGATTTTATTTTACAATATCTTCGGCAATAACACTTCATTTAATACAGCAAGAATGCAGTCTTTGATCATTGCATTATTTCTCAATAATATCTTGCGCGTAAAATTAAATGTTTTAGACTGTCCGGTACTAGGGGACAATTTCAAAATTGTAGTATTTCGATACCAAAACTAAATTGAACTTAAGAAAAATGATTATCAAAATATTCTATTTTTGTTAATTGATTTTGGTGTTATCTATTGTAGAGTTAATTAATTCATAATTGAAGTCATATTTTTTAAGTAGTTTTAATTTTATTCTATGAAAACCTTAGATGTCCGATACTAGGGGACTTCCCCCTAGTTCTCGGTTTATTTTTTGAAAAAAAAATTATTTTTACAAAAAGAATATGGGAAAGAACTTAATTTTTTTATGTTCGTGAAAATAATTGTTAGCAAAAATTTTTTAGTCGCAAGAAGAATTATGTTAAGGTTTTTTTTATGGTCGTGAAAGGAATTGTTGCTATAGGAATTTTTTTATTTCAGGATTGATTACAGGAAATGGAAGACTAAAGGAAAGTGATGGAGTTAAAGAAGTGATTCGCCAGTGGCGATGAGCTATATACATATATAGCTATCTATAGTGAATCGCTTAAAGGCCAAAGGACGATTCAATTAGGATCGACTATAGTAATCCTGTACTCCAACTGCTCCCGCTAGCCATCCTTTCTGTAGATATATATATATATATATATAAACCCCCAGCTCTCGCATAGAATCCTTAATCGATGAACCTCTCGAAACCCTCACTCTCGATTAAAGGCACTTTGCCTAGCTTACACTTACACCAGTAAAAACGATTATATGCCAAACTTTATCTAATCCCAAGCAGTATGCTCATAAAAGTACTTTAAGTGCTCTTAAATTACCCGGGAATATAATTATCACAAGTTAAAATAAATCAAATAGAGATTTTTAAATATATTTAAAAACAAAAAGGATAATATTTTATTTCTAGATAAACTTAAACTCTTTTTTATTGATTTAAATTTTTTACAATTCAGAAAACAATGGTCATAAAAAATTAAATTAGTTGAAAGAATAAACAAATAAATTTTCAAATAAAATATTAAATAACAATAGTATTGTTGATTATTTTTAGCTTAGCCATCCGTCACACACCTCAGAAATAATCACACAATTACACAAGTATAGAGGAAAAATGAAGCTCCTCAATTATACAAAGATATATTGGAAAAAATATAATTCTTTAAATTTATTAAATAGGGAACTGACAAAGAAAAAATCAATATTGCTTTTAAAGAGTTAGTCATCTTCTTGGTTCACCTTAAAAGCAATATTGATTTTTTCTTTGTCAGTTCCCCACTTAGTTCAGTTAGTTAGAATGTTAGGTTTATGCGCGTCGATCCCGGGTTCGAATCCCAGTCCTCCCAAATTTGTTTTCAAGATTTTCAATGGCTTGTTAAATTTCCAAAATGGAGCAAAACTAAAAATTTAAAAAAAAATTTTTTAATTATATTATAAATTTTTTTGTAAAGATGTACCTTATTTAGTAAGCTTACAACAACCTTTACATGTAAACTTACAATAACCTTTACTTGTAAGCTTACAATGACCTTTACTTGTAGGCTTACAGTAAACTATGCTTGTAAGCTTACAATAACCTTTACTTGTAAGCTTACAATAACCTTTACTTGTAAGCTTACAGTAACCTTTACTTGTAAGCTTACGGTAAAGGCGGAAATTTAAAGTTTACCTTAAGTTTACCACAAGTATACAACCCTATCCTTACAAAATGTACGTGTAATCCACACCACAAACTTACAGCAAGATATTTTGTTTTGTTGCATTTTGTAATAAGTGATAAAATAATTTTCTCTTACCCACCAAAAAAAGTTCTTTCTGGAAAATTATAAACTTCCCTATGAATTGCTTTATTGAAGAAATGATCTGTCTTTTTATATAAAGAGGAAAAACGATTCAATTCTCAGGAGAATTCATTCGATGTTCTTTGAATCAGTAATAGGTTTTTTTTCACGAAATTGACAAATGCAATATTAATATCAAGATAATAAGGGTGAATTGACCGAATGTCCAATTATCACTGATTTCCCGATGATTCGTGAAATGGAACCCCTCCATTTTTTTGGCAGAAAAGACAAGGACAAATCAGTGCCAGAAGGAGAATGAATGTTAGGATGGAAAGAGTATATATATATATATATATATATATATATATATATATATATATATATATATATATTAGAAAATAGAAGGACTGAGCGGAGCCACTTGGTAGTCGATCGTTTCCACCCTCCACCTTAACCATCGCCTTACAGTCCACTATACAGACGGATGGGGTGACATCTCATTAGGGAGACAAATTGCTTCACCTCGCCTCCAGTTGTGCGCACACTGAGAGGACAAAACACACATATATGTCTATACCTGCTACGGAAAACTATAGTTAGATGCACGTCTGAAAGCGAGAGCCATCTTTCTGTAAAATATTTCACAAAAGGGTTTTCTCACTTAGAAATTTTAATTTTTTTTAATTTCCATTTTCATTTCAATTACTAAAAAAATTAATATGAGTTTTGGTAAAAGTGAAAGTGAATTTTAACATTGAGTAAAAAATTGTATTTGAGCATTTTTCGCCTAGAGATAGTTTTTTTAAAAAATGTGTTACAAATATTAAGGTTTTTTGAGGGGACATTCCAGTTCAAAATGGCAGAAAAATCGATTATTTTTGTTTTTATTTTCGGATTTCTTATAGTGTCAAGAATACTCTCCTAAAATATTATTGCAAAATTCGAAGTAAAACAAAAATTATACATTTTCATTCTTCGCCGTGTTAAAGATATTTTTGTATTTAGCAAACACGATTGGCCTACATATTTCTTCATAATAAATTTTTTCGAAAAAATTTCAAAAAATGACGAATCGACTATATTAAAAATTATGACCAGTCTAGTAGCTGGCTTTCGGCTGTCGAAGAGCGATTACGAAACTATCCGAGATTAGCCGAACATTTTAGTCGAGCAGTTCCGAAATTATCCGAGCATTTCGGACATTTAAGTTTAATTTCTCTTTAAATATAAATAAGTAAAAAACGATTAGATTAGTGGAAACGTCTATTTATTAGTAAAATCTGCTAATTCAAAATCAAAAAGTCAGTTGTCAATTCAAATTCAAATTAGTAAATATTTTTACTAATTTGAATTTACAGAGTTTTCAATTAATATTGAAAATTTTAACTGAAATATTCATATTTAAATGAATTTTTATTAGAAAATTCTACGCAAATTCAATTATTTAAATACAAAAATAAATAATTTATTAAATAATTGAATGTTTCTTAAAGTTGTTGAACTATCAAAGAATTATTTTGACGAATTTTAATAAAATTTTTAAGAATAATTTCATTTTTAGAGAAATTTTGATGAAAATTATATAAAAAATAATTGAATCTTTGAAAAAAGTTATTAAATTCTTATTAAATTTTTATTATTTATGAAAACAATTAAATATTTGCGTAGAATTCTTAAAAAATTTTTAATCATTGAATTCTTTGGGAAATTTTATTTAAAGTACTGGATATTGAAAATTCTTTATTTGACACCAGTTTTTAAAAATAATTGAATTTCGTCGAAAAATGTTATTATTTATAAAAATAAATGAAATTTTGATGAGAAGCTTTTTAATTTTTTGACTGTAACTAAATTCTTCGAAGAAATTTTTCTATTACTTTGAAAAATAATATTAAATTCTTAAGACGAATTTTAATAATATATTTCTTTTCAAATAATTGGATTTTTTTTGTAAAAGGGGGGTGTGCAAAAACTGCCCCCGCATCTATTTTTCTCAAATTTGGCCCTTGTATTGCTATCCATATGACTATAACTTTCTGCAATTTTGAACTCAAAATTCGCTTTTTTGGGGGAGTTATGGAGGGGAAAAGCAAAATCAAAAAACTTATTTATCTCGAAAACTACTGAGCCGATTTTAATGAAATTTTAAGAGGTTGTAAATATGGATAAATTTGACAAAGTACATTTTGGAAAGGTTTTTTCATGCTCTTTCGATTGGAAATAAGAATTTTGAAAAAAAAATTTTTTGACCCAAAAAAATTAAAATTAAAAATAAATTTCAATTTTTGGGGGAGAGAGATACGATTTTTTTTAAAACGAAAGCTGAGGTTTTTTCCCAAAAGGAAATATATATAAAAAAGTGGGACTAGAATGTTTAAACAATTAAAAAAAGAATTTTCTCATAAACAGAGCTAAAAACCGGGTTTAGAGCGCTCCGGTGAGTAGAAAACCCTTTTTTCAATGTTTAAACATTCTAGTCCCACTTTTTTATATATATTTCCTTTTGGGAAAAAACCTCAGCTTTCGTTTTAAAAAAAATCGTATCTCTCTCCCCCAAAAATTGAAATTTATTTTTAATTTTGATTTTTTTGGGTCAAAAAAATTTTTTTTTTCAAAATACTTATTTCCAATCGAAAGCGCATGAAAAAACCTTTCCAAAATGTACTTTATCAAATTTGTATGTTTAATTGTTTAAGAGTAAAAAATTATTAAAATAAACATTACACAAAAAGACCCCTTGATCACTTGACATGGAATGGCTCATATATACATATGGGCCATATTAATGTGGTAGGGTATAGCCAAATAAGTATGGAAAAAGTGACCCGAATATATTTTTCACATTCATTCCTACCCACTTAAAAATAACTTTTTGAAATTTTTAACTCAAAATTTTAAGTTTTTTTGGAACTTATGGAGGGGTAAAAATCGGAAAACGCATTTTCCTCAAAAACTACTGTATGTATTTTAATCAGCTTTGGATATGTTGAAAAGACAATTAAAGAGATTCCAAAAAAAAATTTCAAATTTTTTTTTCAAAAAATTTTAAAATTAAAATTTTTCGAATTTCTATAACAGACATGTAACATCTGTTCTAAATTAGTTATAGAATTTTGAAGTAACATTATTCCTACAGTGTTCTAGAACACTGTTACAAAAACTTAATGTAACTGTTCTTTCACTATTAACTCGTGTTTATTTTCACTACACGGAAAGATGTTATTATTAAATTTTATAAAAGTATTTTACAAGTGTAGGACAAAATGCTACAAAGGAAAATTTTGCTTTCAACAAAACTTGCACAGTAAATCTTAATTTAAGATCGGTCCTAAATTCAGCACTGTCTGCTATAATGTTAAAGGATACAAAAATGTTGTATCTTAATTTAAGGCTGCTTTTCAAGACTTTCTTTTTACTGTGAAACTTTAACAAAACGTACATATATAAAATTTAGTAAAGCTATATTAAAATTTGTTAAAAGTTTTCGATATTTGATATAATTTTACTAAATATAGTATAATTTTTATCAAAGTTTAATACTTCTAATAAAATAACTAATATAATAACTATCTTTCCGTGTAAAGTGCAGCCGCGTTTTTGCATGAATTACAAAAAATCTTTTGAATTTAGATACTTAGAAAGACTCGTATCGATGATTCGTGAAAAATTAAATAATTTTTCACTGTCAGCTTGCATAAATTTTCAAAATTTTTAAAAACATTATTCACCAACAATAACATCAAATATTTAATTAATTTATTATCAATTATTAATTAATAGGTATATAATAAAAATACAATAATAAATTATTATTATTAACTAATTAATTAAAATTTGTTATTCTTTGTAGCATAATTATATATTATTCTTTGTAATAAAAAAATTTATATATATATGGGCCCGATCGTGGAGCCCACGATCGTACAAGGCTTAAAAATTGGTAATTTAGTGCAAGATTCTTACAAAAAATTTGAAAAAAATTGATTGATACATACATTGTTGAAAATGAAATTTTATTTGAAAAATTTTTAAAATCTTATTGTAAATTATTTTTAAACAAATTTTAAATATTTTTATTAAAAACTACGTGTGAAAACAAAACTTTTCATTATAAAAAAGTCCAATTTGATGACCTAGACCTCTAGGTCTAGGTTTCGATCCCCCGTGCGTGCGAAATTTTTCATTCTTAGTTTTAAGTGTTCTGTGTATAATTCTGAATATTGTTACATAAAGTATAAGTTCAAATAATTATTAACAATGATAATAATAATTTAGTCATTAATTTAAATAAATAAGATAGTCTGTTTAAATTATTTAAGAAAATAAGAAAAATATTTTTTAAAAACTTATTGCAAAAAAGATATTCTATTAATTATTCATATTTTTATTCATACTCATAAACATTTATTTGTTCTAAAACAATGTTCTAGTTTTGTTTTAGAATTGTTACAGACTTTTGTTCCTATTTTGTGCCTCCAGGGGGACGACATTTTGACCTTCCTGTTCCTCACCAGTTACAGAACTTGTTCTTTTTGTTCTGGAATAGTTATAGAATTATTCTGTAACTTTGCTCACTGGGATTTTATGAATAATAAAATCCATAACTTGTTACATCCAAAATTATATCTACATTCTAATTTTCTCTTAATAAAATATATTATTTAAATTCACAGTTGCAATTCATGAAACCTATACTTATTATTTAATAAACAAATATTTATTGTTTATAGAACTCATAACTTATAATTAATAAATCATACTGAAGACGGAAAGAAGGAGAAATTCAATATATACAATCTAAAACTGTCGGGATTACCTTAAATTCTTAAAAAAGATCAAGTGATCGGGTTTACCCCGAGAGGTGAGCGGATTTACCCTGGAAAATTGTGATTTTGGAATTTGGTATATGTGTATTAAAAATTTTCCCTAAGTAAAACTAAAACAGATAAATCAAAAATTCTTTTTTATTTTGTTAGTATTTCCTAAGTTTTTACCGTTCTGTAAAAAAGTGAGCGGGTTTACCCTAGTCTCCCCTACGGCAGCATACCCAGGCGGAAAAGTCGGATGAATGTCGGAGTTTACAACCGGCTGGGATCCGCGCCCGTACAGACCGCAAGTACCGACGGTACCGATTCGGATCTGAAAACGCAACCGGCGCGGTACAGATTATGCTCCGACCGTCGGAACCGTCTTCCCACTATTGTCAGTACGGGCTCGGTACTGGATTTCTTCTGCCCGCGAATCTTATTCTTCTGCGGCGTCGGAAGAATGACGGATATGTTAAGTCCGTACTGGCTCGGTGCTGGGCCGGATCCGACTGCGGATCTTGTCATTTATTGTCACATCATAAATCACATTATGAATTTATTTTTAATAAATGTGTCATAACTAAATAACTATTACAATAATTAATTGAAGTATTTTAGAAAATAATGATTTATTAATAAATAAATTTAATCAATATATTAAGTAATTATTTATTGAGACTTTTTTTCAAATTAAACAATTAAAAAAATTTGTCTTACACTTTTACTTTATAATTATTATACATAAATTTATATTATTAATATAAATTTATTATTATTGAGATATTATTAATTAATATTATATATTATTAATTAGTATTAATATTATTGAGAATTAATAATATCTCAATAATAATAAATTTATTACTATTGAGATATTAATTAAAATTATTATTATTATGTTCAATATTATTATATTGAGAAACAATTATTTAATATATTATATAATAATAAAAATATAGCTGTAGCATTGACACGTAGTAATTCTACAAGTTTTATTTCAGCTCGTGACACTTGAGAGTATTTAAGATTTGAGAGTCCCATGCGAGCGTAGCATAGTGGTTAGCGTGCGAGATTTCGGTGCGGAAATATTCGGTTAGGCGCAGGTTCGTACCCCCAAGCGTTAGGATTTTTCAAATGTCTATGTAATAAAAAATTGCGTTTAAGTGTATAAAAAAATAAAAAAATGTGTAAAGAGAACTGTCAATGACTTGTCATCAGTATTTTTATCTTTTGCAATGAATTATTGAAAATCCGCAGTCGGTAGAGTGCCAGGTCCCAGCCGGTTGAATTATACACGGAACGGCTTCTCCCGGCCGGTAGGAATGCCAGTTCCGAGCCGGTTGCCAGCGCGCTCCTGGCCTAGTCACTATTCGGTAGAATGCCGGTTCACATTCGGTTGGCAGGCAGTTCCGAGCCAGTACAGTTACACCGGCGTCAGTACGGGCTAGGATCCGCGCCGGTTGGAAATTTCCGCCTGGGTAGTGTACTGCTCTATAAGTACAAGTAGAGCATGCGCGCACATGAAAAAGTTATGCTAAATGAAAATTTTTGACTGATTCAGAACTTTTTGGATTTGATTCTTATACTAAACAGTTCAAGCTTTAATTTAAGCCTAATTATAGAGACTTCTAGCACGTCAACATCATTCTCTACACGTGATCAAAATAGGCCAATAACAGGGTTTTTGAAACTTTGAGTCTATTTTTCTCAAAATCTCGACGTGATGGGCACTTTTGGAGGTCATATTTCTGTTCAGTGATAAAAATTCTATGAGAATATCATTGTCTGATCTTTAAATCATTTTTCGTATCGACCAGTGTAATTTTAGACAGGTTATAGATGTAAATTTGCTTAAAAAATAAGACAAATATTTGTTAAATAATAAAAATAATTTTATAATAAAAGAAAAAAGCTTATTTTACCTATTTTATTATTTCATTATTATTCTAATTCATTTTGGAAAATTATGAATTTTTTTTTGAGAAATTTTTTTTATTGTAAAAAACAATTGAAATATTTTTATTATTATTGCGAATGATATTTTTAAATAAAAATTTTAAGTATTTAGTCGTCAAATAAGATTAATAAAATAAACAAGTTAACTAATTAAAATAAATAAATCAATTTTTTACAGTATTTATTTCAATGCTTTTATTTCTAATTAAATTTGTCTTCAATTTATAATTATGTTACTGAATAATTAACCACTTTTCTGGCAGGGCGTTCCAAATGGCGTTCCACGCGCCAAGGCCCAAACTGGCAAAAACACATACGTATAATATTACCATTCATAATAATTAATAATAGTTATTTATATATTTTATATTTATATATATATATATATATATATATATATATATAATTAATAGTTATATTATTATATTATAATATTGTATGTAAATATCTCCTTTCATTAATTATTAATTCTGTTCATTAATTCAATTATCGACCTTGATTCGTCCATTTTTACGTGGATCAATTTTTAGGAAATATAACAATTCAAGAGTTTTCAAGAGATGCTTTGATCCAGATTATTTATTATGACTATTGTTTTCTATTTTGTTATAGTAAAAGTTCATTTTAGTTTTATTAAAAGTGAAATAACTGAGACTCTGAGTGTGAGTAAAGAAACTTATTTTAGTTTTGTTGAAAGTGAAAGTGAGTGTGATACTGTAAGTAAACGTAAAAGTGAAAGTGATAAAAAGAGTTTTGGTAAAAAAAAACGATTTTAGTTTTGGTGAAACATAAGTGATTCGACAACTAGAGAATAATAGTAATGCAAAGTGACGATCGTTTATAGGGTGGCAAACTAAAATTACAGCTTGTGATTATTATAATGGCACATATAGGCCTCCATAACATCGCGTCTCTCACTCTCCACTAGAGCCAGCGGTGAAAATGTATTAGGGCTCGCATAGCTAAACTAATTGGTTAAATCTGTTGGGCCGCATAACTGGGAGGCTAATTGGGTGATTTCCTGACAAATTATATCCACCCCGACAACCAGTACGCCTACTCACTAGCATATAGTGGAGGCCCCCGTTTGTCACTTGACACGCTGTGAAAGATGAGAAACGGCGAGAAGAAAGAGTCAACCAGCCGCGAAGAGCCAAGTGTCCGAGTGTATATTCGCGCCTTCTGCAATATATTCTCTCAATTTCTCTCAAGTTATAGACTCGTTCATTTTACTTAAGCGCACCACGAGTCTGATTTACTCAAACAACTTAACGGACCGACGCACACTCGTCATTCACTTTTATTTTTTCTTTTTTTACTTATTTTCTCTCTTTATTTCCTCCTATCTTCAAATTTGAAAATCTATTTCCATAACAATTTAGTTGTTTCAAAAATTAAATTTTTTACTTACAGTGTCACTTTCATTAGGCAGATTTTCACATTCATTTTAAACAAATGCCACTAAAAAACTTCACTTTTACTCAAAATTTTTCAAAAAATTCTTACATTTATTTTCATTAAATAAAATTTCACATTCACTAAATAATTTTGAATGTCACTTAATTTGTATATGACTGTTAGGTCTCCAACTTTAAAATTTTCAATGTGAATGACAGAAACTTTTGTGCACAATTTTTGGAGATATTTGCAGTTAAAAATATATTTTTGAAATTTAAATTGCACAATTTTTAATGAAAAATCTCTAAAAAATAGTGCAATTTTTTAAATATACACAGAAGAAAATGTATTTTTGGTACTACCATAAATATGACCAATTCTTACATATTATATTGGTGGATGTGGAACAGTCATACAATATTGCTCTTCAACTCATACTCAGTGTAGAACAGCCATATGTATACGTGAAGAACACGTATACTGTATTTCAAGAACAGCGCAATACAGTATTGCTGTTTCGGATATACTTTTTAACCTCACTGGTATGTCAGAATTGACAATATCATGTAAAATTTGGTCACATTGGATCTTAATTTTGATGTAAGGGAACGATTCCTTGATATTTAAAAATATGTTAAAATTACCCTAAATTTTGAAAGAATATCGGGTCACAGAGAGTTTTCTCGTCAATTTTTGACGTGTATGGAAAAGATGTATGAGATGATCCTTTTTAATTTTGGAGAACCTGTTGGCGTCACCTTTTAGGTAAATGTTGTAATACGTTGCCAATGACATACCTATGATTTAGTGAAACTGTCATGACACCACGTGTCATTAAACAAAATTCAACGTTTTTCGTACTGTTGGATTCAGTATATTATTTTTCAATCTACTAATAACAATTCAAAAATTGTTTGCACAACAACATCTTTTTTCTCCGTGTATGTTCTTATTATGAAAACTAATTTATTTAAAACAAAAAGTTCCCATTGTACATATATTTTACTAATTTTCTTGTTGTGAACAATGCGCCTCGTAACTATAATGTAGGAAAACGTATCGTTATGATAAAAGTGGTCAAAAGCATTTATTATTATATAAAGCAAATTTAATATTGATATACAGTTATTCCTTTCATTTAGTCTCCTTTTCCAATAATTGGGGTAATTCATAACAATAGTAATCCTACGAATCATCATGCCCATACCATGACCTTTGTAAGGTATTAGAAAAATTAAATTTAATAATAAAATATTAATTAGCTGCATATTTTTCAACTCAGAATAGTTAGATAGATCAATTATCTTGTAGTACGTACAAAACAACTCGATCTCGTTTTCATTTTTACATCAAAAATTGAAGAAAAGACTTTCTTGACCAGATCTTCCCTCAAAATTTAGGTCAATTTCAAGTGCAGTTTTGACTAATACGTCAAAAATGGACAAATAATTCCCGCTACTATCAAATTTAGGTCAATTTTAAGGAAAAATTTCGACCTTGATGTAAAAAATTGACAAACAATTCCCTCTGCCTTCAAAATTCAATTCAAATTTAAGGGTAGTTTAAACATACACATTTAAGATAACTCCAGCTCGATATACACTATAGTCAACGGACGATTACACGCGACTCTATGAAAAAACATGTCATCACTTTTTCAATCATATCTCGGCAATAAAAAGAGTTACAAAAAAACGTAAAAAAAGTTAGAAAGCTTACTAAATTTTGCGTAAAATAATCCATATGTGAAGTCATTTCAGTAACTTCAATTTTAGTTATAGAGTGACAAATAACAAAGAAAATTATCAAATTTTCTCATTTGGGTCTCTTGAATTCAACTTTTTCAAAAATTTAGATAAAATTTTTTTAAAAGCACAAAAATCTTCATTACAATTTCAGCTTTAAAATATAAAGAATTAAAAAATGTTAATCCGTCACCAATTTATCATTAAAACCGTGTTCGACTGACTTGAGTCGTCATATTTCAATGCATCGAATTAACATTTTTTAATTCTCTAAGACTTATTTTAAAGCTACACTACCGTCCGAAATTGTGCGAACGCTAACATCTCGAGCTATTAAAAAACACACCCGCACAGAAACAGTGATAACTCGGTTAAAAATGAAGCTAGATGCTTTTTTTAAATTGCATTGGAAAGCTTATTAAATTTCCAATGAAATGCCACTATTTTAAGATGTATTGTATAAATAGGAAGCGAGAATATCTCGGGAACCCGTAAATATTTTTTGCTGTTCTTGGTCTCTATTTAAAGCTTAGGTTACAAGGAATAGTCTGAAAACGTAACAATTTTTTTCATAAACTTTGCTAAACTGTGCCAAGAGTCAAAGTCAGAGTAAGAAATTCCGAAAAAAATAGAATTATTTTTTTGTCTTCATAACATGATATCTCGCTTCCTATTTATACAATACATCTTAAAATAGTGGCATTTCATTGGAAATTTAATAAGCTTTCCAATGCAATTTAAAAAAAGCATCTAGCTTCATTTTTAACCGAGTTATCACTGTTTCTGTGCGGGTGTGTTTTTTAATAGCTCGAGATGTTAGCGTTCGCACAATTTCGGACGGTAGTGTAGCTTTAAAATAAGTCTTAGAGAATTAAAAAATGTTAATTCGATGCATTGAAATATGACGACTCAAGTCAGTCGAACACGGTTTTAATGATAAATTGGTGACGGATTAACATTTTTTAATTCTCTAAGACTTATTTTAAAGCTACACTACCGTCCGAAATTGTGCGAACGCTAACATCTCGAGAGATGTTAGCGTTCGCACAATTTCGGACGGTAGTGTATAATTCTAACGAAGATTTCTGTGTTTTTAAAAAAATATCATCTAAATTTTTCTACATTTTTGAAAAAGTTGCATTCAAGAGACCAAAATGAGAAAATTTGATAATTTTTTTTTGCTCTTTGTTACTCTATAACTAAAATAGTAGTTAATTAAATGACTTCACATATGGATTATTTTACGCAAAATTTAGTAAGTTTTCTAACATTAGCTTTCTTTCATAATAATGACAATTCGTAAAAATGATATTTCGCAAACATGACTTTTCGCAAAAGTGTCAATTCGTTAAAATGGCGATTCACAAAAGTAACATTTCGTTAGAATAACAGTTTGAATAAAAGCAGTTGGGTCAAATGACATTTGGAGAATAATCATGCGCCTCGTTCAAATTTTACTAACAGTATATTTAAAAATTTAACTATACTTCTAAATTTTTTCTCATACTAAGTCCTGGAGAGATGGCCAGTTAAAATATTTTACAGAATTTGTAAACAAATTACTAAATGTGAAAATACTAGAATAGAATTTGTCAAAAAAACATGCTCAGACGTTTATAATGATATCTGACGCACCAAACAAGATTTTTAAACTCTTTTGCTCTCAAGTTAAAGATGAGACTTCAATAATCACACCTGTATAAGTTTCAAATCTTTTTTGCAATTTTTAAAAAATATGCAGAAGTTGAAGAAATTATTTAAAAAATTTAATTTTACTAAATTTTTTGTCAAATTTTTCGATTGCCGCAATCTTTGTATAAATTATTAAAATTTTCAGTTATGTATCAGTAATCGTAGAATTTAATAATCTTTCGAATGGTATATTTGTTAATTTTCTAAAATTAGTATTTACAAAAAAATCTTGATTTAAAGGGTGGTATGTTTCTGGGCCTTGCCCGTGCATCCGTACCGATAATTTCCGACGGTAGTGTAGGGGAGACTGGGGCGTAATGGCTAACTTTTCACTCTTTGTGCTTTTTCTCGGCCGTTTTTGTTTTAATTAAATGTTTTTCTTCTGGAAAAGTTACTCTGGTATCTCAGCTTTCTTTTTTAAAAAAACGTCTCGATATGACTCTTGTTTTTTTTCCTACAATAATTTTTCTCGAGCAATGCAAAGCTATCCAAAACGCCCCAGGCCGGGGCGTAATGAATAATGAGTGAAAATTAATATTTACGGCCTCAAATCTTATTATATATTGTAAATTAAGGTTTGTGAATTAAATTTGATATAAAAAATATTATAAATATAATAATTGTATAGAAAAAAAGATCAAAAAATATAACTACAATTATTTTCTAAAAACGTATTTTTCGTTTTTTTTATTAAAATTAATATTACAAAATTACAAATCTGAAGTTTCACTTTCTCTATTATATTTAATAAAAGTAAGTAACTTTATAGTAAATTTAATTTAATTCACAAAATGATAACAATTAAATAAGGATTTTTAAAATACTTTTTCTGTCTTAAGTAAACAAGCAAAATTATTTGCTTTTACAGTACTCACAAATGAAAAAAAATATTCTTTGGTTATTTTTTAAAATTAATATAACAAAATTACAAATCAGAAATTTAACTTTTTTAGTAATCTTGAAGAAAACTAAGTAACTGTATAGTAAATTTATTTTAATTTTATAAAATGATAACAATTAAATAAAAATTTTCGAAATACTTTTCTTGTCTAGTAATAAATCAGAAAAAAGCGCGGAAGTCATATTTTGTTTTTTAGGTTATATTTTGCAAGACAAAAAAAAAGAATAATTAAAAAAGAATATTACTTGACCTGGTTTCTACTTATACAGAGCGCGGTGCATTAACCATCGCGCCCCGGGAAAAACTAGCCTTTACGCCCCAGGGGTACTTGGCCAATATTTTGTAATTTTCTATCAATACAGAAAGAGTAAATAAAAAATCTCCAATTGGCCCTTAAAAACAAATGTATCAAGCTCAAAACCCAATTTGATTTTTGTTTTTAAAGCTATTTTTGAAAGAATGAGAACGAAAAAATGAAAATTTTGAAAAGTTACTTTCGTATGTCAAAAAAAGTTTTTCTACTATATTTCTTAGAATAGAGAATGAATATTATCAAAACTTTGTACAGAGTTGCAGTATACCAAGTACAATAACTTGTCTATAGAGCGAAATTATTTCGATTTACCAATTTTAAATATATTTAAAATTTATAAATTACAGTTATCCATTACACCCCTTAGCCATTACGCCCCGGTCTGCCCTATGTATTAAATTTTTTTCATTTTTTTTTCATTTTTTATAATTGTATTGTCAATAGATTATATTTTGTGTTTAAAAAATAGAATAATATATGTGCATGGTACCACGTATTAGAATCACATTGAAATAACGACTCGCGAATTTATAATAATTGAAGCACGCGGCTATCCTAACAAATTTATTTTTAGAAATGATCTCACACTTTCTGATGATTGCATACGCGAAAATCGTCAAAAAAGAAATAATTTTCTTCCATGAATAAATAACGAGCAGAAACTTTTTTGGCACACAGGAGAACTGTCTCAATTAGTCTTTTTGATTTTTTTTTTGTACGACATACACACAACACACAATCTATGGAGTGAATCATTCATCTTTTCACGCTAATGTAGGTTAAAATATTCTGTTTATCATGAGAAATTTAAATAAGGGAAAAATAGCCTTTTTAGTCACTAGTGTGAAAAATTGTAGAAAAACAGATTATTTTGTCAGGAATGCTGAATCAGGAAAAGAATTTATGTAGAGAGGATTTTTTTCCTACAGATTGAAAAAACAAAGCATTGGGTTAAAGTGTCCACTTTAGGCTCCACTACAAAAAAAGGAATTCAAGAAAGATTTTGTTTTGTGCCTCAAGAATTAAGGAATATCAAGAAATGGGTCCCCACAGAACCGAAACTTTTCTAAAAATTTATTAAATATTTACTTGCAATATTCGGCATATTTAACTGAAAAGTTTATTCAAAATTGTGGGAAGATTTAAATGTACCGATTAAATAAATGTTCAGAAAAGTTTCACGCTGAACTTTTATTCAAGTGGGACATTTAAATATTTACACAACTTTCAATAAACATTTCAATTAAATATTCCGAATATTGCAAGTAAATATTTAATAAATTTTTAGGAAAGTTTTGGTGCTGTGGGGGGAGTATATGTCCACTTTAGATTTTTTCTCGAACAAATTATAGGAAGGTATTCTTTTTGTACGAAAAAAAAGAAGTTAAAGAGAAAACAAAGGGACAATGTGATTAACATTCTTTCCTAGTACAAATAAAGAACTTCCAATTTTTTTAGTTTCAGGGTAAAATGTCCCCTAATCTATTAAAATACTCTTTCTATCTCATTCTAATAAATTAGATCTTCTTAACCTACTTCATTGTCCCACTAATTTCAGAAAAATCCATCACTAAACATATCAACAACAAAAAATAAAAACGCCAAGTAAATGATAAAAATAATTTCTCTCTTATAAACACAATGTGTGCATGCAGAAGTATTTTAATGATTAGACACTTCCAGATGGAGTGGCTTAGATACTCACGATTGAACGTGTCATTAGGTAGGAATTATTGTGATTCGCTTGTTAAGCAATGAACTAGAGGAGAAGCGCAGCAACGATCATGTTAGACGTTATGAGATATCGCTCTAAGATTGCTTGCGGGGTGCTATAATGGCTCCTATCAGCATTTCTCTCTCTCTCTCTCTCTCTTAAATTTTCGCTCTTACTCTCCAGTGGGATCAGATCGCAGTTAGGGAAAGCAAAAGGAGGGAATCTTTTAATTTGACGCACCATAAAGCACGCATAGCCAGTTTTCCACGGGTTCCCGTTCCAGTTATATATATACATATACATATATATACGGCGTGACAGTTGGTACCTACATTGTATATGATATCGATAGAGCCCCATGGGAGGTCATGGGTGACACCATAGCGTGTCGTATCGCTGCAATAATAACGCGTAAGCGATACTCAGACCCTACAATATCCCGCATCTAATGCGACACCATATACAGAGATACCTCTACACATCGATTCTGTATATATATATTCGAATCTTTGTATGAATATATGTATAAGAGAGAGGGGGAGCTGGGGGTAACATTGGCTGTATAATCATCTCCTTAGGGCCCTATTCGCTCTTTCGCACGAGACCCCTAAACATGTTTCGAAAATCGCCTCTATCTGATACCGCATTACGCTCCTTGTAATGCCTATTAGAAACGCTACTTTTCAGTTAATTATTCTCATTATTACAATAATGTGGGAATACACATTTTTCATTATCTCCCTAATTCAATATTATCGGAGGATGACTAATATTATCGTTTCAAGAAACTCGCTAATAGTTATTATCATCTAATTATTATTATAAGCTATAGCGGTGTAGAAAAATCTTCTGGAACGTCTATAGTCAAGCCGCATAATATTTTCTACGGGAGAAGATTTTACTAAAAACATTATTATTTTTTGAATTTTTTAGATAAATGTGTTAGTATAAAAAATTGTAAAACATTCGAAGAATAGTTTTTGAGGTTTGTTGTCTAGAAAAAAACTTTATAAAGAGAATCCCGTTTCAATTTTTAATCAAATATGTGTTGATTTGCAGATTATCATGATATTAATTCTACTTTCATCCAAAGAAAAAGTATATATATTTAATAAATCACAAATTCCTAAATAAAGAGAAAAATAAATTCTAATAAATACAAATTGCTGCATTTATAGTATATGGACAGTTCAAACGACATGAACATTTCAGAATCTTTTTTTGCACTTTTTTGAAAAAAAAATTTTAAATTGGTATAATTTGTGTCTCATTAATTGTCTAATGGTCAAATTAAATTATTTTGAACTGATTTGGATCATGTGCAGTAACCGAATAAAGAAATAAACGTCCTTTTAAAAAATTGTATTAACTTTCTGAAAATAAAAAATTATGAAGAACTAATATCTTAGAAATCGGCTTCCAGAGATGTCCAATTTAATTTCAAACAAGAAACACTCAAATCGGTTAAAAATTTAGGCTATACTCATTTCTGAACAGTAAATTGTAATTAAAAAAATCCCACATTGGAAACAAAGACAGATGTCATTATGAAAACTTCACGGTTTTTTAATGAGATCTTAAATTTTTAAATTAAATTTTTTTAAAACAAAATTTGATTCTCATACTTAAACATTCAAAATAAACATTATTTTATACACAAATTATTTAGGAAAAATCAAGAAATTAACAATGCAAATAACTATGGTGCAGATGATTAGGACCCAAAACTCTTTAAAAAATTTTATAATTTAACAATACTGAAAAAACAAAAAAAAATTTTGTCTGCATAACAATTACACGGATACATTTGAATCATATTGAAAGTTAAAAAAATATGTCGATTCAAAAATCAAATTTTTCAGTTCAATGTCAACGGTTTGGCCAACCTGGCCCAGAAACTTATAAAAGAATAAAAATAAATCTGGCTCAAAAACTTATTAAAAAAAATTTTTTCGTTTTTTGTTGTACAAAAATGTGACTGAAGGAAAAGTTGTTTGTTTTTGCTCAAAATTTAAGGAAAAAAATTTTTTAAAATATTTTTTTGAAAATTTAAAAATTTTATATTTTTGTTGTTCTTTGACGAAATGGGCTGCCCAATGAACTCGAACTTCATTTTTATGGACTAAAAAAATCCCCGAAATTGCAAGTCGATTCATAAAAATTAATTCGAGTTATCGTGAAGACAAAATTTTCTACAGACTGACACTTCAATAAAAACCTTTTTTTTCGAACCAGGGAATCATGAAACTTAAAGATTTATCAAAATTAAAAATTTCCCAAAATCGCACAAATCCAAGACTATCTCATTTTTAATGAGAATGTAATTAATTAAATTGCGGTAAATTTTAAAAGTATTGTAGCCTGAGTCTTAATTAACCATTATTATTTTGATAATTTATACAAATTTTCAAGGTAATTAACCCATTAAAGACTCGATGTACAAAATTTGTACATAATGTTTAATGATAGAACGTCCTTCCGGCAGGACCAAAAAGACTCAGGTGAGTCCGTCCGAAATCGCTAAATAAAACTAACATGGATTGACATAAACAAAAAGTAATATATATGGTTGGAAAGGTGATGAAACAAGCTTTCAGCGCATGTAAATGTCGAGCTTGTAAGTTCAAACCGAAGAGTTATAATTTTATAAAGAAAATTTGAAGAAAGTTTTTATTCAATTGGCCGCAATTTTGCTGATTAACATTAAAAATGAAATTTTTTAAAATTAAACAAATAGGTTTCATTCTTTGAACGTTTCTAAAGAAAAAGAGACTAGACCAAAATAGACTAGGTTAAAATATATTGATTTTTGTGGATTTTACATTAAATTTACGAAAAAATGTTTTTTTTCACTTTTTTGAAACAGCAAGTTTAAGAGCTTTGAAAAATGGTTTAATATTATTATTTTAAAAAGTCAAATATATGGATTTTTTCGTCTTTTCGTCTACTTTAATCCGAAGGAGTTCCGGAAAAGAAAAATTGAATTCCCTTTTTTAAAAGCCTTATTTTCGGAACATCCTTCCGGCAGGACGGGCGCTTGGACGTTCTATCATTAAGAACATATTTCAATTTTAAAAAACACTAAGAATAATTTGTAAATTCACTTTTCTTATGTATCTTGAATCCTTCTTTCGAATGGCGTACTCAAAAAACTGAAAAATGTTAAATAAACAATTAATATATCATTTGTTAAGAAAAAACTCGATTTTTTAAGAATTTTTTGTTATTTTTTTCAATTTTTTAATAGCTAAACCCTTTAACAAACCTTCTACTGATAGAAATATTGCGTCAAAAATAGTAGAGGTATAACATAGGACTATTTTGGATATTAATATTTTAAATGGCTGTCACAAAATGGCGACTAAAATTACTTTTTTTAAACAATATTATAAACAAATGGAGGAAATGTTTTAAAATAGTTAATTTTGCTTTAAAGTAGTTACTCGGGGGTTTTCGGGGTCGCTGATTACGAATATAACCTTAGTTTTTCAAAATTCAAAATGGCGGGTCCAATATGGCTGACAAGAAATTTTTAAAATAGTTAATTTTGCTTGAAACTTGTTACTCGGAGGTTTTCAGGATCGCTGATTGCGAATTTTACAGAAAAAAATATTAAAATTTAATTTACATAAATAGTAACGTTCTTCAGTCATTAAAATATTTGGAATTAGGAAATATTTCAGTTTCCTTCCTTTTCAACAAAAACATTTTTTTTCGCGGTTATTTATTAATTTTTAATTTTGCTTCCTCGTGAGGAAGCTTTGTAGTCGTTTAATTTATAAAATTTTTAAAAATCCTTCGAATAAATTTTCTTCTATATAGAACTATGGTATTTAAGACCCTGAACAATTGTCCGGATGTATGTATATGTGTGTGTGTGTTGATCCAGTTTTTTGTGAACCCGATAACTCGAAGATTGAAAATTGCTAGGCATATTTATCATAAAAATGTTTCGAAATAGATTGATGGACATTAAATTAATTCTGCAGATAGGTGGTGAAAATTGTCATCTTAATAATTCTAAATCTACCGGTAGGTGGATGTTTTGTCACAATAGATATGACCTCAGTTTATTATAAATACAACTCAACTTTTTGTCTCTTTTACTTTAAGAAATTGATTTTTACTTTCTTTCATTAAATCATTCAGCAGGTTTGTAAATTTCTCTTTTTATTTTTTTTTGCATACGTTGTATAACAAATTTTGTAAAATTTATTGTATTTTATTATTAATAAATATATTACTATATTTATTTTAACAATTTGATTTTTTTTGTTGTAATCTCTGTTGATTTGCTCGAATATTCTTATTTGGTTAAGAAAATGCCTCGTCGAAACAGAGATTCTGTAGGAACTAACAAGTCTTAAAAATACTTTAATGGCTGAAGAACGTTATTATTTATGAGAATTAAATTGCAATATTTTTTTTCTGTAAAATTAGATCCGCCATCCTGAATTTTAGAAAACTAAGGTTATATTCGTAATCGGCGATCCCGAAAACCCCCGAGCAACAAGTTTCAAGCAAAATTAACTATTTTAAAAATTTCTTGTCAGCCATATTGGATCCGCCATTTTGAATTTTGGAAAACTAAGGTTATATTCGTAATCAGCGACCCCGAAATCCTCCGAGTAACAAGTTTCAAGCAAAAGTAACTATTTTTAAAAATAGAAATAGAACGTCTTTCAAAATTAGGAGTACTCGCATTAGCCTGGACTACCTGTCTAATGGGTTTTCTCGACAGAGGAGAAAGAAACTGTAGAAAACCTTCTCCTTAGTACAACCGGTTTATCGACAGTCGAGTTCTAATGGTAAAGCAGATTGTCAAAATTCAATATGCCAGTTCTGAAATAAATAATTGTATAATTATATATATTATATAATTATTGTATAATACTGCCGTACTAAGGAAAAACTTAGGTAAGCGACATTTTGACGAAAAATGAGTTTTTGATATCAATAGATTCATTGAAAAAACTGCATCTGATAGATATAGTTTAAATTATTTTTAAAAATTATTTGTTGTAAAAAACTTGTTATTAAAATCTTAGAAGCTCTAGAAAATAAAAGAATAAATGACAAAAACTTAAGGAAAGTGCTTTACGTAGTCTAAAAATCGTACGAGGCTTTGAGCTCGAATATAAGATAAGAAGGAAAACGTCCGCTAAAGTCACTTACGTAGTTTTTCTATCGAAAACATGATCGAAGCTGAGCGCTGGCTACGAGATAAAAACCTCGGATTTGATTTTACCTAAGTTCTTCTATTAAAAAGTGATAGCTTTAAAAATTAAAATATGGGTTTTTTATCGTCTTGAATTGCAATATTTGAATATATTTTTTGTTTTTAATTTTTTTGTAA
Source organism: Leptopilina drosophilae (assembly GCA_032873175.1). Taxonomy (NCBI): domain Eukaryota; kingdom Metazoa; phylum Arthropoda; class Insecta; order Hymenoptera; family Figitidae; genus Leptopilina; species Leptopilina drosophilae. Next base: position 49,723,883 of record CM065478.1, read on the forward strand.
TTTGTTAATAAAATGATAATAAATAAATATGTTTTTCTCGTCGTAACGAAATATTAAAATTGAATTAAGGTAAGTCCGGGGGAAATAGTCAAAGTTGTTTAAAGGATTGTAAAAATTAAAAAAAGAGATTTTTGTAAAAACTTTTATTGGTAATTAAACATTAGGGGAAAGTGGGGCAAGACGAAGTACCGGCCTTATTTAAAAAACGAATTAATCAATCGCGATTATTTTTTATATAATACTGCACCGAGACGATAGATTCGTGTTTGCAAAATTTAAAAGCCATTTACCTTTTTTACTAAAAAAACTGTTTTCGACAATTTTCTTATCATTTTTTCCCTTTTTTAGGGTTTCGTGGCCAAGGGCCAAAACCCTTATAGCGAGACTTCAGTGTCCGTCCGTAGTTTTAACGTCTTAAGTCTTAAGTTTTTTTAAGTTCTTATGTCCTAAAATTTTGTTTGCCATAACAACCGTTGCCATGGCAACCGTTGCCATGGCAACCGTTGCTATAGTAATGGTTGTCATAACAGCCGTTGCCATAGCAACCGTTGCTATGTTAATGTTTGCCATAACAACCGTTACTATGGTAATGGTTGTCATAACAACTGTTGTTAGGGTAATGGTAATGGGTAATTTACATAGTTCTACAATTTTTGTATATTGCTAAAAATAAATTATTAAATTCTTAATTTGTTAAAGTTATACTTTTTGATAATATATTTTAAATCACTCCTATTCCATATTTTCATTGAAAACATATGCGACATGAAAATACTCGAAAGTACTAAAAGAACCAATTACTTCATTAAAATTTTTAAACAATTAACTAAAAAAAAAAATTTCTAAATAAATTATTATTTATTTTTTTTATTCATTCATTATCATTATCATCATTTTTGTCATTTTAGGCCACGAAACCCTATGATGTAGGCGCGTTGCGCCTGCTTCTCTGCCTGATTTTTTAATAGGTGTTTATAACTTAATAATAACGGTTAATGAACTGCATAAATTTTTTTCTAACTGGCAAGGGTTAGAGGAGAAGGAAAGCATATTTTTCTTTCTTTGTTGAATCGTAAATTGTAGTAATTAATCGTTTTCTTAAATTTTGTAGGTGGGGGCAAAATGGGGTAGGGGAGAGTGGGGCAATACGGAGTTCACAAATTAAGCAAAAGAAAAGAGAAATAAGAGAAGTTAAGAAAACTACTTAAATCAAGACTGCTTGTTCTGTCTGTAGCCATTGGGTTCACTGCAGTTGTGCTGGTGTCGATGACGAAGATGAAGATGCTATCTGTACTTGGGAAATTTGTCGACAGAAACAAGTTGCTTTTTTAAATACCTCCTCTTACCCCTTAGGGTACCCCATCTTACCCGCCCGTGGGTCAAGATGGGCAGACTTGCAACTTTTTATATATTTTTAATTTTATGCTTTTTTAAGAAACAGATGGCCTTTGTACTTTAACTTAATTAGCATGGCCATCTTATACCGACAAAACATGGACATCTCACCCGAAAATATATGTCAAAAGTAAACATTAATGATTAAATAAATAAAATATTTTGGTCTTTGACTCTTAGGTTATATCAAAGCGTGCGTTATATACTCCTCAAAAAATCCTGAATTTTAGAAATAGGTTAAAAAGTAAGAATATAACAATGAGAAACGTGTATTTCTTTAATTTTTTTAGAACCACCCAAAAAAAAGAAAGTTTACAATTACTTTTTCATTCTTTTTTAATAATTTTTTGTTTATATTAACTTTATGTCACGAAATGCACAAGAATAACCCAAAATAAGCGACATCTGCCAGCAAATTCTGTAAAATATTTTAATTGTATATTTCTCTCGGACTTACCCTAAATTCCTTAAACGTCTTCGATTCTGAAACCGTTTTTTTAAAAAAATGAGCGTTAATTAGAAGAAAAAGTTAATAATTAAAAACTGCAGCCGTGTTGAGCTTTCAATTACATTAAACTCGCGCTGTGCACATTGGCATTTTTTTAGATTAATTAAAAATTTTTTTAAATAATTTTTTTCATTACTTGAAAGTTGAAGAAAAACGAAAATTTTCTTTCTTTGACATATTTTATCAATAATGTAAAAATAAAAATATATATTATAATATAACAATAAATATTTAATATTTTTCTATTACGAACGAGAAAAAAATATGTTTAACCAATTTTGAAATGTCAAAAACATTTCTTGAGGAATTGCCCATATGTGACGGTCCACGACAAAACATGTTATGATTCTAAAAAATGAATTTGAGTGTTTCATGATAATTAGCAGATTTTCTATGGTTTTTTTTAAGTGCAAAAGTAAAAAGTTGTTAATGTTAATTACTGTCGACAATATAACATTTTAAAGATATTATATTGTACGCATTCCTTCGTTCTACTTCAATCGCTCACCCTGTGAAATTTACACTTCGGAGCTAAGCCTTGTTTTCACGTGGACAGTCACACATGTATACCTATAATAAACTGTTGACAAAAATGTTTTCCAAATTTATCGAAACCAATCTTTCATAGTAAAAATGCCCTTTAAGCGGACCTCGATACCCTTTTCAGTGACAAACGTCCGCCCCTAAAAAGAGAAAACGCTTCCCACTCTATTAATAAATCTTATTCATCTCAGCCGCTGCAATGACATTGACGAGAATTCTTTAAAGAAATATTTGTAATTTTCTGCTTTTAACTCTCACTAACTCAATTTCCGTTAGTCACGCCTCTTTTATTTTAATTTCTCAAAATATATGATAGTTTCTTAATTAACAAATACGAATGTGGTATTTCGTCAGCACTCAAGACAAAGAAAGAGAGATAAAAAATTAAAAGATAACAAGAAACGTAGAAACTAAAAAGGGAAACTTGGAAAAAATTTTGTGGCGATGCTGAAGGAGATGGAGGAGGAAAAAAGCAAGTGGCGCACACGTGTTCAACTCGTGCCGTGCACGCATCCCTCTATTATTCTTAAATATTGTGTGTTAGACAAGCGTAGCCAAAGAGATTTTCAAACTGAAACGTTGAATTAAACTCATTCATATAGAAAACAGTTTAATGTATTCTTTGTTTCTCGATGTAGAGTACTTTGTAGTAATAATTATATTGAATTTTTTGTATCCAAATGGTTAATTAACTAGGCTATTGAAAATTTCGTTATAGCATCTGACGTCAGATACTACGTCGGATCTTACAGCGGATTCGATATAGGAAATTGGTAAAGTAAACGACGTAGAATCCGACGTAGTATCCGTCACCGGTTCTGACGTAGGATCCTACAAAGGATTGGTATTATTTTTATATTTAAATATCGCAGTAGCATTATGGATTTATAAAATGTAAATTATTTGTTATTATTTGTTACTAATCTAAAAACGTTTTTAGTACACGAAACGTTTACAATACGTTATCGAAGGAGATGTGAAATGAGACTTTTTAAAATGTTTTACGAACGTTTTTCGAACATGAATATATTTTTTCACTGTAAAATGACGTTATTTACACATCTCTACCTTAAAAAAATGAATTTCCGATGTCAGGACGCACCATAATTGTAAAATTATGTGTCCCAAACTGCACGATATAAAGTGACCCGACCGTAAGTTTCGCGTCGTTTTTATTTTTTTAGCACACAGACATAAACGCACGATATAAAAACCAAATAACTCTCTAATGAATAAATTTCATCATTTCACTTTATTGTTTGCATCTTCCATTTTGTTTAATTAATCTTTCTCGGCACTAAGTAAAAGTTTTGCTTGAAAAATTCACCACACATTTACGTTTTACGTTTGTACTGCTCGCGTACTTCATTGGAACTTAATGAAAGTGACATGAAAAGTTTTCTACCATTACTAAAAAGTATTTACATGCAATGGTAAATGGTGTCCTAACATTTTTTTTTAAAGTTATGGGCAAAAAACATTTTTTTGAAAAATTAAAAATCAAAAAAATATATAATTAAACTTTATTAATCTATCTCAAAGTACTCTGATTTTAATTCTGCAGGTGAGACATACAATTTAAAAAAAAAATTAGCCCAAAAGCTCTTTATAATTTGAAGATATTTATAAAAATATGATGTTTACACACAGGGAATGACATTTTTTAAAAATGTCATTTTTGAACTCCTGAGGTCAAATAACATAAAGATATGTTAAAAAATCGAACTCGAAAAATTTTGGTATTACAATACATCCTCTATATTAGGAAGCAATAAAAACAGTTCTTTACTTTTTTTATAATAAAAGAAATAGTAGTGGAGACCGGGGCGTAATGGATCACTTTTCACTTTTTGTTGCTTAACTTCGTCATTCTTGCTTTAATAAAAATTTCATTATGTGGAAAACTTAGCCTAACATCTCAGCTTTCAATTAAAAAAAAGTACGCCCTAATATCACTTATACTTTATTCTAGAACAATGTTTTTTGAAAAGTGCAAGGTGAGCAATCTTCTCGGGCCGGGACGTAATGGATCACTACCCGGGGCGTATTGGATCAGCAATTAAATTATAATTTAGATCATCAAATATTATTACAGTATTGACAATTTTGGTTTCTATTGAATACACTGGAGCTTCACTTATTTTCACCAAGTCAACACAAATTGAAAGGCAAAGTCGCACTTATTTTCACTCTGAAACTTAGCATTCGAGTTGATTCACTGAAAAAATTACATTCTAATTTTAAGAAAAACTTCTTATATATGCGCCTAGAATATTTCCCACTTAAATTAAGTGGGGAATATTCTTACAATAAGAAGAACATTATTATTTTAAGAATATTTTCCACTTAATTTAAGTGGGGAATATTCTTGGCGCATATATAAGAAGTTTTTCTTATAATTAGAATGTAATTTTTTCAGTGTTTGATTGGTGGATTCTTGAACATCAACCAATGGTTGATTTCAAATTTAAAAATTTGAAAAAGTTGTAGCGAAATGCAAAATCCATTTCCTTAAAAAATCTATTCTCCAGTTATGTTTTTTTTATAAAAGGTTATCATTGGTAATTAATAATATATAATATTACAAGAAATTTAACTTGACAGGATTATTTTATTAATATTTTAAATATAATAGGTTTTTCTTAATAGAATAAGCAAAGTGATCCATTACGCCCCGGAGGTGTTAGTTGAAAATTTTGTTATTTTTTAGCAATACCGTAAGTATTAAATAAAAATTGTCTATTGTTCTTTAAGAACAAATGTTTAAAGCTCAAAACCTGATATACAAAAATTTTTTTCAAGTAATTTTGAAAAAGATAACAAAAAACCAAATACTTCAAAAATTTACTTTCAAGCGTCAAAATAATTTCTTCTACCATATTTTAAACAATAATAAATGAATAACAATGAAATTTGGAACAAACTTACAGTATTCCAAGTACATAATATTGATCAAAAACCGAAATTACTCTGATTTACCACTTTTGAATAAATTGAAGTGATCCTTTATGCCCCGGTCTCCCCTATATTACACTGTAAAAAAAGGGAGTTAAATTTTAACTTCCCGGGGATTCTATAAAAGTCGCACCCATTGAGGAGTTAATGCCAGGGGAGTTAAATAAAGAGAGTTAAAATTTAACACCCAAATGCCAACTCCCCATGGAAAAATAACTCGCACGGGTGTTGATGAAGGGAGTTAGTAAATTAACTCTCTTTTGGAGTTGATTTTTAACTCGAAAAATTTAACTTTCGAGTCCGTTGACTCCCTAAATTTTTACAGTGTATATTATAAAGGCAGAAAGTTCGAAATTCCTGCACTGCCCGAAATGATGCTCGAGGCGAAGTCGAGGGCATCATCGCGTAGTTTTGGGCTTTTTATATCCGGTCAAAAGTACGCTTTCTAATTTATGTACTAAGAAAATTGTAATCGTGAAGCTCTGGTTAATTCTCTGTCTCTCTCTCTTGCAAACAACATTTGCCTTCCCCGACATTTGATGCACGAGCGAAGCGAGTACTTCTGGTCGGGGGCAGGCACGAAAAAAAATGTGAAAGATAAAAATAAATTAATATTATGTTTTCAAAAGAATTTTTTTGTTGGTAAAAAATTAATTTTCTGTTTCTAAACTTCTAAACGTTCTAATGAACACAATTTGATAATAAATAATTTTTGAAAATAATTATATCAGCAAAAAATTTCAATTATTTTAATATTCAGAGCTTGTGGATAATAAATTTATAAAGTGTATAAAGTTTTCTTGGTAATTTTATTCTCATTTTAAATTGCAATACTAATTACTCGTTAAATTGTCATCATTGTTATTGAATTCGAAATTTTCTTATTTACCGACAGTGGTGTTTTTACCGACGAAGAATTCTTTTACTCCGGCTGTAATAGAGGTTGAGATTGAAAGCAAACCAAAGCACAAATGTTTGACTTTCTGCTGCGAAAGCGCAGAGGGAAGTACGTACTTTCAACCGAGGTATGAAGAAAAACTTATTTATCAAGAATTCTAATATGAAAACTTCAAATTTTTCTATTTCTGACAATAATTCTTTTCAAATATCTTAATTATTGAAGAACTAACATAAAATAAATGAATTATTTAATAAAAAATTTTACTTAAATATTTCAAAACTACTTTAATTTCTTAACTTAGTCTACTGGTGGAGTTATGCTTCTATTATGTATCAAGAAAAGGGAATTTTTAATTTTTTAAATGTTTTGTCGGAAAATGCAAAAACATAAATTATTTAATTAATAATATTGAGATGACTAAATGCAGTTTTTAAAAATGAAAATTGTAAGATTAATTAATTATTATGAAATGTGTGTAATGATTGTGAATTTAATTTAAATTGTCACTTATTTAATAATTAATCATTTTAATAATTTATTTAAAATGGTTAATTTAATATATATATATATTTTGTAGGAAATTCATATTAATGTACATATACTACTTATACGTATATATTAACAATAAAGATGCTATTAAATAAATAATAAAAATTAAAATATTATAATAATAATGTGTAATAACAAGTATATAGGTATGTAAGTAGAAATAAATAAGGAAAATATCAACCGCCCACCGAGGAATATGTCGCTAGTTTGAATAATTTTGGAAAAGATATATTTAATATAATATATTGCTGCATAGTAGTCACACAATGTTGAAAATGACTTACCCTAGTCATGATGCGATCCTGAAACTGAAATAAAAATGTATTAAAATAATAGTATTTAATTAAAGAAACATGCAAATTAGTTAATAAAAAAGCAAAAAAGAAGCTGTTAAATTGAAATGTACTTTTTTAGTTTTTTAATTTCAAATTTCCATTGAAAAAAATTAATAATAATTGAAATTTTATATTTGCATTTTCAGGCGTTGAAAATTTATTCTATTTTCTATTATTATTTTTTTTGTCGATATATATACAGATTTTTTTCGCACACATTCAGGTTAATTTCCAATTTCATCTCCTCTGCATCAAGGAACGATATCGTTAAATAAATTGATATCCGGGAATTTTTTTGCAAAGGAAAGTGGAGCGATAAAAATTTTTCCGACCACGCATTTGCAGAGACGTTATGGAGGGAGTTTTTCCGCATTGATTTATATACGTTATGCGGTGCGAACCGTAGAATTCGAAGCCACGTAATCGGAATAGTCGATTCCAGTGCCGTTACCACCCTTCTCTCTCACTTGCTCTTCATCCCCTTTTGCAATATCCTCTTTCAACTCTCATCCTCTCTCACTCTCTCCCTCTTTCTCTTTCTCTCCTTGTCCCTCGTGTTTCCTCCTGGAAAAGCCCGTCGCGTGGATACGTGAACGAACCACCGGCGATACCGTATAATTATCGGATGGCAGGTAACTCGAGCGGTCCCAGCGCGTTTTAATTGGCCAATTATCGTGGCGCGATAGGTAGCGGTGCGCGGGTCCAGATAGGCGTGAAACTTTGGGGTAGCTGGTCTCAAACCGAATAACACAACGTAACTTCCTTCCATCTCCGTCCTTTCTTCTCCAAATATCAAACCCTATTTCCCCTCTTTCTCCCTTTTCTCTCTTTATTTTCTTTCTTTATTTTATTATTTTTTGCTACTTTCTCTCTCTATTCTTTCCTCATTCTTTCTCTCTTTTTCTATTCTTTCCTTTTTCTACTTTTTCTCACATTCATCTCTCTTTCTTTCTCCTTTGTTTTTCTTTTCTCTCATTTGCCATCTTCTCACCTTTGTCATTTTTTCTACCTTGTCTCTCTTTCATCATACTTCAGGATAGCCACAAAAATTTAGTTTTGTTTTTTCCTAAATTTTACCTGATTTCTAAATAAAAATCTGACTTTTCCCCTGACACTAATTATACTATATTTCGTAACGTGTATAAGCAGTGGTCAATTTTGAACAAGCACTTTTTTTCGCCTACAGTTTTGTTCAAAAAAGTGCTCGTTCAAAAATCGGCAACTGCTCATACTAGTTACTAACTACATTATGCTTAACAAGGTGCAAATAAGTGCCCTTTTAGCACCGCAACATGAAAATAATATTCTGATTCACTATAAGAGATAACAAATACTGAAAAACATCCATCATATTTACTTATCGGTAGTTTTATAAAAGAGGGAATTTATAATGTCTAAGATTATACTTAACATTAATTTTTAAAATAATTATTTTTAATTGGAACTGTAGTATTTAAGACCAAAATTCTCAGTCTTCTAGCATCTCAAACTCATAATAAGAAGTACTTTTAAGAAAAAAAATAAAAGAAAAAAAAATTCAAAAAATTTTTTGAATTCAAATTTAAAAAAAATATGCCTCCGATTTCAAAAATTTTTATTACAGATATTGTGAATAATGTAAAGAATACTTCCTGTAAATTTAATTATAGGAGAGCAATAACAATTCTTTACCAAAACGCTTTTTCTTTTTGTGAAATCTTCGTTATTAAATTCTCTATCGATATTTCGAGCCCCATTTATGAATTTTTGTTATTAAGGGATTACAGACCTTTTCGACCACTAAAAAGAGTGATTTTCATAATTGTGACGCGCTCCATAGAAAGGTACCAAAGAAGCAAAAAAATAGAGGTTATGTTTTTAATTTTTCAATTAAAAACACAGAATGAAAATCAATTATTAATTTAAAATTATTGATCTTCAAGTCTTCATTATGTCCAAAATATTCAATAAAAATTAGTTTCAAATTAAAATAATTAAAAATACACTTTTAATCAAAAGAAATCTAACACGAACCTAACCTATAATTCGTTTACTTCTTAGGTACCTTTCTTCAGAGCGCGTCACAATTATTTTTAGAGTTCTTATTAAAATTTTGTTGAAATAATGTACATTGTACCTGATAGTACATGTAAAAAAAAATACGATTCAGGTACATTTTGGAAAGCTTTTTTCATGCTCTTTCGATTGCAAATGCGCATTTTGGAAAAAAAATTGTTTGACCCCGAAAAATCAAAATTAAAAATAAATTTCAATTTTTGGGGGGGGGGAGATACGATTTTTTTATAAGAAAGCTGAGGTTTTTGTACTAAAAGAACATATATATGAAAAAATAGGACAAGAATGTTTAAACATTGAAAAAAGGAATTTTCTGCTATAAACGGAGCTAAAAACCAGGTTTAGAGCGCTTTGGTGAGTAGAAAAATTTTTTTTTCAATGTTTAAACATTCTAGTCCCGCATTTTCATATATGAGGCATTCCATGTCAAGTGATCCAGGTGGAGAAAATTTTTTCTCCAATCGTAGCAAAACTTGGGGCTTTTGAAGTACTAATAGATAGTAATTTTTCGTGAAAATATTTTTTTACCTAGTCCAATATTTTCCGAGGGGGAGGCGGTTAAATTTTTGGGTTTTTCAGTACAATGCTTATTTTGATAATTTTTTACTCTTAAGCTATTAAACATAAAAATTTGGCAAGGTACTTTCTAGAAAGGTTTTTTCATGCTCTTTCGATTGAAAATAAGCATTTAAGGAAAAAAAATTTTTTGACCCAAAAAAATTAAAATTAAGAATAAATTTTAATTTTTTGGAAAAAAGGTCCCATTTTTTTTAACAAAAGTTGAGGTTTTTTTCTAAAAGGACATATAAATGAAAAAGTAGGACAAGAATGTTTAAACAATTGAAAAAATGAATTTTCTCGTAAACAAAGCTAAAAATCGGGTTTAGTGAGTAGAAATCTCTGTTTTTCAGTGTTTAAACATTCTTGTCCCACTTTTTCATTCATATGTCCTTTTAGGAAAAAATCTCAGCTTTCGTTTAAAAAAAAATCGTATCTCTCACCCCAAAAATTGAAATTTATTTTTAATTTTAATTTTTTTGGGTAAAAAAAAATTTTTTTTTTTAAATGCTCATTTTTAATCGAAAGAGCACGAAAAAACCTTTCCAAAATGTACCTTGCCAAATTTTTATGTTTAATAGTTTAAGAGTAAAAAAATATCGAAATAAGCATTACACCGTAAGACACCTGGATCACATGACATGGAATGCCTCATATATGTCCGTTTAGTAAAAAACCTCAGCTTTCGTTAAAAAAAATCGTATCTCTCTCCCCCAAAAATTGAAATTTTTTTTAATTTTGATTTTTTTGAGTCAAAAATTTTTTTTTTTCAAAATGCTTATTTTAAATTTTTAATCGAAAGAGCATGAAAAAACCTTTCCAAAATGTACTGTATTAAATTTACATGTTTAATTTTTTGAGAGTAAAAAATTATTAAAATAAACATTACACCGTAAGAACCCTTGATCACTTGACGTGGAATCGTTCATATGTGCTTATACGTTCGAAATATCGCACAGCCAATAATTTTCAATCCTTCCAAAAAAATTTTTTTGAATGATCCTCATTGAATTAATATTTTTATACTACTCTATTAACTTTTGTAAATCAAAATCTTCTATTTTTAATCTAGAAAATCTGAAGGATTTATAACACACGTCTACAAGTTTTTTTTTAAGATATCACAGTGTTTTCTCATGTATTTTTGTGCGCTGAATATGATACCGGTCTCCAAAATTGCGTATCACGTCTGGATTTTGAGAAAAGTGGGGGTAAACATCCAAAAAAACGTGTTTTTGACGGTTTTCAGTATTTTTTTTCTCCTAAAACTGATGTGCTAAAGACTTCTATTTAGTCTAAAATTAAAGCTTCCTTCGTGCACTTTATGACCCAAATCCTTGAGATAAAAAAAATGTAAAATATTTTCAAAAAAGTGGGGGTAAAAACCAACAAAAATGAACTTTTGAGGGATTTGAGTATTTTTTTCTCCTTAACCTAAAGCGCTAAAAACTTTATTATAGTCTGATATTAAACTTGAATCTTTATACAAGCTAGGCCATTTTGAATAATCAAAAGAAGAAAATAAATTTTTCGAGGCTTATTTCTCCCACTTTTTTCAACATCCTCCATTTTTTAATTTTAGCATTGTGGGTATTAAAGTTTACTATTTAATCTTTAATTTAAAAATTCATAGAAGTTTCTAGCACGTCAGGTTAAGGAGAAAAAAATACGCAAATTCCTCAAAAGAACTTGGGGTTCTTTACCCCCACTTTTTTCAAAATATTTTACATTTTTTTTTTATCTCAAGTATTTGGGTCTTAAAGTGCACGAAAGAAGCTTTAATTTTAGACTAAATAGAAGTCTTTAGCACATCAGTTTTAGGAGAAAAAAATACTGAAAACCGACAAAAACACGTTTTCGTTTTACCCCCACTTTTCTCAAAATCCTGACGTGATACGCAATTTTGGAGACCGGTATCATATTCAGCGTACAAAAATACACGAGAAACCACTCTGATATCTAAAAAAAAGTGGTATTTTGTAGAGCTGTGTAATCATGGATCACGAAAACAGATTTTCAAACTTCAAAATAGCGGATTCAAAATGGCGAGCGATTTTTTGAAAAATTCACCGATTTCTCTTGAAACTTGTCACTCGGGGGTTTTTAGGGTCGTTGAATACAAATATAATGTTAGTTTTTCAAAATCACAGATACAAAATGGCGGAAGACTTATTGATAAATTTATCGTATTAGCTTTAAACTTGTCACTCGGTAGTTTATTGGTAATGTTTACATGTTTGTAGATGAACAAAATTTTTATGAATCTGTAATTTTTTATCTTTATTTTTACATGCGTTTTATATAAATATGATAAATTTTGCGCAAATCTTTCATCATACTGGATATGCTTCTTTACATATTTAAAAACTAATATTATATTCTTAATCAGCAACCCCAAAAACCCCTGGGTGACAAGTTTCAGGAGAATATGGTGAAATTTTCAAAAAGTCGTCTGCCATTTTGAATCCTCTATTTCGAATTTTAAAAAACTAACAACAGATTCGTAATCAGCGACCCAAAAAACCCCCGACGAAAAAATTCCGGCCACTTTCCAAAAAGGAAACTTGACTTTTTGTGATACAGTATTACTGGTTCAGCTGTACGTACTAACCATACTCATATGTCAGAATTGACAATATCATTTTTGTTAGTAAAGTTATTTAAAAAGAAATTAATTATTAATAGAAATAGAAGAATTGAATGCTTTGTATTAGAATTCGTGATAACTTTTTAATTTATAAGGCAAAAAAAGACACTAATCTTCAAAATTTTCTTTTGAATTCTAAAAATTTAATTTTTTCCAGATTACTTTAAAAAAAAACCTGACATTTCCCTGGCCAATTCTAGTTCCCCTGATCTGTGGAAACCCTGTAACTTCTCCTCTTTTCTCCCCTTCCACTATCACCTTCTCGCTCCTTTCGACTATTTTTCGCTCACTTATTTTTCCCCCTGCCTCTTACGGTCGAGGACACTTATTCTTTTTCTGTTCGTTTATATTTGATTCTTCCACTGTACATGTTCTCTCGTTTCTCTCTTTTTCCACACACATCAAATACACCTCTCTTGATTTTAAATCGAAAGTCCATTTGAAATTGAACCCTCACTACCCTATTCTTTAATGTTGACAGGCCAGGTGAAAATAATGGACAACGAAAGACTTCGAATCATTTATGTGATTTGTTCCTTCAAATAAATCTTTCTTTTCAATAAACAATTTACCTCTGAATATTTTTATCTTTTACGTTATTTCGTTCTTCGTTTCAATCCATTTAGCTTTTGTTGATTTTACATTACGATCTAATTGAATGTATTAATAAAATAACGCCAATCGAGTGACAAAACAATAGAAAATACGCTTGGTAATTCATGCACGTCATGTGGTTCACTTCTACACAGAATTTCATACGTGTCTTTAAAATGTGCCTTGACACGACACGAATCACAAAGAATTATGTGTGCCGTGCCAAGACACGGCACCAATTTCCAATCTTTAATCGTATCATATCAAGGTACGACACGGGCACGACACAAATTATCTTGTTTTTTCATGTTCGTGTCATTTCCTGAAAAGTATATATGGGGCAAATTTTCACATGTAAACCAATGTCAAAATTACAAGTTGTTAAATAGGACTAATATTTTCACATTATTTAAGCATGAGTACTTCAACCACCAAGTACTATGAAATTTTTTAAACAATCGTAGAGGGGGTTGAGGATTTTCGATAAGTATAAAGAATAAGTAAAAACTGTTTTGACCAAAAAGTTTTTGGTAGGTTTTTTCAAATTGTTGAAGATATGCCATTTTTAATTTTAATATTATACCTAGCGTTATATTCCTCACTCACTGACGCTCGCTCGGATGACAGTTTACTTATTTCTACTTACATATATATTTATTATTTCACAATATTATTATAATATTTTAATTTTTATTATATATTTAATAGTATCTTTATTGTTAATATATAATATAAGTAGTAAATGCACCTTGATAGGAATTTTCTACAAAATGCGTATATTGAATTAATAATTTAAATAAATAATGAAAATTATTAATTATTAAATAAAAAACTATTTATATTTGATTTATAATTAATACACTATATTATAATAATTAATTAATCTTAAAATTTACATTTTTAAAAAGTGTATTTGGTCATCTCAATATAATTAATTGATTGATTTATTTTTCTGTACTTTCCGATAAAACATTTAAAAAATTTCCTTTTTTGATATATAATGAAAGCATTACTCCACCAGACTGCCGTCCTGATTTAAAAACACCGCATAACTACACTTTGAGTTGTTTCGAGATATTTAGCAAAATACGTTTTTATTTACATCTTCTTTAACTTAATGTTTCTTCAACAGGTAATGGTGCTTGTTTACTAATTCGGGTACGCTGAATTTTATTATGCAAAAAAAAATTTCAAATTTTCATTGGAAATATGCAAAGCTGTAGTTATGCTAATTAATTAAAAGAAAAATCGCGGCGAATCCTTACAAAAAAGCATAACTACGCAGTTGTGCTTTTTGGTCAGGAGAACAGCTCAAGTACGGTCGACTTTCCTGATGTAGAAGTACACTAACTACAAACACTTAAGAGTTCAGTTTTGAAAAATGTATTAAAGTGTACAATTTTTTTATTTTGTGTAATTAAAATGCGTTTTTTAATTTCTAACAGGAAAAAAAGAAAACACCTGCAGAAGGTAATGAATAACATAATTTTGATTAAAATAAATTAAATTTCATTAAATTCCCTGTTCACCTGTTTAATATAATTAAATGATTAATTTTTAAAACCTTAACAATTATTTAAAAATCTCATTCAAAGATTAAAATGTTTAAATATGTACTATTGATTATATTTTGAAGAGATGTGTGTAATAATTTTAAAGTAAGCAGTTATCTTTATGTTCTTTATTAATTAATTAACATATTAATTACTATTATTATGCAAATTACAAAACTTATTTTCAAATATGAATTTTTAAACAACTTCAAACTTTAAAAAAAATTCAATTCTTAACTAATTTACTAATTAATTATTCTTGTTTATTACTTTCAAAATTTTGTCGCAAAAATTTAATTATTTTTTTAAAAAGCCAAATCTTTGCAAACATTTAATTATTTTAAAAAAATTTTCCGAAAAAATTGAATGTTTTTTCTTAATTCAGTATAAAATACTTCAAAAATTAAATTATTTTCTAAAATTTTATGAAAGAATTTAATTAAAAGAAAAACATTATCAATAATTTCTTTAAGATTGAGTATTAATAAATTTGTTGATTACTATTTATTTAGTTTGTTTAAATAATCTTATGCATTTTATAAATACAGTCAATTTTCTTTATTGAATTATTGCTAATAACTAATAATTATTGAACTAAAATAAAAAACTATTTAAAAAACTTTTTTCAATTAATTACGCTTAAAAAATTTTATTAAAAATAAAAATTGTTAAAAATAGCTATATTTATTATCAACAGTTTATTTAATAAAAAATATATTAAAATTCGAAAACTTCTTGTTTCAATAAAGTGAATGTAGATGTGCTTTTTTTAAGGAAAGTGTTGTAGATTTTCATGAGATTCCTGACGTAGAAACACACTATGTACTTAGGCCAAAGTCCATAAGGAAAGTAGCCTCTACGAAGCTCGAGTTCCTGATCTCAAAAAGCATAACTACGTAGATAGGCCTTTTTATCAGGAAATCACTGGTTAGATGACCCGAAATCCTCACAAACTGTAGTTAGGCCTCTTAATATCAGAATTCGACGGAAAACGATGTAGATAGTGCTTTTTAGTAAAATTAATTTCTAATTAACTCGGAAATTAATTAAGATTAATAATTCTAATTAGCATAGAAAAATTCGTCTTTTTTTACGAATCCAACGGTATAAAAAACTCATTTTTGATAAAAAGTGTAGTTATGGTGTTTTTAAATCAGGACGGCAGAGTAGACTGACTTAAAAATTGAATTAACATGTTGAAGGTCCAATCGCTGATATGAGACTTCTTCATTGTCAGTGCGGTTGATATACTCAATCAGTTTATTTTTCGCGACGCGTCAAAAATGACAAAATGTAATGTTTACAAATTGTTGTAAACAATTTAACAATCTATCCTATTGGAAATTACTCTAGAATAAGTGCTGAAAAAGATCCCACACTTGCCAAACTAAATAAAGTATCCCAAAAGGTTTTATAATCACTTTAATTTCGCAAAAAATCGATATTTTTTTTGGTCAAAACTTTAAAGTTGTATAACTTTCAAAAAAAAATTTTTTTCATGGTGTTCTCATAATTAATAACATTTTCTTATCAATATGAATAATATATATCGACAATAAAAAAATTAAAATTACCCATTATGGAGAAACAGAGGTACCCCATTCACATAAAGGATTCCAGAAATAATCTTAAAAATTTTAATGTATGTATTTATGGGTGTACGTGTGTATGGGTGTACGTCTGTCACAAAATCTTTGTACCCCAATCACACACCGATTTAAACTAAATTTGTCACATTGTTAAATATTGACCCAAGGCAGGTTTATCAATTTATGGATTTAAAAAATATTAATTAGAACGGAAGATATTCAATAATTTCAAAAAATCGAAAAATTTAAAATTTTACATTATTTCATGGATTGCTTTTAAATTTTCTATACTTGAGTATTACATGTTATTGAGGCACATTTTAACATAATTTTGCAAAAAATACTTTCCTATAACTAAGATATAAGTATAAAAATATTTTCAAAATATTTCATTAACAACTTTTTATTGAAAAATGGACAATATAACTACTATGACAACATCAGAGTGTAACGACAGCTTAGGATGATAGTAAAAACAAGGAAAAGTTACTCGCTATAATAATATAGCGAGTAATTTTTCTTAATTTTTATCTAAGAATTGTGCATTGTAATGTTAATATTTAGTTAAATATTACGGTAAAATATGTCGTAAAACTGTTCAAAAAGTTCTAATATAATGAGGAATATTAACTTATTGAAAAAAAATATTCTTTCAATCAGTTAATACATATTTTTGTATCATTTTTAGTAGTTCGGCTCAATTATTGAACTAAAATAAAAAACTCTTCAAGAAACATTTTTCAATAAAATAACCTTAAAAAATTTTATTAAGATAAAAATGATTAAAAATAGCTATATCTATTATTAATAATTTATTTAATAAAAAATATATTAAAATTGAAAAACTTCTTGATTCAATAAAGTGAATGTAAATGTACTTATGTTTTAAGGAAAGTGATGTTGAATAAAATTATTTAATTTTCTTTTTAAAATGATAAATAATTGCTAAATTTTCACTATGGAAATTGATAATATTTATTAAAGAGTACTTTTAGAAGAATCACCCATACATAGAACTATAATCCGACGAAGATTCGCGTAAATCGGCGTACCCTTTGTAAATCGTGATATTTCTGAAGTGAAATACCTCATGCATAACCAATTTATTTATCCAATAAAGTGGAATTTGACGATTGTTTATACTATTTTTCGCAACTGGAAATCGAAAGCAAATTATGGGGCTCTTATGTGGAGCCCCCAAACTATCAGAAACCACTGAGAATTCTTCCTACTTCTTTTTATTTGAACCGTTTCGTAAAATAAAATTCATAAAAATGTTATGTTGAGAAAATCCTCAAGATCTTTTTGATCTTTGTTAAGGGGTCTACCCACTTAGAAAAAAGAAAAAATCGATTTTTTTATTACATTTTTTGACAGTATATATATCCAAAAGTATCATACTTAAATAATATAACCGACAGATTAGCTCGGTCGGATAAGATGCCTCGCTTGGCGGACGTTCTAGGACCAAGGGTACTTGGTTCGCGCCCATTTGGCTTGGATTTTTCCGGCATGTGAGATAATCTGAGCGGGAGGTTTGACGTCGAGGTATAATGATGTGCACTGTCGATTATTGTCCGGTACACACCATTAGAACTCGACTGTCGATAAACCGGTTGTACTCAGGAGAAGGTTTTCTACAGTTTCCCTCTCCTCTGGCGAGAAAACCCATTAGACGGGTAGTCCAGGCTAATGCGAGTACTCCTAATTTTCGAAAGACGTTCTGTAGGCGCAAACTTAGTATTAAGAATTGTGTATATAAGAAAAATTTGTGAAAACATGAAATTGTAAGAAAACACTTGTATAGCCAAGTATGTAAGGCTGAAGACAGGTGTATAAACCAATAAATACAAATAAATACAAATACTTAAATAATATAAAGATTGGAGCAGTCTGAATGCACTTTTGTGCAACTTTTATTTTGTTATTTTAGCACGCTAATCCGCTACCGTCAAGTAGCGTATCTTTTTTAATTTTTTCACGTTCAGTTCCTTCGGATTTACATGAAACTCGTAACTTAAAAGTTTTTTGGGTCGCTGATCACGTAACTGATATTAGTTTTTTATCAATTCAAAATGGCGGATCCAATATGGCGTATTTTTTTTTAAATGTTGGAATTTTATGAATGGTATCCGGGGTTTTTTTAAGGTAGCTGATTACGAATCTGACATGAGTTTTAAGAAATTCAAAATGGCGAATCCAATGTGGCGAACATTTATAAAACTTCATTAAAACTCGTTACTCAGGGATTTTCGGGGTCGCTGATTACAAATATGATATCAGTTTTTCAAAATTCAAAATAGCCATTCGCTATTTTGAATTTGCAAAAACAGACACTAGATTTGTAATCAGCGACCTCAAAAACGTTTTTCGAAAGTATATATTTCTAGAAATATTATACTAAAATTTTATAAAAATTGGAACAGTCTAACTGCACTTTTGTTTTTTTAAAGAGTCATCCGCCATATTGGATCCGCCATTTTGAATTTTTGAAAACTGACATCGAATTCGGAATTAGCGACCTCGAAAACCATATTTATAAATGATAATGTATTTTTGAAATCAATTTGAAAATAAAAAAAAAACGATAATTCTCTTCTTGAAAACAATCGGGCGTTAAAAGTATAGCAAAAACTTTAAACGCGTTTTTCTCAAAACAACGTTTTTCGACCGCTTGTTGATGATATCTCCGAAACTACTAAACCGATCCTTACCAAATTTACACCACATATTCTTTGGGACCATAGCTCTAGCGCATATCGAGGGATTTTTAAAATTTTGATTTTAAATATTTTTTTGGGGTCCAAAAATGTCAAAAAACAACGTTTTTTTAACATTTTTTTCGAAAAATGTCCGCCATTTTGTCAATTTTGAAAAAAAATGGTATGATATGTGCTGGAGCTATTAACATGCAGAATCTAATACCGTTTGAATTTTTTGTTTCAGATCATCCACGCCAAAAATTTTATCAACAGCGCACACCCCTTTCTTTTTTAAACATGTTTTCTAACAATTATTTTTAAATAAAAAAACAAATTGAAAAAATTCAAAAAATTTTTTTGTACTTTGAGAGTATATTTGAGATGTGTAATACCTCACATGAAAATATTTATAATATAAACCTATTAAAAAAATTAATGAAAATAGCCTTTTTTAGCGCGTCTAAACACTGTTTTTCTAAAAATGTCAAAATAATCCCCAAATGGATTAAAGTGATCCAAAAATTGAGATAAAATGATTATTTGATCCACTTTTTGAGATCAATTCGTTGCAACTTAATACTTTTTAGTTAACAGTGAAGTGGGTAGACCCCTTAATGAATTGTTTCTTATTTACTCCTTTTCACTCAGAATTCAAACTAATGTTCTTTTTGAATTCGTGCACTGAAAGCAACACTTGAAGATTTTATGTTAATTGTTACAAATCTTCTTAACTCTTTAATGGATTATGAATGCTTCTAATTTCCAATTCTTCAAAATTAAGTATAAAATCACGCATTTGCATATTGAATTCTTTCATTCTTTTAAAGAGGAAAAGAAAAAAATAGGAAATTTATTTCAGTTTTATCTAATTTGTTATAATATTCTGCTTTTATGAATAATTTAAAATTCACTTTTTTACAATAATGGTATTGAATTATTTGAAAGATGATTGAAAATATTGAAATGAAAGAAAGGGCGAAATAAAAATTTGCTTTTCAAAAAACGTGTTTTTCTGAATTCGTTTATGCAAAAAAAAAAAGAGGAAAAATAATGCCAAAACTGTGGTTGACTCTTGCTCTGATTTCACACTATGTATCAGTAAATTCAGCAAACTGAAATATTTTAATACCTTTCGGCACAGCTGATTGCTTCGCATGTATATATAAAGGTGATTCAGTCAAATCGGTTTCAATGCAACAAGCTTCAAACATTGGATTTAATTTTCATTCTTCGTAGAAATTTTGCTGCAATCATGCAATTTCATCCTATTAAGCGCAAACGATTTTCCCAATCACCAACGTTTATCTTTTAAATATCGCTTTTCATTTCATTTCTTATAGAATTTTTCTTATACCTAATAAAATATTTTTTTATTATTCCAAAGATGTGGGAAGTTTACTGTTGTATATACTTTTTTTATTAAATACAATAATTTTAACAATTTTGTTGAACTTTACAAGCTGAAAAACTAAAAATGATTTTCTTCGATTTCAACACATTTTTTCATGAAAAAAATTAATTAAAAAACTGATTTAATTTAATCTTTTTTAGTGTTAATATAAGCTGTAATGCTTCTTAATACCTCTTAGTTTACTGTACTTCCGACTTATTTCACCCTTTTACTTTTTTCTGTTTTTTAAAATTAGAAGCAGATTTTCTTTTTTCTTTGGTTAAAGAAGAGATCTTTTAATTAATGTCCCACTTAGTTTGTGCGAAACGATACTTGTTTCCAGTTTCCTTAACTTTAGAGTAGAGCGAGATATATATATATATATATATATATATATATATATATATATATATATATATATATATATATATATATATATATATATATATATATATATATATATATATAATGGAGAGAGGGAGAGAGACAGTGAAGTTGTAAGCTGAAAATTTTGTTACTTGAAGATTGTAAGTTTTATGTAACGAGACCCAGGGTGTGTGCATCCCTTTTTGAGCTATATATATATAGTATAGAGCGCAAATTGGTCACGGCTGGTCTGTTCGATTCCAGGTTTGCCCTCCTTAGATTCGCCCTATATGCACAATGTCTACTGAACTATTAGTAACATTTGGCCTAAACCCATGTTACCATGCGAGCAGGTGGATAATCGTTCTGTCGAAACTACACTTTAAGCCCCTCGTATTTTCACAATGTCAACCCTGGCCATTAAAACCACTTTTAATTACGTTCAAAAAATCTAATTACGAACATATTCAAACAAGAAAATTAATTTGCACACACACACACAATTAAATTTTTCACTGTCTGTATATAGAAGCTTTTTCATCTGAATAATAATAATTATTATTATTATATACATTCGATCAATCAAAATAACTTTCAGTGAATAATTATTATTCAGGGAAAATTGTTTTCACCCTTTTTATTAAAGAAAAAATATTTTAAAGTAATTAATTATGTAATTAATTATGTAAATAGAGTATATTGATAGCTGTTCTTAAGAAGAATTAGTTATTAAGTGTTAATTTGTTTTATAAAAATTTCTACACATAGAAAAAAAAACATTCATTTCATTCAAATAATAGAATACTTATCTATTAATAAGAAATTATTCACTTGCATCAAATAACGGGGATGACAGAGATTTCTTCATGTAATATTAGGTAGTAAAAGCGATTTTACACAATTCTAATAAAAAAATATTATCGAAATCCATGAATGATAAGTATGGTTTTTCCAAAATTCAAAATTGAAAAAAATTAATGATTAGAGCCATAATTTTCATCATTGTTAAATATTTCCGTTGATAACAAATCAATTAATAAGAAATTTTGCATAAACCATATAGTTGTCTTATAAGAAAACATTTTTAAAAAGAATTTTACAAAAAAATTATTTTTGTAAAAGTTATTAAGAAAAACGGACTTACCCGACTTTCCCCTATTGTTTTCAAATAATTGAATAAATCGGCGTAGCATCCGGTATACCCCACACTGCATTTTAAAACAAAATGTATAATTTTGAATTAATTAACAATCTATTCTGTTGGAAATTACTCTAGAATAACTGCAGAAAGAAATTTCATACTTTTCAAATTAAACACATTGTTCTAAAAAGTTTTGTAAGTGCTTTAATTTCGATAAATATTGATATTTTTTGTTCAAAACTTTAAAGTTGTATAACCTTAAAAAGAAATTTTTTCATGGTCTCATTTGTTGCATCTCAAAATGAGACTATGTTAAACGCCATAGAACGTGGCGCCACCTAAGAGTCTCATTTTGAGACTAGGTTTTTCAGTGTATGTGACATAGTGTCCATTTTTGTGGTGTCCATGACATGAAATGTGTTTTGAGCTTACATTTGAAAATTTTTACTTCAAAGAAAATACCAACTTTTAAGTATATTTTTTAAATTTATTCTCATCAACATTTTCTTGGGACCTTATTTGGGTCGCCTGAAAATGTAACTAAATGTAATTGCAAATATTGTTAGTCAGATTTTATACATTTATGGTTAAAGTCCTTGTAAAGTGCAAAAATATTAATTTTTGTGGAAGAAAAGGCTGTTTCAAAATTGCGATTTTAGTGCTTGGTTTGTTTACCTTTTTGTTTGTTTCCATTTGACAACTTGGATTCATGCCCTTAACTATGGCCAGAAAGGGCCACGCGAATTAGTACTTCTAGTAAAGGCCAGCTACATACCGCAAATAGGAGGGAATTTAGGAAGCTGGAAGAATATACAATGTGGGGTGTTAAATATTTAAAAACCCCTTAATTTTTGTGTTATTTGACCTCAAGTCACGAATGAAAAGGGCCATTTTGACACTATTAGTTTTTTCTATATATGGTAAAATTCCTTGTTAAATTTTGGAAAATTTTTATACGTGTTAAGTCCAATTTGGTGCAAAAATTGCTGAGTTATAGAATTTTAAAGCTCAGAATGTCAAAAAATTCTTTTCGAGAAAATCAAAATCAAAGACCATTAATTTATTTCAAAATTAGTTGGGTCATTTGGGGTAAATGTTTTAGCTAAATTATTCAAGTTTTTACATTACTAATTTTGTAGTGGTTGATTGTTTATTTTATATGATACATTATCAGTCAACACTGTAAAAAGAGGCATCTTATTTTAAGATACTTTGGTAGTCACTTTTAAGTTGTTTCCAAGAAGTTATCCAAAGCATCTTAAAATGCATTAGTTTCTAAGATAGAAGATGGAAAATAAGATGTTTTAATCGTTTTAAAAGTGATTATAATGTATTTTAAGATAATTGTTTTTGAAGTGCTTTTACAGTGAACTTTTATCTACGAAGAATTTTTTAAAAGTTTTTCCATCCCTTAAAACGCAGTTATAGTATACAGGTTTTTTGTGTGTAACTTCGGACATTTATTAAGAGTGATAACACCTTTCTATAATCAATATTGTAATGCTCTAAATATTTCCGTTCGAAAGATAATTAATTTTAACTATTTTTACAGTTTAATATTTAGTCTCAGTCTCCCCTATATATATATATTATATTTTTTTTAATAAAATAGAAAACAACTTTAATGAAATTTTTAATTGATCATTTTAAGTTTAAAAATGATATTTTTTATAGAAAAATTTTATTTTAAAATATAATTTCGTAATTTATTTATCTTTCTAAACTTAATATGTTATATTTAAAAAAATTAAAAAAATTTTTTTAAAATATTATTATTATTATTATTATTACGTACAATTAAAAACCAGTTTAAAAATATGATGTTGTTAACTGAAAAACAAGGTTTCAGAGATGAATTTGCATTTTTCTCCCACTGACAGTAATTTTTCATCAATTATTTAAAAAATTTTTTTATTTTATTTAAACCAAATATAAGTGATTAATACAAGTATTGAGTCTCACGTTGGAGACACGTGAAGTGGTCTCTTTCGGGAGAATCACCCAAAGAGTAAAAATGTTAAACTTTATTTTTATCTTATTTGTAAAAATGACTAAAATTGAGACCTCTAGACGAGAATACCCACTTAAGATAGCAGACTGAAACTATAAAATAAATACGATTATACGCACGTATGTATCGTATAAATGCGAGGCAAACTTGACTAGAAATTTTCCACTGGTGTTTCAGTATTACAGTTATTATAATCACCCCATTAGGAGTAAGCGCATGCGCCCAATGTATGCAAAACTCAACATGTAATACTCCGCACACCCTATTTTCTACCTTCATATTAAAACCGCAATTACTCCCAGCCGTTTTCAACTCAAGGACGGTGGAAAATTAGAATTACTGCTTTCCATCATTATTCATCCTTCATATTTTCCACGCCACTTATTTTTCATTTCAATACAAAATACTACAATTTATATGAATAAATAATTGTTATTAAATATACCGCCCTTAATTAATGTAATTACAGAAATTTTCCTTCTCTTTTAACAACTAATAACATTTAGGTAATTTTAACATTTTAACATTTTAGGTAATTTGCAACTTAAGGAAAATTATATAAAAAAAAATTACTAGTGGAAACTTATACAACAAAATTAGCAAATCAACAACAAAAGTATTTTTATTATTTTTATTTTAATACTTTGATCAAAATTGACCTTTGAAATTGAATTAATAAAGATTAATTTTATGAACAAAATTTTAAAAATCTGTTTAACTATTAAATTTTAAGAGAAAATAAATGTTGTCTATATAATATAATTTTTATCTATATTATATTAATGAAATTTCAGAACATTATTCTAATGCAATATCATCATTATTATAATAACAATGATAAATGAATTTACATTAACTCAACTGGATAGTAGCGAAATATCTCTGAAAATTACTCAAGCTGTGAAAATTGCGAGTGAAAATTAATGATGGTTAAAGAGTCGAATTGGATCTGGTTGCCAAAATTTGCACGAAATTACCGCTTCCTTTGAATCATAATGACGTGCTGATGGCTTTTGGCGACCATTAGCTTTAAAGCTACCAGTAATTATTTACAGATATACTAAAACATCATGGAAAATTAAACGCAATTTAAACTTAAATATACATTGTTTTTATAGAAAGAATCATCATTTGTTTTTGTTGTCTGCAATCAGATTTCAAATTTTTACTATTGTGCTGATGAAAACACTTTTATATAAAAATCATCATGATCAATCTCAGAACTGATTCAACTTCATCCTTTTAATATTTATTTTTGGAAATTATTTTCAAATAATTTAGTCTCGTCTTGCATAATTGAACAATGATCCATTATTAATAATTACAATTTTATTATTATAAAGAAATCAATCATAAATGATCCTCTTCAGGAATCATTAAACTTATCATCAAATTATAAACACAAGTATTACAAAATTTTTAAAATCTAATTGTTTTAATCATTGGTGAATTGGATGAACTATAAATAAAGATTTCTGGATTTCATCTTCAATTCCAAAAATAATCATAAAAGTAGTTAATATTACTACAGTTGTTCTAAGGTTTTTCTAAGGAGAGAAGAAACGTTTCTAAATTATTGCAATGTAAAGTTTTAAATACGTATTTGCCTCAATTTGATGTCCCTAGAAAAACTGTGTGAGTAAATCATAAAGTATTAGTTCATTTGAAAATTTGAAGTCGCTTCTCCTAAAATTTTTGAAAATAAATGTAAATTTTGCTTAAATATATATATAATAATAGAAGTCTAAATTTTTTCAAAAATTATAACAAATATCCTACTACTGTCTGGTTTACTCTATATAAATCGTTGGATAATTTTATTATCAAATAATTGAGAATTCAATGTTCTCTCTTTAATGCTAAATGATCATATAAAAAAATACATTATCATCCTTTAAAAAAGATGATGAATTTAATTGAAGATTAAAAATTCTGAATAATTCAATTATCGATTCAATCCTTTCTTTTCGAATCTAAACGATAAATATAAAAATAAACCAGTGTTTATTATGAGCACAGAAATAAATCGGCGTTGAATATGTTGCGTGTTATTTGAAATTAGTGTTGTAGACAGTGGCGTCGTTTTAACATCGAGAAGTTAAATAATTTATAAAATCTTAAAATAACACCGAGTAGTGTTACAACAAAATATGGGTGTGTTAAAATAAATCCACTGATGAAAAAGTGTTTGGTGTCGTTTTATCACAAAATTTGGTGTTAGAAAACACTTTCTTTTTTCTCTGAATGATCATCTTACACATCTAATCTATTTGTCAATCAAAAACTAAGATAATTTAACATTTTCCTTTTAATTTAAATAAAAATCATTTTTTATACCGTTATATTTCACTCGTTGGTCAATTTGATGGTCAAGAATGTAGAGGAAATCAATTTTGTGCAACTGCTGGAAAAGAGATATACTTTTCTTTAACATAAATGCAGCACAAAGTGGTAAATTTCTGCATATTTAAAAGTTTAGAGGAAAGTGTACTTTCCTGTAAACAGTATAATATACATTATAATCAACACAAAAATATATTTATTTATTAGGAAAGTAAAAAATAGTAAAAAGTAAAATAGTAAAAAAGTACTATTTCTCTTTCGATTTCAAATGTTTTTACATCTGAAATTGTGTAATTTGAAAATTACACAATCGCAATTAAGGGGTTAATTGATAATAATTTAATGGTTAAGAAATTTAGAATTTGATGTTTACTCTTCAATTCCAAAGTTATCATAAAAAAGTGCAGCTCCACGCGTTTAGGTATACTTGGAGTGAGCGAAATAATTAGCATTCATCAATATAATAATCAAGAAGTAGTAAATTTTAGTGTTTCCTCTTTAATGCCATGAAATAATCATCAAAAACATGTACTTTTGCAATTAGTTCCAATAATCATCAAGTGCATCACCTTGTGATCTTCTAATCACAATCAAATTCATGATCATCAACAAATTTTTGGTAATGAAGAATTTGAGGAACTTCGACTCATCTAAGAATCAATTTTAATAAATGATTATCTATAACGAATACACCTTCATTTAATTAGAAATGATTATCGAATTTATCCACTAATCATCAACAATCTTTGATCCAGTATTTTCACATAGGTGATCCTTCAATCATTGTTCAATCTGTTGATGAGAAATTTGATAGAATTTCACACTTTCCCTTTAATTACAAGCAAATAATAATCCCATGGAAAGAGTATAGCACTATTTATCATGAATGACTATATCCATAATTCAAGCATCGTGATCCCTTAATCGTCAATCAATTGCGATCATCAAGAACAGCGTACAGCAGGGGAGGTGGACGTTTGATGGGGGGTAAAAAATTTAAAAAAGTGAAGTTTATACAGTAGAATAGCCGAGATCGATTGAACCAGCAGCTAATTCGCCAACGATCGAGGGGGATCGGTGTCGCGAGCTCATCCGCTCGTACGTTCGATTGGCAGGCGGGGCGGTAGGCCAGCAATTACCTAAATGGTCGGGTAAACAATATCTGTGCGCGGAGTTAAGAGCACAGTAGCTGTGGCAGCAGTAACAGCAGTTCATACTCTTCCCCCCCTCTGTCTCTCTCCTTCTGTTTCAATGTAGAAGTGACTAAATACCAATACTAACCCAATATAATGGTTAGCAACACTGCCTCGTCGTCACTCACACACGAGTGAATATTCTCCACCACCAATGTCAAGACACCATCACCATCAAAGCATCCAAGAAGCATCTATTGAAGAAGGAAGCGCCCACTCTTCCGTCAGTGGTATAGCGGCGGTGGCTAAATCAAAGACAAACCACTTTAGCCAGTCCGATCTCGCGGGGAAGTTGTGTGTACATACCCAAGTATCTGGCGAAAGCGCGCGTGGGGGACAATCCCCCCCTTTCTCCTTTCAATCGTTTTTGTATATATAGACACAATTTTACCATGATGGTATTCGTGAATGAACCAATGTCGTTGTGCTTTAGAGTGAGAGAGCACACGCAAAAGCGTTCAACGTAATCACGCACAACCATCAAAACCCACCACTGATACAAGCTCAGCTTTTGTACGATGCAACCCTCCGCATTTGCCTTAACTCCCATTGGCCGTCGGTCGAGCTTTCTGGTAACCGTTCGAATCAGTTTCGCCACGCCCACGCTTCTAGAGGGAACAACCCCCTTTTTGGCTTTACTCTTCACTCTAATAATATCACCTATTCTGCCACCATGACTCTATAGAACCACTATAGACACCCTACGTACTAGTCGCAGTCAAAACTCACTCGCACGCCAAAAATTCAAATCATAAACGCGAAAAACTCCCCCCCCTCTAATATGTATTTACTCAATTTTTTGTGTTTGTGATTTTTTTCTGGTGATTGTGAATAATCATTGAAATTTTGGATTAAGTGTCGTGAATTTAGATGATTATAGTGACAGAATGTGTTGTTTCGAAGTGTCACGTGCTAGTTGATCATAATGTGGCATGCGGTCAGATAAAGAGCACTACCTCCGGGGATGTGGAGGATGCAAGAGGGTAGAACAATGTCACCTCTCGGACCGATTCTCGGTGAGGAGGTTGGAGTTCCTCTTCAGGATAGACGACACGTGTTACTTCAAGTCAGGACAACTGATCCATTTTTTCGCTACGATCATTTACGATCAGAGCAAACAACATCGCCCCATCTTGCCGAGGACGTTATTGATAATAATGGCGAGACGAAGATAAAGCAAAAAATTGAAAAAAACGAGGACGAAAATGAAAATGGTATTTTCAGTGGTGAAAGGCAAACAGAAAGAATCAGTGATAATCATTGTGTTAGTAATAATAGAATTAAACGAATCACGTCGAAAAGTGAAGAGGACGATGATGAGGAGATGGATGATGATGATGAGGAATTGGAAAAAAGAAATGGATCATTTCATGATGATGAGGATGATGATGAGGACGTTGAGGTTGATGTGTGTCGCGATGGAGACGAGAGTAATCCAAGTAGTCCCGTTGATTTAACTGCATCGTCTAGATGTTCCGATCAATTTTTACATCATCCATTTGCAAGTCGTGGATTACATTCGTTTAATTGTCTTCAAAATGGTGCAAGTGGAATTGGTGTGAGTGGACAGGGGGGTCATGCGGTTTTTCTATCTGGACACGCGTCAAATGTCTCGACGACACTTGTCACTGTATGTAGTGCCAGTAATGTTACGGAGACAAATGGACCAAGTGGTGGTAATATTATCACAACAACGACAACGTCTAGTTCTGTGCAATCAAATAAACGAGGACTTGCATTCTCAGTGGAGAATATTCTCGATCCAAATAAATTCACCGGCGGCCGCGTTATACACGGTCGTATTCAACATCGTCGACGTCGACGTGCCGGTAGCGTTCAAGAAGGTAATTTTTGCATTGCCAAATTTCATATGAAAAATGATTCAAATTTCGAAAAACAAGAGAATTTTTGTTTCAAACTTGTAAATATTTTTAAATAGTTTTACTAATTTTTTTATTTTTATAAAGAAAATATAAAAGCATACACTTAATATTGCATTGACATTCCTACGCACTAAGAAAAAAATTTTGTAACCAAGCATAAGCAGTCAATCAAAAAAATATGTTTAATTTAAACATACTCTATTAATGAATTAAACATAACAAAGATAATTATGTTTCATTCAAATATATATTGTTTTCTCAGTGTGGAACTTTTCCTTCAAAGTCTGGAAATTTTCAAAATTATAATTTAGACACATTTTAAGAATATTAAAAATTCTGAACTTTAGAATTATATTTCAATATAAGAATGAACCAAAAGTATTCTTTTGGAATATTCTAACCATATTTTAGGAATATTAAAGTATCCGAATTTTGTAATATGTTTTTTGAAATAATGTAGTAATATTGACATTGAATCATAGAATTAATTTCAAAATCAATCAATTATTTCAATGTCACAAAAATTAATTCGAATTTTCATCAACCTCCAATGGAATATTCCCACAAAATTTTATTGAATTTTTCTTTAATATTCCCCGAAGTAACATTCGAAAGTTTGAAAATATCTCATTGCATCGTTATTGCAATATTTTATTGAAATATTTCATGCATATTCGTGGAATATAAAAACATACAAAATTTGTTGTATTTAATTGGAATAGTATTCCGTAGGATTTTTTTAACATTAGGAACATTTTTTAGAAGTTTTTCATGCATATTTTTGGAGTGTCAAAATGTCAGCAAATTTAGAGAAAATTATGAAATATTATTTATTGTTTCGGTCAAACTATAAATTTAAGAAACAAAATTACAGAAACTGACATTAAAATGAAAATAAATAAGTTAAACAAATAAGTTTAATTGCAACCGAACGAGCGTTACCGAGTGATGTATACATCGCTAGTAGAAATATTTTTATTTTTTATTGTGAAAACATTCTAAAGGAATATTATCGAATACTGAACATTAAAAATTTGACATTTAAAGTCATAATTTTTTTTTATTTTTAAATAAAATGTTTGTTAATTAATATCCAACGAAACATTTCCCAATAGCACTGAATATTCCAAATACGATTATTAAAATATTACTTTCCATGAGGAAGAATATTGTAAGCGAATATTAATTCTATATTTTAAAAATATTCTATGTACACTTTTAGGAATATTAAAATTCCTGATACTTGAAAATTATTTTTATAGAATAATGTACTCTGTAAATCTGAATTAGTAGTTTTCTACTAATGAAATAGAGCTGATTCTTTTACCCAATGAATTAGTAACATTTTTTACTAATCTTTAGTGATAGTAGAAAACTTTTCATTCAATAGTAAGTTATAGCTTATTAATTTGAAATAGTAAAAAAACACGACTTAATAATTGAAATAGTAGTTTTCTACTATCAATTAGTAAAAAAACTATTAAAGATTAGTAAAAACCCACGTGAGAATGTTCTCGGGAATTAGACCTAGAAATTCCCATGAACATTTTACACAGAGAAAATTGGATTATATGTGATATAATCCAGATTATACTTATTATGATATTTTTACATTGTATATATAGGACAGTTAACCAGAATTATAAAATTGAATGTCTAACTATTACCACTTTCAAATTATTGATCATATTAATTTGGATTATAAAAATAAATATTAAATTCAAAACAACTTTAACCTCATATTATGAGAATTTGAAAAAAACCATGTTGCTATAATAATTATCTAGAACTATAATTTAATTCGATTTTGGATTAAAAGATGTATAATCTACTGTGAATAGGGGCGTAATGGATCACTTTTCACTTTTTGTTGCCTACTCCCTTGACTGTGGATGACGTGTATACACGTCATGAAAAAAACTGGCCCAAACTGTTGATGACGTGTATACACGTCATGGCCAAAACAAGGAAACATCTTAACATATATTCGCAAAAATTGTTACTCGGCCATTTTTGGGGTCGCTGATCATGATTCTGAAGTCAGATTTTCAAATTACTTCATTTTTGAATACGTAATTATTTAAATATTTTTTAATAATCGTCCGCCTATTGGATCCTGCATTTTGAAATTTTAAAAACTAGTATTTAATTCGTAATCAGCGACCATGATAAACCCTGAGTTACTAGTTTTAAGCGAATCCAATGAATTTTTCAAAAACGTGTACGCCATATTAATTCCGCCATTTTGAATTTTTAAAAGCTAACACCAAATTCGTAATCGGCGACCCCAAAAACCCCTTAGTACTAAGTGGCATGAAAATTTATTGACAAGAAGGTATTAAACATTTTAGGACCATTTTTTTATATTTTAGCTACACACTGAAGGGGTTAACTTCGTCATTCTTGCTATAATAAAAATTTCATCATATGGAAAACTTAGCCTAACATCTCAGCTTTCAATTAAAAAAAGTACACCCTAATGTCACTTATACTTTTTTTCTAGAACAATGTTTATGGAAAAATGCAAGGTGAGCATTTTGTCTCGGGCCGGGACGTAATGGATCACAACACGGGGCGTATTGGATCAGCAATGAAATTATAACTTAGATCATCAAATATTATTACGGTATTGAAAATTTTGGTTTCTATTGTATATTTATAACCACTTTTGAATAAATTGAAGTGATTCAATACGCCCCTGATCCATTACGCCCCGGTGTCCCCTACCAGAAATAATTCTAAAACACACACAAAAAATCTAGTCTCATTTTTGTTGCATCTCAAAATGAGACTATGTTAAACGCCATAGAACGTGGCGCCACCTAAGAGTCTCATTTTTGTTGCAACTCAAAATGAGTAGCGTACGTACGATACTCATTTTGAGACTAGGTTTTTTCAGTGCATTGAAAGGTTGTAAATAGATTATAAAGGGTAATAATCAGATTATATTCAGTATGATCTTATTTTCCATATTCCTAATTGTATAATCGATTTTTCTACGTGCACCTGGGATATTTAATTGGAAAATATATAAATAATACTGTAATGTTCCAATAGAATATTTCTTCCATATTCCAATGGTTTACATTACATTCTTTTAGTTTTACATTAAATTAAATAAGGAACATTCTAAACGTCAAATATTTGAATATTTGAGTTCTCGCATACGAAGAACACAACCGCCACGTGGTGGCAAGGGATAATACCAGCCAGGGAGCAGTGAGAAGCCTAAAACTACTGCCACAGCTCCCTTCGACAGCTGCCTGCGCAGGCAGACGGCCTAAATTAAGGCGGAAAATGTAAATTTCATAAAGTAATATTTTTCTTTTTTAAAGAAAATTATTATTAATTTAATTATTAATATTATAATAAATAATAATAATGATTGTTATTATTTTTTATTCAGTTTTAATAACAATTTTCTTTAAAAAAGTAAAATATCACTTTATAGGAATTTAAATCTTCTGCTTAATTGAGACTGGCTGCCTGGACATACAACTGTTAAAAAGAACTTAGGTACAGCAGATTTAGGTTCATCTGGCCAGTACCTTGAAGGTACTCACTACTTCCTGGCTGGTATTATTTCTTAGTTCTTCGATCCGTGACCTGATTTGTAAAATGTTGATGGAATATTCCTGGAATATGAATGGAATATTTCGTGTTATTTCAAAATTTCAAAAAAAGACAAAAATATCTTCAGGTATACGTTTTCAGGGGACCCATTTAAGGATCCATGAAAATTGTGATGAGAATAAATTGATAAAATATATCAACTTATATATATATATATATATATATATATATATATATATATATATATACTGAAAAAAATATATTTATGGTACTGCCATAAATATAGCCAATTCTGACATATTATATTGGTAGATATGATACTGCCATACAGTATTGCTGTTTTAGCCATACGCAGTGCAGAACAGCAATATGTATTTGAGAGACAATAATATGTATGCGGAGAACACCAATACTGTATTTTAAGAACAGCAATACGGTATTGCTGTTTCAGCTATACATCCTAACCATACTTGTATGTCAAAATTAACATTATCATTTTTTTCAGTGTATATTTTAAAAGAAAATAATTAAAGAAATTATCTGATCCGCCATTTTGAAATTTAAAAATTCGATTTTAGATTCTTATTCAGCAACCTTAAAAACTTTTTTTACCAAATTGAATGAAAATCTATTAAAATTTGTTAAAGTTATTCAAGTTTTTACATTACTGATTTTGTATGGTTGATTGTTTATTTTATGATAAATTATCAGTTAACTGGTTGATTGACTATATATGTACTCTCTTAACCCCTTTGCAGTCCAGCTAAAAATCGCTTGTGGTCCGAATACGGTACAAGAAAAAAAGTTTCTAAAAAATGTGATTTCATTGTAGTTAAGGTTTTTGGAGTCGCAAAATTCGAATTTAAAGTCAGATTTTCAAAATTCAAAATGGTGAATCCAATATGGCGGATAATTTCAAGATTCATGCAATTTGATCGAATTTTAGGTCCGCCATTTTGGATTTCAAAATCTGACATCGGATTCGTAATCAGCGACCCCGAAAACCCCCGAGTAACAAGTTTCAAGCAAATCTGATAAAATTAAAAATTTTCGAATTCGTCATTTTGGATCCGACATTTAAAATTTTTAAAAACTGACTTCAAATTCGAATTTTGCGACTCCAAAAACCTTAATTACAATGAAATCACATTTTTTAGAAACTTTTTTTTCTTGGACCGTTTTTGGACCACAAGCGATTTTTAGCTGGACTGCGAAGGGGTTAATTTGAATCAGTTAAAAATCATGGTTTTAACTGACAATCAGTGACTGACTTTTTTGCAGTTAAAATAACTGATTTTCAGTTAAAAAATAACTGATTTACAGTAAAAAATAACTGAAAAATAAGTTAAATTTGACGAATTGAATCTGTCAAAAAAAAAAATTTACTGAAACATCAGTTATTTTTAACTGACAATCAGTTATTTCTAACTAATTGTCAGTAGAAATGTTACTATTTGAATTAGTGACTGACTTTTTGCTTTTAAATCAGTTATTTTTAACTGATTCAAATTTAGAGAGTACGAAGAATTGTTTTTCAGTTTTTCCATTCCTTAAAACAGTAGTATACTTGAAAGAATTTGTTTCTTAAAGCTCGCTTAACTACAGTGTTGTTACCTTTACCCTGAATTTTGGGAAAATTTCAAAATCTCGGAGTGAATGTAAACAGTCAGTTTTTGGCGATTCAGGTGCATCAATATTTTTTTGTACCTTTTAAAATTTTTCTAGAGAAGTAAAGTAACAAGATCATGCAAAAATAATCCGTCCGTTTTACTTTTAAACAAAAAAAAATTAATTTTTTTGGTGAAAAATAGATATTCCGTTTATATTTACCCCAAATGACCCTAATAATAATTATTACAAATTATACATTCATGAATAGTCAATAAAATGAAAATAAAGAAAGAGAGAAATTTTCATTTATGATTTTTAACTAATAATAATTAAATAATTAATTAGTCAATAATGAACTGAAGGATAGTTTATTTTTGTTGTCAATTTTTACTGTTAATAAATAAACAATTAATAACCAAATAAAAATTAATCTTTAATCCTTTAATGATAAATACTTAAAATGATTAATTAAAATAATTGCTAATAATAGAGTAATAATAATTAGTCAGATATAAACAAATTAAAAATAAAATAAATTAAACAATTAATTTTAATCATTATTATAAATATTTAATTTCATATATGAACTGAATGTTACTCTTGTAAACTGAAAGTGAATTTCAAATTCAAAAAAATTTGATTATCCAAATTTTTAGAGTTTAATTTTATCATCGCGACCTCACACAAAGTTTTTATTTGTCATAATAAATTTAACAAGATACAGTGTAAAAAGAACGGAGAATATGAGTTTTCGACAGTCATCTAATAAATCTTACAAAACTGTCTGCTTAAAAAAACGATCCTGTATTGCCATGAAAAACAGGTATATTTCTGTCATTTCGTTGTAATTTGCTTATTTCCGACGGCTAATTTGCTTCTCATTTTATGATCCACATTCTCCGTTTATAAATAAAGTAAAACGTCAATAAAAATATTTTCAGTCCAAATGTAATATTTTGAATGTATACAATTCTTTATAATATGAAAATTATTGTTATATCGCGTTCGTTATCATTATTAATAATAATAATTATTTTTTCTTTTTATTCCAGCAAACTATTATTATAATTTCTGCTAAAATAATAATTTGTGTTTATAATGTACAAAATTCGAATTATTTCAATAATTATCATTTATTTGTATATTCTTTTATTATTTTATTTATTACATACTTATTTTCAAATATAGTTTTCAAAATTTATTGTTATTTATACATTGCCTTTTTATATCAATTGTCAGTGAAAAATTTTATGTATTACACGAATTATTATTGTAATAAATTTAAACCGGTATTGTACTATAGTTAAAAAAATAATATAGTAAACAAATAATATATGTACGAATAGGAAAATAATAAAATACTACAAGAATATTGTAATGATAACAATGATAATAATAATAATTTTAATATTAAATATGTTTTGTATATTTATTTATTAATGTTTATGTTGTGGATAAAATCCAGAGTGCGGGCAAGTCGCGGATTGACCGGTCATTTCGCAGTTTGCCCAAGCACTTTTAAGCAAGGTATTACTGTTACATACTGTTTTTATGTCGAGCTTTGCCCAAGTGTTAACGGTCATACTGCGGACTGTAAGCAGTCCAAGCTTCTTTGGGCAAAGCCTTAAATTCTATTTTTATATTCTACTTTGCCGAAGTGTTGGCTACTATATCTTAATCGGTTTGCAAGATATCATTATAAAGGGCCTAGCATTTTCAGCCAAAAACCGTACAAATTTTCATTTTTGCTGTTTATTTTCACCTTTACTTTTTCAGATATTTATTATTATTTCCACTTTTTCTTTTGACAGTTTTTTTATTAGTTTCTTATTAAAGTAAAAATGCAAAAAAAAGAAAAGGGAAAATATAAATAAAAACGTAAAAAAACAGAAACAAAGGTGAAAATAAAAATTTAAGTTAAAGTAAAAAGTTAAAGTATAAATCGATCAAAGTGAAAGTGAAAATAAAGGTCAAAGTAAAAATAAAATTCCATAATCGACCCCCTTAAAAAAGTCTCTGAAATTATTTTACTATTTAAAAAATTCCCTACTGCGGAAATAATTTTATTTCGTCATTTATTTTTTATCTTTTTCGCAAACAAAAAAAAAACAACTGGAAAAGAAAGAAAACTTCCTCATTCTAAAAATAGGTGAACAAAAAAATTCACTTCCTCGCAAATTTTAAGAGCAGAAATGTATAGTTATTTGTGAAAGGCAGGATACGAGGAAAAGGACAACTAAAGTGTTGATGTAGGCGGATCTTTAAGAAACGGAAAGACGTAAGTCTTCTTTTCGAATGATGACAGTGTCTCGAGTTGTGTTGGATATTTTCGCATCTTCGTAAACTGTGCATCTTTATGACATCCGCAAAATTATTATCTCATTCTTAAAATTATATGCATTTAAGCATTTAAGATTTTAGAAACATAATCAACATCTCTGAAATGATATTTACATGAAATAAAATAATACTTGAATGAGAATTAAAATTTTATTTAAAAATATGATTGAATAGATTTTAATTAAAATGATCTTTAACGCCGATGGGAAAAAAGAAAGTAATGATGATATCACTGTTTATTTAATTTATTTATTCCCCCTACTTGAGGAATTCAAATAAAAAATTTTTTACTCAGAAATTCAATTTATTACATTTTTATTTTAATCCTTTTTGAAATTTATTTATTTTAATAAGTACTTATTAAAAAATTTTTTAATTAATTAATTAACAGAAATTTTAAATGGAAAACGCTGTAGTAAAAAATAAATAAAAAGGAAAGTTAACGAATAATAAGTAAATAAATAAACATTAATAACCTAATTAATTTATCTGTAACTTGAGTATGAATTTTCAATTTATTTATTTACTAACGTTACCATATAACGTGAGTAAATAATTTAAAAAGAGAAAATAAATTTTTCGTTTGAAAATTTCTGAAAATTTGAATACATGACTGTATGTTTAATTTCATTTAGAGATCTTCTTACTTAAACTTTTCCTAGTGCGAAATGATAGATTGCTTCCGTTTGTCGACTACAAAATAACTTAATAAAGTGAATAACATATAAGACTTTTCATCGCGAAATTATCTTGAAGTGAAATTAATATGTTAAATTTTGGAACGATTTCTTTTGTTTCTCTCTTTTTGAAGATTGCTTGTCCGTTTTAATAGCGCTCATTTAAAAACACTTACAACTACGAAATACTCCTAAAATCAGACATCTGGCATTTTTAATACTGGGCATGCATTCTCAATTCCAAAAGAACCGTGAACACTCAGCATCTTCCTAATGACGGGATACACTGTTGACAAGTAAATCTCTAATATGATCGCATCTCAACAAAAACCCCCCGTGAGCAGATGAAATATCGCACTCATTCCACGAACATTAATACCACTTAATTTCAGTTCTCTTTTTCAAAATCTCATCCTCTCTATTCTTTACTCTTATTTTTACTATTTTCTCCTAATAGCCAAATGGGAAAATTTCTTAATCACGGACAGTCGAAATTATTAGTGAAAGTCGAGAATATTGACCCAAATCAATGCCTAGTTTGAAATTTAAAGAATGGCCCAATATTGGTCCAAGATTTAAGAAATAAACATTTTTAACTAAAAGTGAAACTTATTTCTTAATAATAACAGTAAAACGATTAAATTAATTAAACAGTAAAAATACAACAATGAAAATAATAGGAATAAAAATAATATTAATAAAAATTATGCGATAATAACATTAAATATAATAAAAATAATTATCTTATTAACACATTTGTATAATATAGAACTACTAGCAACAAATCACGCGGCTAATTCTTTACTACCTTTTAAAATAAAATTAACAGTTTTAAAAATAATAAAATTTGAAAATTTTCTAATTTAAATTTTTGTTGAAAATACTAAAAAAAATTCAATTTTGCATAATTTAAAAATAATTCCAAAAATTCTTTAAAAAAATAAAATTCTTCTTATTAAATTCAACTATGTTCAAATCTTGAATAAAATTATCGTAAAAATCCCAATTATTTTTATAAAATGACAAAATTCTTCTCCAAAGTTCTATTATTTTCAGAAATTTTTCTAATTTTAATGATTTTCAATTTCTACGATTTTAATAAAATATTTTCCAAAATAAAAATCAATTATTTAAAACAATTTTAATTTGAAATTTTAGAAAATGACAATTTTGAATGAATGAATTAAATAATAAAAATTTCAGAGGAATTTATTTACAAATTTTTTATAAATTTCTTCGCAATAATTCAATTATTTTAATGAAGAATAACATTTTTTTAACTAGGAAGTAGGAATTCAATTATTTTTATAAATAATCAAAATCATCACAGAATTTTAATTATTTTTGGTACAATATGTTAATAGAATTTCTCGAAAAATGTAATTATTATTAAAATTTTTATTAAAATTAATTTTGAAAGATTTTAATGAAATAATTTTTAACAATTATATTTTTTTAAAATAATTTGAATTAAATTCTTCGTAGAATTAAATTAATTTCAATAATATCAAAATTAAATTATTTTTAATATCAACTATTTCAATAAAAATTCACAAAAGAATTCTAATATTAAAAAAGAAATATATTATTAAAATTTATCGCAAGAATTAAAGTATTTGTCATAAATAATAAAATTCTTCTCAGGTATTTAATTATTTTCAATACAATTATTAAAAAATTCTATTGTATTCAATAAATTAAAGAGATTTAAAAAAAACTGATATATTTTTCAAAAATTTAAAATAAAATTCAAGAATTAAATGCCTAATTTCAATTATTAAGAGAGAGGATTATTATAAAAATTTGAAAGAAATTATTCATATAGAATTCAATTACTTTGAAAACTTGTAATTAAAATGATTAAAAAAAGTTCATTATTATAATGAAACTCAAAGAAATTGTTCAAACGAATTTAATTAAGATTATGTAAAATTTAAATAAAATTCTTCCTAAATTCAATATTTTTATAAGTTGTTTAATTTAGAAAAGGTTTGAATTTTTGAATGTCTTAATTCCTGTGGAAAATCCTGTTCCAAAGATAAGATTAAAATAGGGGAGAGTCACTACGGTCGGGACACCTTTACGGTTGGGTCACCTCAGGTTTCTGAGTTGTAACAAACCTGGTGCCATTTAACATTGCATGTAAATAGTTGTTAGTCATGGTAGAAAACTTTTCATGTCACTTTCATTAAGTTCCAATGAAGTACGCGAGCAGTACAAACGTAAAACGTAAATGTGTGGTGAATTTTTCAAGCAAAACTTTTACTTAGTGCCGAGAAAGATTAATGAAACAAAATGGAAGATGCAAACAATAAAGTTAGATGATGAAATTTATTCATTAGAGAGTACTTTAATACTTTCGTATGTTATTTGGTTTTTATATCGTGCGTTTATGTCTGTGTGCTAAAAAAATAAAAATGACGCGAAACTTACGGTCGGGTCACTTCATATCGTGCATGTTGGGACGCATTATTTCACAATTATGGTGCGTTCTGACATCGGAAATTCATTTGTTTAAGGTAGAGATGTGTGAAGAACGTCATTTTACAGTGAAAAAATATATTCATGCGTTCGAAAAACGTTCGTAAAACATTTTAAAATGTCTCATTTCACATCTCCTTCTATAACGTATTGTAAACGTTTCGTG
The DNA here is from genome assembly GCA_032873175.1 of Leptopilina drosophilae. Lineage (NCBI taxonomy): Eukaryota > Metazoa > Arthropoda > Insecta > Hymenoptera > Figitidae > Leptopilina > Leptopilina drosophilae. The sequence goes on from CM065478.1 coordinate 49,763,942, forward strand.
TACTGAGAAAGTTTTTGGATTAATTTTTATATTCATTTTATATTTCCTTTTTCCATTTTCAAGTGCATTTCAGCATTCTTCTGTAATTTACAAGACATTTTTAAAAATATTCCTTCATATCACATTGATTTTCTACGGTGAACCGACCGTAAAGACCTGTTCCGACCGTAACGACATTTTTTTTTAATGTTTAGAACTTTTCCAATTTGTGTCCAAACATTTTCTGATGTACAAAAGAAACATTTCACTTTAGAAGATCTTTCCAACCATATGTCAGAAAACGTGAAATTCGGCCTAGAACGGATGTTATGCACGGAGAAAATTTATTCCTGAAAATTTACCGAACTTTGTTCGGTAAAACTGGGATGAAGTGTCAAAACTGTAATTTTTAAGGAACAGGACTGTAAAAGCAATTGCATTGAAAAATAATGTAAAAAGAATAAATCTTACGGTACATGTATTAGCCCTTCACTTACAGTTCGGTAAAACGTTGGGCAAGCATACACTATACTCAGTTTTATTGAAAGTTCGGTAAAACGTAAGGCACAGTGTTCGGTAAAACTTATATTTATTGTATAGTTCAGTAAAACGTAGGGTAAGTGTTCACTACACTTATTTTTATTGAAAGTTCAGTAAAACGTAAGGTACAATGTTCGGTAAAATTTATATTCATTGAATTACTGAATAGTTCGGTAAAACTTGAAGAATAAAAAATAATGTCATTGCAGTAGTTCTATAGCAATACTGCCGTAAATCTCACTCTACCTACTTTAATCACTACCTGAACCCCCTACAATTATTCACGAACAAATACTTATACATTACACCTGCCTACAGTACATTCTAAACGCATACATTAATACATACATCGCACGCTTTACATTATTGCTTCAGAAAGTTTCAACTGTCCTTATATATGAATCTGAATTTTATTTCACCGCTTGCGAGAAAGATTCAAATTAATAAACAATAATTGTGTTAAATAAAAGAATCATCCATATTAAATCCATGTTACTGAATAATTTCTAACTATATTTAAGGTCAATTTATGAAATAGTTTCAAATTATGTTTTTATTGTTATAAAGAAAAATGTTTAAATTTGTATTTTATGTAATAAAACAATAGTTTATTAAAATTCTTATTGTTCCCATATTTTTATCAAAAAAGATTAAAATTATCAATTTAAGTGTTATTGTTACTATAAATCAGGGACCGTCTCGAAAGATTAGTTTCGTTTTAGTTTTCTAGATGGCACGAAATTAAATTAACAAAGTGACTTTAATTTCAAGTCGACACGAAACTAAACTAATAAAGTGTATCTAGTTTCGTGACAACTCGAAACAAAAGATTAAAGAACATAATTTTTTAGTGTCAAACAAAAAAAAATTGTTTTCCCTGACTTACGTAACTAGAGCAACTTAAGTAATTAATGTAAGTTACGCAACCAGAGTAAATTTCGTAACTATAGTAACTTACATAACTAAAGGAAATTACTATAATTACATAACCAGACTAAATAACGTATAACTACAGTAACTTATGTAAATGGTAAAACTTACGTAAATTCTTTTAATTGCGTAAGGTGTTATAGTTACGTAAGTTATGCAACTTTGATCATTTGCATAAGTTACATATAAGTTTCATCATTTACGTAGCTTGCGTAAGTTATTCTAGTTACGTGACTTATGTAAGTTTGATCTTCTACGTAAATTACATACGTAAGTTACGTAAAATTGATTATTTACGTAGGTTACGTAAACTCGATTATTTTGGTAATTTTTGTAAAGTTATCTTACTTACGTAACTCACGTGAAGGATCCAACTTACGTCAGTTACGTAAAATTGATAAATTACGTAAGTTATTCTAGGTACGTAACTTACTTAAGTTGGAACATTTACGTAAGTTACTGTACTTACGTTATTTTCCCTGGTTACGTCACATACGTAACTTGCTGTAATTATGTAAATTAAAAAATGTAAAATATAAAAACAATTTTTCTGTGATTATCACTAAATTATTATGTTTTTCATTCTTTTGCTTCGAGTCGACACGAAAATTAAAAGTTTCAAATACTTTTGTTTTTGATTATTTAAGAACAAAAACGAAAGTCATTTTCTATTTAATTTCGTTTCAGAAGCGGTTTCTGCTATAAATGAAATTATTAAGTATTAGTTAATGAGTACAAATAAGTTAAAAAAAACTAACTATTAACGTCAAAGTTTTTTTTTACTACGGGGCATTTAAAAAAGTATTTCAATCCTGAAAATTAACAATTCAAGCAAGTCAAGGAAGTTTTACCGAACTATTCTTGAAAACTACGACTCGAGTCAAGTCAAGAAAGTTTTACCGAACTGTTCCTGAAACGTTAGTGACCATCAAGGAAGTGTTCAAAAGAAACGTTAAAATTTTATTTAATTTTTATTAAACGTTCAGTTTCGATTTTGTTTTAACTTTTACAGTACTAGTTTGTAAAAAATAAAGATATGACATTAAATTTTGAATATTATTCATGAAAAAATAATTTAAAAATTATTAAAAATTACTGTTATGCTACTATATCCCAACTTTACTGAAGAATTCGGTAAAATATGAGGAACAAATTTTCTCCGTGTGGGCACAAGTCAAAAAGTGACCCGACCGTAGTGACTCTCCCCTATAAATTGTACAAATATTTTTCTTCTTTTTCTAAAACAAAATAATAATTTTTTAAAAAACATTGTGATTCAAAAAGAAAATAATGAAAAATAAATAAATTTTCAAATTCTTAATCACAGTTGTACAAAAGTATAAACAAAAGACAACTTCAGAGTGTGAGGGACAGAAAAAATGAATGAAAGAATGAAAGAACATTCAAATTAATATAGTTAATTTTAATATTATTATTACTTTTACCAACATACAACCAATCTTGGCCCAAAATTCAAAACATCAGTTACAACTAAGAATATAATTAGTTATGGTGGAAGGAAGTGAGTTCTATCCCTAATGCGAGTGGATATTTTTCAGTGTGAGTGTTATATAAAATAATAAAATTACTATATTTAATCTGTATAAATGCTATAAAAAAAGTTAGTTAGTTTTTTATTAAAATTGTAAACATATTTGTAAATAACCTTAATGGTCTGTTAAAAAATTAATTTTAAAAATTTTTAACGCAAATTGTTTTTTTACTAAAATTATTTTTCTATATTACTATTTTGAATGATATTTACGGATAGTGTACTATATTATTTATCTCAAAATAATATAATTTTTATAATAAGTTATTGTCATTAAATATATATACAGACATATATATATATATATATATATATATATATATATATATGAATAACGATAATATTTATGATTATTATTAATAACTCATATATTCACAATACAATGAATAAACGTGAGAAACGAGTAAATTTGCGTAAATTAAATATAAAATTAAAAAATTGAAATCGAATCTAAAATTTTAAATATTACCACTGCTCATTAGCCCTGATTAGCTCGTCCAGTCTGGACCAACACAAGGTTCGAACGTCACTGATCTGATTAGCTCACGATTTACAATCTTTTCAGTGCCCCGTTACACACAAAAAAATATGTGTTAAATTTGTTGCGTGTAGTTTTCAAGATGGTGTTATTTTAACAGCCATTAAAAATATGCATTAATTTTAACACACTCATGGTGTTATTTGAACACAAAATGTAGGTTAAAATCACATCGTATGGGTTAAAAATGTTGCGTGTTGTTTTAACACTACTTTTAGTGTTAAAACAACACTTCTTTTTTTCTGTGTAGAGAATAGACTGCTTTTGTGGTACTACAATAGAACCCAACAATTTTTCTACACAGGTTATAACAATGATAATTATTATTATTCATTTTATTAAACGACTTTTAAATTATTACCATTCTTAACAAGATCAGGCCAATTATAACCAAAGATGAAAAAAATATATAAAAAAAACAATAAAAATTAATATTTATTTAAAGCCAAAATATATTTGATTTTCAAAAATTTTTTTTAACGTCCGTATTCTTAATATATTGATTGAATATTTTTACAAGGCTTTCATACGGTATTATGTTGTTTATTTATTTATTCAAATGACAACGTTTCAATGCTTTTAGCATCCTCATCAGGTCTTTTTATTCTTTGGTGGATAGAGCTATTAAATTATCTCATCCACGTTTTCATCTTGAAAATCTGAGTTTTATCAAGGAAACACTTATTAATAATGGTTTCTCTCCTATACTTTTGGATAAAAAAATTAGTGTTAGATACCATCAAATTATGAATCCTTTAAAACGTTTTAGTAAGTTTGATGATGAGTCTATAACTATTTTTGTTTTTCCATATATACAAGATTTTGAATATATTCTATATAACATATTAAAAAACACAAATTCTTTTTTAGTTTTTTCTATAGATAAAACATTACAGAAAACCGTTTTTCCTCATAATTTTAAAGATAACATACCTTTATTGAAAAGAACTCATTGTGTTTATGAAATCCCATGTAAAAATTGTGGAAAGGTATATATAGGTCAGACGATGAGACATTTGTGTGATAGGGTTCACGAACATGAGAAGTCCGTTAAAGATAAAAGTATTAGTACGGGTCTCTGTTCACATGCTACAAAATATAAACATAATTTCAATTTTTTTAAAGTTTCTATTTTGGAAACAGAAACGATTGATTTTAAAAGAAAATATTTGGAAATGATTCATATACAAAAAAATATAAACTCTTCAGTTAATTTTAATACAGATACTGCAAATTTAAGTCAATTATATTCATTTTTAATTTCGAAGTTTTAAATATTTATAATCGTTTTTTCTTTCGATTCTTTTTATTTCGATTTTTGTTTCGATTTCGATTTTTATTTCGATTATTTTTCTTTCATATATACATTACATAACCTCACTATTTTGTGACATGTGCATTTTGACCTTTTTTGAAAATGTATTTTTTGATTAATTAAATAATGTAGTTTTTAAATAAACAATATAAACCCTCTTTAAGAGGTAAGTTTTCCATTTCTTTTGTTTTTTATTATTTTGGTGATTTCTAATTTTCGGTAATTAACCTTTACAGGTGTTTATATTGTGGAATGAATTCCTGTCTTCTTTTCTTTCTTTCTATGTTTGTTTATATTAAAATGACCTGATGAGGATGCTAAAAGCATTGAAACGTTGTCATTTGAATAAATAAATAAACAACATAATACCGTATGAAAGCCTTGTAAAAATATTCAATCAATATATTAAGAATACGAACGTTAAAAAAAAAATTTTTGAATAAAAATTAATATTTAGTAAAAAGTCCTGAAATGACAGCAAATTTTAATATTTACTGTATTTACTTTGTAACGTAATGAAAATAAAACATAACCTCTAGGTACATATGAAGAAAGTTATAAACATTTTTGATACACAGGTTAGAAATAATTCGCTGTTGACAAACTTGTTATGTTACCAAGTAAGTCCAATCATTAAATATTGTTCACTGTTTTTACTTGCTGCGTCAAGCGATAGAACCTCTTTAAATGCCTTAAACGATTTTTTTAAAAAAATTAAATTTCACTTGGTGATAAACAATTAAAGTTTTTTGCAGAGTTTTATTAAAAAATGAATTAATAGCTTTGCTCCTAAATGTGGGACCATAACTTTTCAAACGGTTATGGAATGGTTATAAAATATCCTATACGATAAAATTTGAAAGAACTTTCTACATCGTTAAGAGCATTGTTTATTTTACAAATTAACAATTAAATTTGCAATCACAATTATAAAAATTAAACAAATTAATTTTTGTACATTATTTCATTGGAAACTATATCATTTTCTGAGTATACATACTAAATTTTATAACGATTCGTTTATTCAGTTGAGAAATTAACATTTCTAAAAAAAATATATATATAATAATAATAATAATAATAATAATAATAATAATAATATATATATATATATATATATATATATATATATATTATTAAATTAATATTTTTAAATGAAACACTTCAAAATACTTCAATTGTTTATAACTAAGTTAATAACTATAATTTTTCTAGAATTTTCTTGAACAATTCTTGAGCTTGTGTAAGAATAGAAAGTGTGAAATTAAGAAAAAAAATTTGCTTGCGTGAGTAGTCGAACTACCAATTTTTAATAAAGAAAAAAGTTTTGCTTTCAATTGAAAAAAATGTTTACTAAGTTTTAGTAAAAAAATATTCAACAGTAATTTCCAGTAGAGAAGAAAGATTAAAATCTTATATGAAAAATTGAGGAAAAATATTTCACTCTCAATTGTAATAGTGAAAATAGAGAAATTTTGACACTGACTACCACAATAGGAAATAAATTCCAGTAGAGAACAAAAATTTTGAAACTTTATTTCAAAAGCGAAGAATAAGACGGCAAATTTCACTGGAAAAAAATTGTTTACACTAAATTCCAGTAAAAGTAAATGATTCAATTCTAAATTCCATTAAAAAAAGAAAATATTTTTAGTAAATAATATCTAAACGTTAAATGGATCTGACCCATTATGAAAATACAATTAAGGATTGGAAAAGGTCTTTGGGACGATAATACAAGAGGAGCGCTTGAGATTAAACGAAAATAAGATTTGGTGGTTATAATAAGCGGGATCCGAAAAATATCGGAGACGACGACGAAGAGAAGAGGCGACTGTCGGAGCGTGACGAATTGCCGAGCTAATCTGCGTTAACCAGTCTTTGAAGCCTATCATTTCACGTCCCTTTATTCCCGTACGGGACACCCTGCGTTGTTGCTTTTTCCAAAACATTCGATGATAAGAAAAAAAAACCTTCTGTTCCTTTTTAGCGCCCACATGGGGAAATCAGGCCAAATCCATATATAGCAATTGATCCCTGCCCCTGTCTTTTCTTTATTTGCTCCCCAAGTCCGCAAAAATTTATTATTATCTAAATCGAAAATTGATTTCATCCTAATTCATGGAATTAGGATCCATCAATCTTATCCGATGGCCACAGCTTTTCCATTAAAAGTGCATCAGGAAGAAGAGAAGGAGAAGAAGAAAAGAAAGAAGGAAAAATAATAAAAAATAAAAGAAGAAAAGGAAAAAGAAGGACGAATAAAAGAAGAAAAAGAAGAGAGAGAAGTAAGAGAAAAGGAAGCGCGAATCTCCGATTAGATTTCGATTGCCAGTGCTAGTATTTTATTCTATTTTTTTAATACGCACAAGCCGAGAGAGGCGCCAAGTTTCAACGCGACGTTACCGAGAATAATATCGCATCGGTTGTTATGATAATCATACGGCATCGTTTCGTATCAGACCAAGCCGCCCAGAAAATTGGCTCTTCTGCATTACAATGACTTTCTCTCCCGCGTCTCTCTAAAATCCTCCCCCCTCGCGCGTTCATGCTTCACACTATGCTATATATTTATCCGCCAGATATATATATATATGTATATAAGTGTTCGTGGGATTCAGCAACCCTCGAAATCTCGAGAGTGATTCCGCTTAGGCCAAACAACTTTTGACAGCGACAAAGAAAAAAAATTTTAATCGCTGAATAATTCCTATTTTAATTGAAAAAAAAATTGATCACTTGAAGAGGAGTCATGTTTGGATAAAGAGTTCATTCTCATGTTGACACAGTTTAATAGTTTTAACAATTTCAAAGTAAAGACGAATTATATATTAGTTGTGTAATTGGCAATTTATATTTTATTAGGTTAATTACTTTTTCTAAAAGTCCCACAAGAAATAAATGCACAGAAAAAACCGAACTCAAAATGAGTCGCATATGAGACTCATTTTGAACTGCAACAAAAATTATACCCCTTCGACTCATTCTGAGTTTCTAGGGAAAAGACTCAAAATGAGTCTAAAGGAGTCTCATTTTGTGTTTACGATAAAATTACAAACATATTGGAAAAACTAAGAATAATTTATAAAAGTATGAATTAAAACAATTATTGTTTATAATTAATAAACACGTTGCACTTGTCAAAACATTAATGCTTGTAGTCGATTTATTGCATTTAAAATAAATGTAAATAAATATACCCGCCCGGCGTCGAAATCTCGCTCCTGAGCCTTCCCCCACTTTACCTACTTTCCGGGCACTGTCAGTCAGACATACATGGTATGTACTACTTACCCCCACCACAAATATGCAGTCAAATTTGATCGGCGCCCCTCACTTGTCACTTTATTCACAGATTTCGAAGGAGCAGGACCACAATTTTTTATTTTACTTTTTTTATTTGTTTTAAAGAATTTTAATATAATTTTTTTAAGCAATTGAATGTTTAAAAAAAATGTATTAAATAAATAAATAATGTATGCAAGAATTCTTCGGAAGAATTCAATTATTTTGAATAGAATTTTTATAAAACTTCGCCAAAAAAGAATTTAATTATTTATAAAAGATATAGAGTTAAAATTTTTTATTTTTAATTATTAATTAAAATCATTAAAGAAACTCCATTATTTTTGGGGAAATCAACAATGAACAATGTCAACATTGCTTAAACACCCTTTGTTTTTTATTAAATCGAAAAAACTACCCCTAAAATGTAAAAATTCAAACAAAAATGAGTCGGGGTTTTTTTTATGTGTATATTTTAATCATTTAATAGATTTCTTTTATTAATTTTAAAAAAGTTAGGTACGGGGGTATTCGGGTCTTGAGGACTTAATTTTAGGCGTTTTTCCAAAAAGATAATATATGTGACGCGACACGAGAAAAGGGACCTATCGATAAAAAAATCATTTTTGAGTTTCTAGTCGTATTCCATAGATTTTGAGTCGCTCTTTCACGTAAAAAAATCAGAAATTAAAAATCTGAAATAGTTTAATTAATATAAAGCCCGAAAGTTGAACGTGTCCGCGTAAATACACGGGTTTTCTGCTCATGGCGTCACTTTAAACGCCCCCCCTGTAAAATTCTCTTTTGAGGCGATAGGTCCCTTTTCTCGTGTCGCGTCACATATAGATAATATAAAAAATTACCCCAAAAAGTACCATTTCAGTAAATAAATAAATTTTCTAAACTGAACGTCAAAAAAGTAAATATATATATAATAAAAATACTCAATAAGGAAAATAAACATAAAAAAATTTCATTCTTAAAAGTTAACAGTCCATGTAGAAATTTCGCTACGGTCGGATTGAGGACGAATGAGGCCATTCCCTATTAGGGAATGAAACACACGGCCCGACATATACTCGCCGTCCCGATCTGGCCCAGGTCTGGTTGCGTGTTTCATCCTTGCTTGGTCCCTAGTCTAGAAATTACTACACGGGAGCATCTGACTATTAGAAACCCTATAGTAATTTTTTCGACAAATATTGTATACTTTAGACTTTATTTCAAGCTTTCAGATCAATTTTGTTAAATATTTAAAGAGAAAAGTGGTCGAAAAATTTTCATTGAGAACTTAACAATCTCATACTTTTAAGCTTTTTGTCCATCCACTATTGATTTTGTTCAAAAGAATATTTTTTATTATTAAAAAAAATAAATCTCGCCGAGAAAATATTCTCGATTTAATGACAATATTATATCACTTTACGCTCTGTTTTTTCAATTTGTATCTCTTACCTCTATAATATACGTATATTACTAAAGGACTAATTAACAGGCATCTTCGATAACGAGGAGTTTTTCTTGTTTCCTTTGGGGAAAATCCAGTGAAGCATGAAAAAGAAGTCTGATAATTTAGAAGCATGTGACCTTCTTCGTTATGTTCAATCACGTTACGACACAAGAGCAAGATTAATGACTTTAGACACTCGAAACGATTCTGATGGATAAGAAAAATGCTTTGCTCGTGCAAAAGAGAAATCCAGTTGACAGCCCATTAAAAATAGAGAAATATAACTATTTTATATGGGGCGTTCCATGGCTCCGTGCACTAACGAAATTTTGATTTTGCTTATATTTTGCAATTTGATAGCGTTTAGGGTCCAAAATGAGAGTGCAAAAAAGTTTTGCAAACTATTTAATATTTTGCAAAATATTTGCTATCATCTAATTTCGACACTTTTTTCCGGAATTTATTCTATCTCACAAGTGCCGTACGCTGATTTAAATGAAACTTGGCACATATGTAATACTTGGAAAAATATTTTACACGTGTTTTTTTGTTTTTCCCTAAAACCTGTTTTAAGGGTAGAAAACACCTTTACATATTTTAAGGGGTGACTTGAATTATTTTCCAAAAAATTTAATGAACTTTTGTAAAATTGGGTATCTAAGGGTTTTTGGGGTCGCTGATTACGAATGTGAAATTAGATTTAAAAAATTCAAAATAGCGGATCCAATATGGCCGCCGAATTTTAAAAAAATTTTTGATGTATTATTAAAATGTTTAAAGAACGGTTTTTGCGATCGCTACTTATAAGTATTAGCATATACTTAAAAAATATTTGTCACCCATTTTATGTTCCTCTTAAAAACCCTGTTTTGAGGATGGAAAACACCCTTACCATTTTTTAGGGGTGAGTTTAATTATTTTTTTAAGCATTCAATGAATTTTTGCAAAATTGGGTATCTGAGGATTTTCGCGATCGGTAATTATGAATCAAGAAGACTAGAAGCAGAAGGTATAACTCCGGTAGTGGAGGTACGTAATGGTTTGGTTTCCACAAAGAGGCTGAAAAGTCATGAGCCGCAGAAGCCTTCTGCGCATATTACCTACAGGTGGTCATTAAAAAAATAGATATTCATTTTATCGATTCATACAAATCAGTGTTTAATATTTACGCTGAATTACCACCAGGAGGTAAATTAAAAGTAGTCTGCGCAGAAGGCTACCGCGTTTCAGGACTTGTTCAGTTTGCTCAGCCTCTTTCGGGAAACCATATTCGTACGTATTCGGCCTGTACCGCCACTACCGAAGTTGGACCTCCTGTTTTTAGTCTTCTTGTTATGAATTTAAAGTTAGATTTCAAAATGGCGGATCCAATATGGCTGCTGAAAAAAAAATTTAGATTTTTTAATGAAATTTTTAAATTATGGGTCGAAGTGCTTGTTTAATTATGACTCTCCTTGCCTCTCACTTATCAGGGTGCTTGTTTAATTATGAGTCCCCTCGCCTAATAATTAAATTATTTAAAACATTTTATGAAAATAGTAAATTTTGAAAATCGTCATATTGCAATAAACTTTTAAAAATAATTAAAAGTTTGCAAAAAATTTAATTTAATTTTTTTTAAATAATCGTATTTTGGCAAAAAAAATTTATTATTTAGAAATATAATATTAATTTGTTGACGAAATATTGGTTAAAATTTTTTAAAATAATTGAATTTTTTCGAAGAATTTTATTATTCTTGAAAATAATTGAACTTTTGTGATGAATATTGTTATTTAGGGAAATTATAAAAATTCCTGACTTTTCCCTGATTACCCTGACCTGTAGAAACCCTGGTGGTTTATAGAATATTCTACTCTAATATATATATATATACATAATCTGTTGTCAATTCTTTCAATTAAAAGTTTATCTATTCTCAATATTAAAATAATGTTAATATTAAATCCATTAAATAAATAGACACCTGCCCTTTCAAGTTAATAATTATTATTTAGATAGAAATTCGATTAAATAACAATGTTGAATAGAATTAAAATTTAGGGTCAGTTTTGCGCCTCAAATTTACCTGAAATTTTTTTTCTTTACGTTTCTAAAAATGAATTTATAATATGTTTTTTAAATTTACAAGCTCTTTATATTATAATTTCTAATTGCCCAGAAATGAGTAAAAATAATTCACTGCAAAAAAATTTGTTTAAACTTTTAGGTTAGGCTTTTAGGTTTATTTTTTTTATAGTTCAAATTAGTTCTAAAATAAAGATTTGTAATTATTATTATAAGTTATTTTAAATAAAGCTAATTTAAACTTTGTTCTTAATTTTAATAAATATAACTACACTTTCGTAATGAGCAAAATCCTAAAAAGTAATTTAAAAAAAGGAAAATAAGTGTTTAATAATATCACACAAGTTATGCATATATTTCTGACACTGTGATGTTAAATCCGTCATTTTAAATTTTCAATTTTAGGGTGTTCTTCAAACAAGAAGTGGGTGACGAATATTTTTTAAAGAAATACAGCAAAAAAGCAGCGATTGCAAAAACCATAATTTAAAAATTTCATTAAAAAAAATAATTAAACTCACCCCTAAAAAATGGTAAGGGTGTTTTCCATCCTCAAAACAAGGTTTTTAAAAAGAAACATAAAATGGGTGACGAATATTTTTTAAGTATATGCTAATGCTTATAAGTAGCGATCGCAAAGACCATTATTTAAAAATTTTAATAATAAATAAAAGAATTTTTTTTAATTCGGCGGCTATATTGAATCCGCTATTTTTCATTCCTTACAATATGTAAGGGTGTTTTCCACCCTTAAAACTGGTTTTAGGGAAAAACAAAAAAACACTTGTAAAATATTTTTCCATGAATTACTTATGTGTCAAGTTTCATTTAACTCGGCGTGTGGCTTTTCTATAGTGTTACTTGTCAGTAAACTATACATTGTAGAAAATTGCAAAAATCCAATGTTTAGACAATATTGTTATAACAATAAGTGTGCCAAAAAGATTTGTAAAAGTTTGAATATTTTTCAAGATATTTCCATTTATATAACTTCAAACTTTGTTTAGGAATTATTATTTCGAAAACTATTGATCGTAGAAAAGAATTTCGTTATTTAAAATTACATAGAAAACATTAAACTTTAATGATAATATTTTTAAAAATGGCAAAATTTAATTTTCTAACAATCTGTTTAAACAATAATTTTTTATCGTTAATTTTTTTATGAAGTTAGTGACGGATTTTCTTTATTATTTTTATAAAAAACAAACCTTATTATACAAGTGAAGTGACTGTTTAAATATAAATATGGTGTTTTTTTATTTTTTTGAGAAACATATTTTTGAAATTTTTACTGCCCAATTCTTACGCGCGTCACCGGCAACAACAATATTGTTACAATGTTGTATTAATATTGTTACAATAATTTTAACAATTTTGTTTAACTCAATTATTTTTTTGTTAACTCTATAATTTATTAAATTTAATCACTTATTTAGACAATGTAACAATTAATTTAACCATTTATTTGATTAACTCAACCATTTTCTTGGATAACTCAATAATTTATTTGATAATTCAATCATTCTTTGGGTTAATTCAATAATTTATTTGCTTAATACAATCATTTATTTGTCTGTTAACGCTAAAAAATTTCTACTCAAACATTTCGTTAATAAAATTTGTATAGATTAATTTATTTGATTAATGCAAAAATTTATTTTTAAACGTGAATTTTTGTTTCAAATAAAACATTGGTTAATTTATCCAAACTTTTTAGTCGACTACAACTATTTATTTGGTGAATTTAAAATAAGAAATAAGTTTATTTTTTGAGACTGACTTGCTTTTAAACTAATTCAAATAAATTTATGGTTAAATATTCTGCTGTAATTCTGTCTCTTTTAACCCTCTCCAACGCCTAAATTATTAATAGTATTGAGGTTTTATAAGTGTTTTTAATGCTCTCTTTAATGGATATGTTTCAAAGTTTGAGAATGTTTGCCGTTTTGTAGAATTTTCGACGCTAATGATGAAAATTTTGTGTAATAATGGGTGATTAATTGTTATAATCTTATAAATTTTTTCTATCTAGATTAATGTTATAACCCCTTTAAATGTTTATTTTAATATTTAGATCGCAAAACACGTAAATTTAAAATCGTTAAACTTTTATCTTTACGTTATTCAGCCTAATATTAAATTGACCCATATCTTTTATCACTTTTGTATAAAAATCCATTATTTTTTTAATTCAATAAAAAATTATTTCTGTCAATTTATTTAGTCAACTTAATATCTATTCAAATTCATTTTATCGATTAATTCAACAAAAAAAATGTTGCTTTAAAATAATTTATTTGATTATTTCTAATAAGTTTTTGGTTAATAGTATCGAATCGCTAAACAAACAAAAATTTATTTTACTTTTATTATTAAAAGAATCTTTTCTATTAACACAAAAAAAAACTTTGGTCCATTTGACCAAACCTCGAATCTCCTATAATTAATTAATAAATTTTCAATAAATGGCTCAATTTATTTGATTACTCTAACAAAAAATTATTCATTTTAAACTTGGAAATTCTTTCATTTCAAAAAATATGATTCACTTTAAATTAAAAAATAAAAACTTTCTCTTTTCAAAAAGTGATTCATTTTGAATTTGAAATTGTAATTTCCCTCATTTTCAATAAGAGAATTTTGGTTTTACGGAAGTCCTTCTTTTCTAAATCACGCACACGCAGCTTCAAGCAAAACTCATAAGAAACGAAATTCAATAAAGATTCAATTGTAGAACACGAAAAAAGAGAAGAAGACAAGGAAAAAATCGCAGGGTGAGAAAATTGAATAGAAGGATATGTCAAGTAAATCAAGTGATATAATTAGATCGAGCTATCTTATGGAATATCCAACGGCATGAAATTGAATCTTGATTGCAAGTATCGTGTGTTATATCAAAACTGAAAAACTATACTGCTTTCTGCCACACGTACAGAAAGAAAAAAAAAGAGAGAGAGAGATCATTGGACTGGAATCCGAATTAAAATTGGAATTGAGAAAATGATAACCGATACGATATCAAAAACCAAGTATATAGAAGGAAACAGTACACCAGGAGATGGAAAAAAGGAAGAAAGGAGGAAAATGGGAAAAAATACCGAGAGAGTAGAGAAAGATAATAAAGAATGGAAAAGGATTCAATTAGACACAATCAATCGGCGTCGAGCAGGTATATAGAATAGAGAAGGTCGGCTTGGCGGCCTGTATACGACGGGCAAGAACGATCGCGCGTTAACGAGATACAAATCCCATTACGGCGTAAACCTTCTCGATCCGTCGCCCCCTATGGACTGACAAACTCACCCCCTCCCTCCCAAACCCAAAATCCCCTTATTCCTCACTCGTATGGGGTTACGGGCTATGGGCCACGAGCCACGCCAATTCGGATAAAGTCCCTTTTCTCTCTTTCTTTTCCTTCATCTCCTTCTCTCTTCAACTCTCACTCACCACTATTGCCCCGCGAGAACCACCCCCTTTACCCTTGTGCGAGCAACTCCCACGGGCTAGAGCCAGGGAATATCTGTCCCCGGGACATCTGCGCGTTGATTGAATCTCCAATATCCTCTCTCATTCATTGAAAGAGAGAGAGAGAGAGAGAGAGAGAGAAAACGATTGTCCAATTGTTAATTTGGTTCACATTGCTTCATACTGTTCAAATCTTTTACCAACTTGTATAAAAAAAGAGGGACATACGCGAAGCAACGAATGTGTTATTAAATAAAAAGCAAAGAAGAAAGTAATGAAAAACTAAAAAATAGTAGGTGCATAAACTAAAAATAGTCAAGAGCGACTTGCACTAGCAATGAAACGGCGAGTTCCGAACACCAATATTAAAATAACTTGGTACACAAACATAAGTGAAAAAGATAACTTGTAATTTAAAAAAACGCAAGACAAGTGTTCGCTTTATTTATCTTTACTAAATTGTTCGTTAAAACTTAATGAACAAACATAAAACATAATGTTACTTCAGTAAATCTATATTCTGTACTTTAATAAGAGCTGATTCCACATTAAGTGAGAAATTTTCTTACAATAATAATATCAAGCTCATTTTAAGAACATTTCCTACTTAACTTAAGTGATTGACTCCTATTTAAATAGTGGTTCTTAGAATTATATTATCGTTTTTCTGTGTAAATTATTGTTGTACAAAATAAAAATTACCTATATTAATGAATAATTTATAATTATACTTCAAGTCAAATTATATAAAATTTTTAAATCATGTTTTTATTATATTATAAAAATAATATAAAAATAATAGTTTGGAAAATTTGATATTATAATAATGATATTTACAAAAAACCAATAGTAAGAGAGGATATAGTGATAAAAATGACAATATTTTCTACTTCCATAGTATAAAATACATTTATCGACATGATTTAAAATTATAATATAGTATTAATAATTACAAAAGTGAGTTGAAATAATTAATAAAATCTATATGATTTGTGAATTAGGAAAAAGAGATATTCACAAAAATAATTTTGACAATAATAATTATGAAAAGTAAAATTTCGAATTTTACATCTTGCACTCTGTTTTAGAAAAATTACTATTTTTATTGGAAAGAAGCAGAGGTGCTAAAAATATTTTTGTTTGAAGTCAATTTTACTTCAATTTTAAAATTATCTTTAATATAAACATTAATTGAATTTGGAATTTATTTACTACTTAAACAGTATTGAGGGGTTAAATCTGGTTGGAATTTTTTTTTGCATTTTTTTTATTGGCTCAAATTGCGTCAAATATTCTTAGATTAATAATCAATAACGTCCAAACATGAAAAAACTCAGAAATGCTCTAAAAATTGGTTTTTGTGGAGCAACTTTAAGATGCTAAAAGAGCGAATTTCGAGTATATCGTTGAAGCGGCATTTTTTTAATCTCGCGGTCATATGTATGCTCATAATTAATTAACAGCCAAAAATATACTTTAAAACTATATTGTAAATGCCGCTGTGTAATGTGCATAAATAGTACACTAACCAACCAATCTATATAGTACGTATTTACTGTTGTTCTTAAACTTTAACTGCGATTTTCTAGAAACCACATTTTTGAAATCTGTACGCAGTAGAACTCAAAGAGTTTTTATCCAAATGACTTGAAATTTTAACAGTAACTTCTTAATTAGATTATCTAAAGAAGTACACACGATTTTTACAGTGCATGAAAAATTTTTTTAGAGATATTTGAATAGCGATTTTTTGGTCAAAAAATTGATTTTCTTTCAAAGTCTCGCCATTTTTCGAATAATTTTTATAAAATTATAATCGTGTGTACTTTTCTAGATAAACTCGTCTAGTTTATGAAAAAAAATTTTTTAAGCTTGCAGATGATGGTGCAGAAGACTCCTACTGCGTGCAGCGGAGCAATATTCTTAATCATCACTTTACATTTATCGACCGGAAGCCGCCATTTTATTTAATTTTGTCAATAAACAGTTTTTTCATATAGCTAAAGAGTTGCTTAATTGGTCTTTATAGTATTTGTTTATGTTTATTCAAAAACCTGCTCAGGAAAAAAATTTGAAAAAAGCCTATTTTTTAGGCCTCTAACCAGATGTAACCCCTTAAATATTTATTAGATGGTTTAAGTTACTCTTATTGTACTTTACATTCCGAAAATTAATTTTTATTATTTAAACATTATTTTAAAAAAGAAAAAAATAATTTAAATTATATTAAATATTTAATTTTTATAGTTTAATTTAATTTAGATTTTACTTTACTCATATTAATATCTATTTTAAATATAATTTAAACTTAAATGTAAATTAAATTTACATATAATTTGTAAATTCGGAATTCAACTTTATTCAATATTCAAATGTTTTGTTTTTTTTATTACAAATATTTTGTAATTCTCTCGCAAGCGGTAATAATTTTTGGCAGCAATAGCAGTATTCCCAAAAAACTATAGTAATCTTAATATTTTCTGACGAGACGGATTTTTACCATAGTTTTTGTAACTTTCACAATTCTTTTTCAATTATTAATATATTTAAGAACTCGCTATCAACGATTCACCAACTACAATTTCCTATTTTTATATTGAAATTTGCTACTGTTTTGAAATATAAATCCCTAATTATTATATTATGTTTTCCGATATTGAGGGAACTCACTCAGTGTAATATTTAAATAGTAATCTTTACAAAGATACCGTTATATCCTCGTTTGCTATTCGCTTTTTGTAAAATTCAGTATTATAATATCAAATTTTCCAATTTAAAGTTTCTCCGCGTGCACCAGTACTTGGACATTGCAAAAAATGGACCCAATAGATGAACAGTAAAAAAAATAAAAATGCTTCCAATGTAAATAAAAAGAATAATATATGATATATTATATGTTATACTGTTTAAATTCATAAGTAATCTGTAATTTTCCAGTCACAAAAAAACATGTTGAGATTTGCAAGCTGTTTATGGGTGCAATAGAATATCTTTTGAGGTAAGAACCAAATCGAAGTGCAATTTAAAAAATAAATTTCGGGTAATTTCAGCTAATTGTGAACCTTTCAATTTTCGCAATGAGTTTTTTAAATTAAAGCATTTTTCTCCTTTTTCAGGTCCCAATTGAGTATTTTCAACTTGAAATGACAGGGTTAGGTATAACTTTAAATTTTTGCAATTTTAAAAATTGTGTTCAATTATACTATAAATTTAAAACATATTTTTTCAGGAGGAAGTATCACCTTCTTGTGGTTTTTATTTAAGAAAAGAAGCTTTCAATTATATAAAACTAAGTGCTCGAGAATCCAACAAATACAATTCGAAAATCATTGTCAAAAAAACATTATTTGAAGTTTATGGAGAAAGTTTAAAAAACTACTCTGCGACTGGTGTACGTAATAGTAGACCAGAAATAGATTGAAAGATATTTAAATGTTTACATGGTACGTCATTTTATAATATACATTCTTGAATAAAATTGTTTCTAGATTTTCAAAATTATGTAAAAAATTTAATGATATATTCTAATAATTTTTTTCTTCAAATGTTTTAGAATTGATAAACAAAATCGGCGATGCACCATTATCAATGAAAGCATTAATAGCTTTAATAAATAAACTAATATCCAATAAAAGGAAACATAAAGTCGGAATAGAAAAAAACTCACTGCCAATTAGAAGACAACTATTTTACAAAAGAAGCAACAATTTGCAAGGCGCCGATGAAAGTAAAAAAGATGAACAATTCCTATTGAATCAACAGCTGTTCATCCGCCTTGAGAATCATTTACATCTCATGACAACGATTTAACTGCGAAATCTCCTAAATGTTACATTCAATTATAGTTTTATAATATTACTCAAGCAAAAATTTTTGACAACAAGCGTAGTATTACACTAGTACCGCCTGGCTGACACTTGACTCACCCATACAGGTTCAATTCTGAAAATTACATATTTGAATAATTTATATAATTGAGTACTGAAATTGTATATACGAGCCAATTCCTGGCTAGCCAGTATTGTCTAGTCAGTACAGAAAATCGTTATTATTTCGGTCAAATGCCAGTGCTGGTTCAACCATGGCGACCAGTATTTTGCAAGTTATACATTTTTGTTTCGGTAATTGATATTCTTATTATACTCTTATTATATATTTTTTACTGGCTATATAATAAATATATGTAATTTTAAAAAGCAATATATATGGCATTTATTTATGCTAATGTTAACTATATCATGTACTTAAAAAAAGGGTTGTTTAGATTGAATCAATAATCCTATGTTTTGTTATGATTACTTTTTTGTGGTCCTGATAGTTAGTTTGGTTGTAAAATTAAGATTCAATATAATTTTGTGTTTATTTTAACTGTCAAAAAAACAAAAAATTTAATAAAACAAATAGGTTTGTTTAGTTCAATATTAACAATCCTTTTTTTATTCTTTGCGCAAGCGCGAATTTTAAATGCTGCAGTCGGTAGTAGTTAGTATGCTCTAAAGAGGTCTTAAATTAAGACCTCTTTAAAGCCTAAAAGATAGCGAAAACGGTCTTATGTAGACCCTATACGATCCTAAATCGATTGTATTACAATGTAACAAAAACCTCTTCAGGTTCTTATAGGTTCTCCATGAAGTAGATCCTGATAGACTCTGAGTCGACTCTAAATTTCGACTCGGGTAGCATTCAAGTTTTCTATTTCAAAGCCCAAAATTTATCAAAAAAAGATTATGCGTCACGAGCTACTCGAAACTACAGCATCCCTTCAAATGGCATGTCCAACTATTACGGCAAAGGAGCAATTATTTATTTCCTACATTTAAAATTTTATGAAATAACAATTTAAACTAATTTATTATTAAATAGAATCCTTTAAATTTAAACGTAATATAGCAATTTTTGCAAGTAAACTATGTCGTCTTTGTAAAAATCGTTCTTGAATTTGCTACTAGTTTAAAAATGTCCAAGTACTGGTGCTTTTACATTACCATCGTGGCTCCTATTTAAGCTGTATACTTAAATTAGGAAGCGGAGACCGGGGCGTAATGGCTCACTTTTCACTTTTTGTTAATTAATTAAAATTTTATGATTATTTTTTATTCATCTTGATTAACCACTTCACTAGCAGGTCTAGAATCTCGACGCGTCGAACGCCATTTAGAACGCCCTGACAGTGAAGTGGTTAATATTATGTTAAAATTTAATTTAAATTTTGAGCCATTACGCCCGGGAGGTGTTTGTCGTATATTTCGTTATTTTTTATCAATAACATAAG
Organism: Leptopilina drosophilae; assembly: GCA_032873175.1. Lineage (NCBI taxonomy): Eukaryota > Metazoa > Arthropoda > Insecta > Hymenoptera > Figitidae > Leptopilina > Leptopilina drosophilae. Next base: position 49,784,338 of record CM065478.1, read on the forward strand.
TATTGATCAAAAATGGATAATTGTTCTTTAAAAACAAACATTTCAAGCTCAAAACGAGATTTTATTTTTTAAGCTATTTTGGAAAAGATATTACAAAAAAACGAAGACTTTAACATTTTACTTTCATGTGTCTCAATTACGTATTCTATTATATTTCCTACAATTATGAATAAATAACAATAAAACTTGGTACGAACGTACAGTATTCCAAGTAGGGGAGACCGGCGCGTAATGGATCACTTCAATTTATTCAAAAGTAGTAAATCAGAGTAATTTCGTTTTTTGATCAAAATAATGTATTTGTCATACTGTAAGTTTGTGCCAAGTTTTATTATTATTCATTTATTATTGCTAAAAACATGGTAGAAAAAGTGATTTTTACGCTCGACAGTAAATTTTTGAAATCATTGTTTTTTATTATATCTTTCTCAAAATTACTTGTTAAAAGTTTTTGTATATCAGATTTTCAGCTTTAAAAATTTGCTCTTAACAGGGTGGCCACCGACCGGGAAATCCGGGAAAATCGGGAATTAGCCTGGAATTTTTTGTACCGGGAAAAAGCCTGGAAATAGCCGGGAATTTTAACCAAAACCGGGAATTTTAACTGCATTCGTTTAGATCTTTTGAAGAATTTATAACTTTTTTTACAGTTTATAAATCAAATATACGTGTAAATTTTTCAACAGCTAAAAACCAGGGCTGCAATGATTTAAATCAACTTGTTTTAAATTACGATTTGAATCCTGATTTAAATCTTGCCATTTAAATCATGATTTAAATCAAAAAATTTGTTTAACTAAAAATTATTAGATATTTTTTAGTAATTTTGTTTAAAGTTTTAAATTCAAAAAAGGAGAAAAAAATTTTGAATATCAGAATGTAATAATCATTAGTTTTTATTAATTTAATAGCAGTTATTTAAAGATTAAAAATCAGTATTTTATATTTGGGCCAAAGAATAGAATAAAATATCAATATTCTGTTAATATCTTAAAATTTTGAAAATTTTTATTATAACAAGAATTTATATACGTAGTATGTATAAGTACAGTAAAAATTATATAAAATATAACATATTGTGAATATAACGTCAAAACTCCACCCAAAAAAAATATGTGTTCCAATTATTTACAAAATTTTTGAATAATATGCCCTATAGGTTAGTAATTTGTCAGACAAATAATTTTGAATTTTAATTCTTTGATGTTCAAAAATGATCTCCGATTTTTAAATATTTTAAACTACTGATTTTGTTACATTTTTAAAACAGGTATTTTATTTTTTCTTTTTAATGGGTTTTTTTAGCTGTAAAACAAAAAGTACAGAGACAAAGTCGAAAACAAGTATTTCATCAGAAAAATGCTAAGCTTTCTTTTAAAAATATAAAAAAAGGAAAATGGACCCAAAAATGAGAAAAGTGAAATTTTATTTTTCAAAATTTTTTGTCAAAATAAGAAAATTTTTGAAAATAAATTGTCCCATTCGAAAGCCTATAAAAAATCTAAAAAAAACATATCCTACTTTTTAAAAAAAATTTTCTTTGTATTATAAGAAATAATCAAAATAAAGCGTGTCACTCAAAAGTTTGAAACTTTTACCGCCCCCCCCCCAGCCAATTTTTTATAAAATTCAAAAATATTTGTCTGACAAATTACAAACCTATAGGGCATATTATAAAAAAATTTTGGAAATAATTGGACTATATATATATTTTTTGGGTGGAGTTACAAATCCACCATATTTGTAATTGATATTCACTCTCATTTTATAATGACTATACTTTATTTTAAGCGCGTTGACCTAAAATTTTATATTTTCTAAACAAAAAAGAAGTGGTTTTTGGCGAATTTATTATTAATTTTATAATTTTTAATGTTAAAAAAACAAACAAAGTAAAAATAAATATTAAAAAAAAAACAATTTCAATTTTAAGGTACTAAAGAACAACCGGGAAAAAAGTCATTTTCACCTGGAAAACCGGGAAATAGCCGGGAATTTTTTTTAAGTTTGAGTGGCCACCCTGTCTTAAACAACAATTGACAATTTGGCTGGGGCGTATTGGCTCCCATATTTTAATAAGAAAAACCTATGATATTTAAAATATGAATAAAATGATAACCTTTTATAAAAACAATAACTGGAGAATAGATTTTTTTAAGTAAATGGATTTTGCATTACGCTACAACTTCTTAAAATTTGAAAATTGCCTGGAAATATTTAAAGTTAAAATTAAATATGCTCTATTTTCAATATTCTTTGTTATATATATATATATATATACAATAGAAACCAAAATTGTCAATACCGTAATAATATTTGATGATTTAATGTTAAAATGTAACTTTCGTCTTCCATGTTTTTTCTCATTAAATTATATTAGTTTTTCTTCATTATTATTGACTAAAAATTTATTTAATTACTTTTAATTTTTTCCTAAAAAAATATAAATATATAAATATAGCGCGCATATTATTATCAATCTAGTCGCCCATCTTATTTTGTTATCTGCTCTCTTTCTAACCTACACTGTCAACTTGTGAGTCTTGTATTTTGGAAAAAATTAAGTTTAATAGAAATTATTATTTTATTTATTTTAAAGATTTTTATAATTTTTAATATAATTAATTATATTTTTAAGTAATAAAATAAATATGCAGGATTTTAAGTATCGTATTCACAATTCACAACTTTCTATGAATAAATAATTTCAAAAATTAAGTAAATTATTTTTATTATTTACAATAAATAAATGCATTAAAATTTTCCACTTTCTATTTTAAAGTAATCTTTAATTGTTAATTTTAAGTCTTTAAAAAAAATTTTTTAAGATGCCTTTGTTGCGAAAAGATCAGAATGTCAGTGATAAACGATTATTGAATCCAAATGATGTTATGCCAAAAGCGAGTGGAATGAACGGTTTAGACAATTGTCTTATAAAATGTGACATTTCCAAAGCAGAAATTTTATGGTGCCTTGAAAGTGTATATTGTCACTTATCATTAAAGGCTGCTGGCAATTTAACTAGAATATTTGCAAATATGTTTCCAGATAGCGAAATTGCTTCCAGGATGCAATTGGGAAGAACAAAAATATCTTACGCTTGCGTTTTTGGTTTGTCATCTTATTTTAATGAAAAAATTCAAGATGAAATACTTAATAGTGACTGTTATGTTGCATATTTCGACGAAAGTCTTAACAAGGTCGCTCAAATGCAACAAATGGATATCGCCATTAGATTTTGGAGTGCATATCATGACGAAGTGTGTACAAATTAATTTGCTTCTGACTTTTTAAATCTAGCGACAGCTACTGACTTGTTGGATGCTTTAAGAAAAGAAGTAGAATTTTTGGACTTGAAAAAATTACTGCATATCTCGATGGGTGGCCCAAATGTTAATTTTAAATTTTTGAAAGATATGCATGTCTACATGCTAGAAAAACACGACGTAGAGGATTCTCAAATTCTTAAAATGAGCTCTTGTGGTTTACATGTTTGTAATAATGGTTTAAAAGTTGGCGTTCAATGTACAGGGTGGAATATTATTTCATTCTTACGATCCATCTATAATATTTTTAAAGATGTGCCTTCTAGAAGAAATGACTTTATCACTTACTCTAGTTGCTCTCAGTTTCCAAAAAAATTCTGCTCTTTAAGATTTTAACCGTTTTTCAAAATTTTAAATATTTATACCTTTATATAATAAAAAATTTTTGTATTATTTAAAAAAAAATTAATAACTCATTACTATTTTGTTATAAATTAATGGCAATTTTTTCGGTAGTCATTGAATATCCAGTCTTTTAAATAAACTTAATTGTGAAAAAAATTTTTGAAAAATTTTTAATTTTTAATAACAATTTTATAAACAATTAGTGTTTTTTATGTTTTCTAGAGCAAGGATTTTAATGAAATTTATATGTAAGATACATTAAACCTACATCTTTATATTCCCAAAAAAAAGTTTGTATTTCCAATTACAACCGGAGATTTTGAATTTTTTGTTGCGCCGTGCGTCGTCTGCTCGTTTATCGCGACATTTTTCACAGCGATGAATGCCGCGGTGACAAAGCGTCTGACAAAGAGAAAGCTTTGTTCAAAAACGAATGTCGAACTATGCTTATACTTTTTTGCCAAAAATTGTTAGAAAAATCGCCATTAAAGTACAAATTATGTAAGGCTATCACTTTTTGTGATCCCAACATTATGGAAATATCTGAAACTTTTTGTGTCGATCGTCTTCGAACGACCTTGACAACATTCATATTTCTGGTTTTTGATGTGCTGAACACAAATCCGATCTCAAAAATAAGTTTTTACAGCTTTCAGATGTCAAAAAAGCTGTCAATCTTTTTAAAACGACAGTTTTTGTGTTTAATTTAGTAAATCAAACCAAATTTTGCTGACATAAAAATATTTAAAAAACTACAATGTCAAACTAAATAGCAATATGTAATATTGACAGTTCATAGCTGTCAATTAAACTGTCAAACTTTTAAAAACGAGAGTTTTTGACAGTTTTTACATTAAATTGCTCAGATAAAAATATTTTCAGGGTATTGAGGTAAACCTAGATAGAATTATGTAAATTTGACAGGTGACAACTGTCGATTAAGATGTCAAACTTTTCAAACCCTAGTACAAAAACTAATGTAAATTAACAAATTTATGGAAAAAGGTACTTACTTAAAAATTAAATTTTTATGGTTAAAAAGTAAAATTCTCTTATTAATTTTTTGACAGCTGCCAATTTTGAAAAATACATGTCGCTAATATGATTAACCTTAGTGTGCTTAAAAACACTTGTATGCAAGTAATTTAATGTAAAAAGTCTCAGTTTTAAAAGTTTGACATCTTAATTGACTATTATCAACTATCAAATTTATATAATTCTATTCAAGTTTACCTCAATACCCTAAAAATATTTTTATCTAAGTGATGTAATGTAAAAACTGTCAAAAACTTGTTTTTAAAAGTTTGACAGTTTAATTGACAGCTGTCAACTCTCAATATTACATATTTCTATTTAGTTTGACCCTGTTGTGCTTAAAATATTTTTATATGAGTAAAATTTGGTTTGATTTACTAAATTAAACACAAAAACTGTCTAAATTCCCACAAAAACTTTCGTTTTAACCTTCGCGCTACCAATACTTTTTGTGTACGCGGACTACCGGACGGCCACTCGGGGTGGCCAAACGCTTTTTTACTATTATGTTCCCAAAACGATTAAAATTCATCAAAAGTTTTGAATATAATTATGTGTTAATACAAATACTGTATCTTAATAATGTTTTATGACATTTATAACATAAAACATTAATGTTTCATTATTAAAAAATTATTTAAACAAATTATTGTTATTATTTACCAACTTTTTCCAGAATACACCTAGAAATTTGCAGTTTTTTTCTGAATTTTGCCATTTACTAAATCTTATATAATTACAGATAAAGAATAAAAGTTAAATAAAAATTTAACTATTATTTAAACAATTTTTACACAAATTATTGTTGTTATTTACCAACTTTTTCCAGAATGCACCTAGAAAGTTGCAGTTTTTTCCTAATTTTGCAATTAACTAAATCTTATATAATTACTGATAAAGAGTAAAAATTTTACTATTGTTTAAACAATTTTTAAACAAACTATTGTTGTTATTTACCAACTTTTTCCAGAATACACGTAGAAAGTTGCAGTTTTTTCCTAATTTTGCAATTTACTAAATCTTTTATGATTACAGATAGAAAATAAAAGTTGAATAAAAATTAAACTATTTTTTAAACAATTTAAATGCAGCTTTCTAGGTGCATTCTGGAAAAAGTTGGTAAATAACAACAATAATTTGTTTAAAAATTGTTTAAACAATAGTTAAATTTTTATTCTTTATCAGTAATTATGTAAGATTTAGTTAATTGCAAAATTAGGAAAAAACTGCAACTTTCTAGATGCATTTTGGAAAAAGTTGGTAAATAACAACAATAATTTGTTTAAAAATTGTTTAAATAATAGTTAAATTTTTATTCAACTTTTATTCTTTATCTGTAATCATATAAGATTTAGTAAATTGCAAAATTAGGAAAAAAATGCTACTTTCTAGGTGTATTCTGGAAAAAGTTGGTAAATAACAACAATAATTTGTTTAAACAAATAAAAAATGTATTATAACATCAAAATATATTTTATTTATTGATATAAAACAATTTTATTGTAAAAGTTTAACGATAGATAGATAAAATTTTGTTCAGTGAGTTAAAATGGCGATTCGATTTATACGAAATTCGAGGAGATATTCAACATTATGTATTAGTTGGCCACCCCGGGTGGCCGTCCGGTAGCGCGAAGGTTAAAAAGATTGACAGCTTTTTTGACAACTGGAAGCTGTCAAAACTTATTTTTGAAATCGGATTCGTGTTTAACACATCAAAAACCATAAATATGAATGTCGCCAAGGCAAAAGATTAATTAAAAAAAGTTCTCATACAAAATGTAAAAAAGTGCACTAATTCAATTTTAAACCTTATTTAAAATTTAACCCTTCCGTGACACGGGTTAATCTTGATCGATTGGGCTTTTCTTGTGCATAGCTCATTTTTTCACATTCTGAAGAAAATTATGCCCAGCGACCTAATATATATATATATATATATATATATATATATATATATATATATATATATATATATATATATATATATATATATATATACCCAGATAGCCAAGCGTACTAATCATTATTTTTCAGTACAGCGTATTGGTATCGTACTCATATTGTACTAGCACAAAATAATAAAGTATGTACATACCAGTACGATACTAGTATAATGACGGTATGTCATACGGATAGAATTATGAAATTGCCAAAGTACTCCGTACGAGTATAACACTAAGTACAATACCAGTACGCCAAACTAATTGAGATTTTAGGTTATCAATTTACAATGCTTTTCCGCCATTATCTGTACGACATACCAGTACAGTACCTGGTACAGTGCGAAGGTACATGGCTGGTACAGTACACAGAAAAAAAGGTGGTATAAATTTTGTTGCGGGTAATTTTAACCAATGCTAAGTCACATAGACAGTGGCGCCCTCACCTAGGTGAAATTTTGTTGCAGCGAATTTTTACCCCAAAATCAGGTTAAAATTTAAACTTTTTTTTTCTTGTGTACTAGTACAATACGAGTATGGCGTATAAGTCGTACTGGTACTGTACCCGCCATCTACTTTCACACGGTACCAGGTACTGTACTAGTATGTCATACCAGTATGCTATACTCGTATAATACGAGTACTATAATAGTATGGTGTACTAAAGGTTTTTGTAATTTAGTTTATCGTACGGTTACTGTATTTGTACTATACTAGTACCGCGTGTAAAGCCTTTTATATCCCTCCCCGTATTGTGCCATAGTTTGTATTAAGTATTAACTATTTTAATTTAATATTTTATGATAAATTTTCTGAAAGAATCATTACTAAGATCAATTTAATTTTTAAGTAATCTATTTTTATTAAAAGAGTTCTTTTTTGTACCTAAAAGATATTTATTACATGTACATCATGTAACTTGTAATCACATTTACCTATATTAGAACAATCAGTATTTTGAAGTATTTTAATTAAATAATTCTGCAGTGGTTTTGCTTTGTTAATTTTTAAACATTCTTTAAAATAATTATGAATAATTACCATTTATAATCTAAAAATACTTTAATGTAAGGAAAATATTTTCGACGTTCTAACCTATAAACGGTGACTGGAAATCAATTTCTCCGACTTCACCACATCACATTAATTTTCTCTTCTTTTTACAAAAATTTTGAACACTTGTCAATGAATTCACTGCAGTTATTTTACGTAGCTTTTTAAAATTATATATTTAAAAAAGCTGTTTATTAAGCTGTTTATGAAATTTCAAACATTTAAAATTATTTTTGCAATAGTGCGAAATTGTTTTGTTCAGTAATATTTTAACTTGAAAATCTTTATCAGAGTGTTACATAGTAATTTTCACAATAAAAAATGCATTTCTAAATCTCACCCGATAATATATGTCAAAAGTAAACATTAATGATTAAATAAATAAAATATTTTGGTCTTTGATTTTTAGGTTACATCAAAGCGTGCTTCTTAAAAAATCTCGAATTTTAGAAATAGGTTAAAGAATAAGAATGTAACAACGGGAAACGTGAATTTTCCCCAGTAGCACGTAATATTACAGCAATATATTGAGAAAACTAAACATTACCAATGTTGCCTCAATGTTACATAGGTATGTTTGTTCCCAATATTACGTGTTACTGGGGTCTTCAAATTTTTTAGAACCACACAAAAAAAGAAGTTTTACAATTACTTTTTCATCCTTTTTTAACAATTTTTTGGGTATGCTTACTTTCTGTCACGAAATGCACAAGAATAACCTAAAATAAGCGACATCTGCCAACAAATTCTTTAAAATATTTGAATTGGCCATCTTAAAGAAAACGAGCTTTACAATTTCTATACAGTTTTTTAACATTGAAATAAAAACTTTCTTCAAAACCAATTGATTAGAATTAATTAAACTGTTATCCTTTCAGATGGAGATTCGAGGGGCGAGTTCACCGGTGGCAGTGGCCAGGAGGACGAGATATGTCCCGACGGAATGGAGGACATGGACGAGGACATTGAAGAAGAGGAGGATGACGTAGAGATGCGTGTTGGCGAGGAAGAACACGACAATTCGGGTCTCACCAGAGAAAGTAACACGACAACACCGTCGAATTGTAAAAAAAGACAATCGTCCTCGTCCTCCTCATCATCATCAAGCGGTACTCCCAGTCAAGGTCAAAATTGCCAAGGCCAAGGCAATCAGAACAATGGCTCGAGTGGTGGGACCGGCGGCAAGCCAAGGAGAGCAAGAACAGCATTCACCTATGAGCAATTGGTGTCATTGGAAAATAAATTCAAAACAACAAGGTATCTCTCCGTGTGTGAACGTTTAAATCTCGCCCTTTCGTTGAGTCTCACTGAGACTCAGGTGAAAATTTGGTTTCAAAATCGACGAACAAAGTGGAAAAAGCAAAATCCCGGCCTGGACGTTAATAGTCCAACTGTGCCGACCGCACCGTCGCATCCATCACCTTATGCGCCGGCATTTTTGTTCGCGGCCCATCCACACGGACATCCGCATCCACATCCGCATTCGCACTCACACGTTCACCATCCACCGCCGCCACCACCACCTCCACCTGGCTATTATCATCCGTCTCCCTATCCTCCCACGGGACCGTCATTCTTCGGTCATCATTTGTCAACGACACCTGTGTCGGTGTCTGGCCCTCAACCTGTCACCACGTCGGCTGGCTTAACCCTCTCGTCACATCCCCATTCTCACACGCATCCGCACGCGTAGCGACCTGAACAGTTTGTCGTCTCTTCGTCGTGTCGTCCATTACGCGAATGAACGGCACGAAGTAATTTTTTTCTTTTAGTTGTTATTTTATTACTTCTTTATACAGGGTGTGGCTAAGGAACGGAACCTTTTAAATATTTCTCAAAAAAAGTATTTTGTTCAAAATTTTTTACAACAAAAGTTATTAAGCTTCAAAAAATATAATAAAACTAATTAATTTCGCATAAGGCGAAACGTTTAAGGGAAGGTTACCGTTCTGAATGGTGAAAATGCATGATGTAGAGGAATTAATTTTTTTCAAATACAGAAATATTGTTGCACTGAGAAAAATGGATATTGAGCTTTAATATCTAGATATTAACAGTCAATATCTGTGCCAGTCAAATATATAAACATCTTAGTTGTTTAAATTTAATATCCACAGATATTGGAAAAGACATGTTCAAACATGACCTCAAATTTGTAGATTATACCTGTTAACATCTGAGACATTAAACCATAACATCCAGATGTTATGAAATACCATCTTTTCTTAATATCTAGCATATTAAGATTTTAAATATCCAATTTTCTCAGTGTGGAATTGTGGGTTTTTTATTTAAATAGTACATAAACATAAATACATAAATATTTTACATATTTATGTTTTAAAAAAATTAAAAATTGTCACTTTACTTTAACTACATATGGCGCCGAATTTTTTTACGCGCCGTATGTTCCACTGCCTCGTCAGGTTATTGGAATAAAAAATTTGTGATAAATGATTAAACTAGTCTACATTTAGGGGGCCTTATCCTTCTGCTTTTTGAAAATATTTTTTTAATACTTTTTTTGACCCATAAAGTAAAAACAAAACATGATAAAAAAGAGTTTTTTCTTCAAACAGCCGCAATTTTGCTAAAAAAAACCTCTTCAAAAAAAAACTAAACGATAAGTCCTCCTAAATATATCCTATTTTAATAATTTACCACGAATTTTTTATTCCGATAACCTGACGAGGCTGAGTACGTACGGCGCGAAAAATTCGGCGCGCAGGGTCTTCCATAAATTAAGCTAAAAAAATCGCAATTTCAAAAATATTTATGTAAATGGAAAAAAATTCCCCAACTTTATACATTGTTTACCATTAAGAACGGTAACCTCCCCTTAAGTCCAACAAAACTTCTGCTTCTAATATTTTGTACCAAAATACACATTTTAAGAAATATTTTAGGACTTACATACATTTACCGCTCGCTGTATATTAATCTCTATTGCTTTAATACTTAATAATTTAATATATTATAATTTTTATTATATTAATAATTAATAAATAAATAATTATTTTACTAATTCTAAATGAATTGGAAAAAAATGAAAATAACTTTTGAAAGTTTTTGAAAGATGAGAATTTTTGTTAAAACGAAAAAATTGTTTTCCTTAACCACAAGAAAAAATATTTTGAAACAAAATAGAAACTATTTTTTGACCAAAGGATAAAATTAGATTTATTTAAAAATTTAAGCCAAAGAATAGTTCTTTTACACTATAGAGACAGTTTTCTTGAAGCGTCGTTCTTTAAAGTAGTAGCCCAGTGTGCAGCTTGAAATATTGATGTTTCTTCACAATTTTTTTAAGCGGGTAAATAAAGAACAATTCTAACGAAATTAAGATATGTTTTTATTAAGGTCTTAAACTATGTAACAAAAATTTTTTACAATAATTTACATAAATATATTAATAACTCTTAACGTCGAAGTTTAAAAAACTTAATTTTTTATTAAAAAAAAAAATGTTTTATTGGTATATCAGACTTAGATTTATGGCAATGGATTAATAATAAATTTGATTTTTTCATTTAAGGTGATTGCAAAAGGTTCTGGAGTGTACCGAAAAATTTCTGTTTTTTCGGAGAAGTCGACTTTAAAAATAAAAATTATTAAGAAATTAATGTAAATTATGCTGTAAAAAAATTTTTTATATTGTTTAAGTCGTCAATGAAAACATATATTAATTTCGCAATGATCGGTTTTTTATACACCCGTTTAAAAAAAATGCATGAAGAAGCAATGAAATATCAAGTTTTGCACCGGACTACTACCACAAAAAAGAAAAATATGTTCTATAAAGCGAAAGGAAAAGTTTCATTGAAATGAACTTAAGTAAAATGTTTTTAAAAAATATTTTTCATTTATAAAAACTTTTTTTGAACCTTAAGAAAAAATTTCTTTTTTTGTTGTTTTAACCAAAAGAATACCAAAAATATATTAAGAGGACATTTTTTGGTAAAACAAAATAAAATTATTTTCTTACCCAAAAGAAAAATTTTTTCTTGTTATTTGAACCAAAATAAAAGGTTTTTTTTTATAAACTTAAGGAAAAAACCAAACTTTTAATCGAACAAAAAAGCTATTAAAAAAAATTTCTTTTAATATAAAAGCTTTTGTGATTTAGAATTTGCAATTTCCTTATATTTAATAAATGAAATTTTTTTAAAGAAAAATATGTTTCTATAATTAAAACAAAAAATTACCTTTTGAAAATAGAAAAAAATTCTTGAGTTAAAACAGTTTTTTCTTAAAACAAAAAAATCCTTCAAATCTTCTAAATTAATAAAAACATTTTTTTCAATGACGAAAAAAATTCTTCTTCTATAAACCAAAAGGAAAATTTAATTGTAAATAAAAAATTACAATTTTTTTAATTAAAAGAAAAAAACTCTACAAATAGAAAATTTCTTTAAATCAAACAAAAACATTTTTTTATAGAACCAAAGAAATATTTTACAAGTATTTAATTTATTTGATAAATAATCTAAATAAATTTATTTCGTTAAAAAAAATCCACAAAGAAAAATATTTCTTTGACGACCTTGACGATGAGTATCGATTTGTATCATAACCACACGTCACTCCAAAGGAATTAAAAAGACTCGCTAGTTAATAAGTTTGTAGATTTGAAGCTAAATACAAAAAAAAATGCTCGTAGTTTTTAAGTCGTACATTTGTGTATATTCACTGTGCATATATTTGTGATTACGAGTGTGTGTACAAAAAAATATCCTTGTAGAGAAAGAGAGAAAAATGAGTGATTGAGTGAAAGTGAAAATGAGAGTGAAAACAAGAGTGAGAGCGTGTATAATCGAATAAAAGGGAGTGAGAATCCTATATTATATCGGATCGTCGTGGACCTTCCTCTGTAAAAATAAAACGGCATACTTTACGCTTGTAAAACATTCGGTAGCGATCACACGAAAATTGACCCTCGCGCGTTACCGAGACAAAAAAAATAATGCCTTCAGCGTATTCACGCGAAGCCCTCAATCATTCACACAACACACACTATTTATTTTTTTTATCCGTAAAAAAACAGAAAAAACAGAAAAAAATTGCAATCACTATAATTATAATAATTAGACATAACGCTTCTATTTTAAGCGGTGCTTTTTCTCAAAATTAAATGTCCAAAAAAGCAATATACTTTCATTACTTTTTTTTAATTTAACAAACAAGAAAAATAAATAAATTATATTCATTTTGTAAAGTGGCTGTGGTATATATATATATATTTAATTTCGATCTCTTAAGTATTGTTTCTGTTAAATTAATATATCGAATCAGAAAATAAATAAAAAGTTTTATATATTTCTAAATATTCCACCAAGTCAGTAGTTTTAGGTATAAAAAGCAAATGTGTATAAAGAGAAACATGAAGAAGAGAAAGAAGAAGAAAAGCGGTTCTACTACTGAAATGGACAAAACAAATATTGCAAGATTCAGTATTTATACAAAGTAGTTCTATAAATAAATCATTGTTTTCATTTGAATCTTTAGTAATAAAAAATCCATGAAATTGAAAAATTTTGTATATTACATTTTTTAATTCTTTTTCTTTTTAATTCCCCTGGGAATTTGATGTTATTATTACTTAATTATCACCCAATAATTGTATGCAATATTAGTTACATTTTATTCTTATAACGAAAGTTAAAAATATTTTAGCAAAAACAAAATTAATAAATAAATAAAATTTGCAAAAGAATGATTCTAATTTGCAATCCGACAGATTCGACAATATTATTATTATTATTATTATTATTATTATTATTATTATTATTATTATTATTATTATTATTATTATTATTATCATAAATTGCACCTAATTATAGTAAATTATATTTATGGTATCAATATAAATGATTTTCTGATATTAATTTTAATAATTATAGATAATAAAAATAAAAACTACGAATTTTATGAATAATTCTATTTTTATAAATATATTTTTTAAACTTAATTGGGAAATTTCTCCATTTTTTTAAAAAAAGGACATAAACTTCAAAAAAATTTTTGAAATAACAAAATTACTTTTCTCGGTGTTTCTTTTTAGTTTTTTTTTTAATTTGTGTTATTGAAGCAAATTTAAAAACATTGAATATAAAAACTTAAATTAATGAGTCCAATAAGATGAATGAATGTAATTACATTTAAGAGATTAAATTTTAATGAGATTAATAAAATAAATGTGATTAATAATAAATTAATGAAATTTATAGAATTAATAAAACTATAAGAAAAATGAAATGAAATTAATGTCAATAGTAAATCAGTCTAACCATTTTTAAATCTTCAAAGATTGTCATTAATTTTTTTTAGCAGATAAAATAATTACTACAATAATTAAAATGAACAAAACTAACAAATTAATAATATGGCAACATTTTTTTTAGTCTTAATTGAGCAACAGATTTGTACGTAAGGAAAAAGTGGGCTTTAAAAAAGTAGAGGGATTTTTTTCTTTGTTTTTATGCGAAATTTCTGGAAGAAATTTCAGTCGACACACCACTTAACTCGATCATTAAGCGGTTGGACGGTGATGAATATTATTCGCTTTGAGGATGAGAGAGGAGAACATCTTCAGAGGACTTGACGCTCGGATGACATAATATAGAATCAACTTTATTTCTAATTTCAAAGTGGTTACACGTTCAATTGGCTAAAAATCGTTAATTCACAAAGACCATTCTCTTGTGTTTAAAATTACAAATTTCCTACTTCTGTACGCTCACTAGAATTTAAAAAAAGATTCCTATAATAGTCAGTAATTAAACAAAAAATACTTTTCAAAGTTCTAATTTAAATTCAATTCCAAAGAAAATATTTTTTAATTTTATGAAGAAGAGATAATTATTTTTAAGAGTATTTTAAGATAGATTTTTTATACTTTTCTTTTAGATGCAAAATTTATTTATAGATAAAAAATCTTTGTATTTAAAAAGTCTTTTCTATTTTTAAAGGAGATCTTTTTTCGAATTTTGATACTTTTTATTTATCTTGTAAATCTTAGTTTACAAAAATAATTGAATAAATTTAATAAAATGTCCATTTTCTGGCAATTTTTTGGTTGTTTTCGAATTTTTTGTTACTCTTATTTATTTGCTATTCCTAGTAGTTATTGTCAAATTTTTTTGTTATTTATTAGTTTATTTTACTATTTTGAAGTAATGTTTGTCAAATTTAAGTATTTAAGTTTATTTTCAATTCCATAAGATCTTTGAGATTTTTTTATTTTATTACACTATTTTTAATACTTTTTGGCGTCTTTTACTATTTTTTAGTCTTAGTTGATATTTTCCAGTAGTTTTGATTATTTTCTACTATTTTACAGCCTTTTGTTCTTAGTTTCTAATTTGATTTTGTTATTTCCTATTTTTTATTGTTATATTCTAATTCTTCGGGTTTTCTGTTTGGAATTTTGTACTTTTTGAGTTTTCTGTTTTTTTTCAGAATATTTGGTGATTTCTTTGTGCTCTTTATAATTCTACAATCTTTCTTGTTATTTTCTGTAGATTTTCGTTTTTTCACATCCTTTTCTGATATGTTTGATCTATTTTTGTTATTTTCCAAGACGCTTTTCTTATTTTCCAATTTCTTTAAATTAATTTCTACAAACAAAATTACAAAAAACCCAGTCTCATTTTTGTTGCATCTCAAAATGAGACTATGTTAAACGCCATAGAACGTGGCGCCACCTAAGAGTCTCATTTTTGTTGCAACTGAAAAAGAGTAGCGTACGTACGATACTCATTTTGAGACTAGGTTTTTTCAGTGTTCAACGAAAAATTAAAATTTTCTACATTCACGTTACTTTAAAAAAATACTTCAATGTAATTGTCATTTAAACACATTTCGTTTAAATCAAATGTAAAAAATAAATTCCATATGAATTATTTTGTCACTTATAGCAAATTCTTTTAGCATTTTCTTTCTTTTTATTTGAAAATTCTTTTTAATGAATTTTGAATGCATATTATTGGAATTCTCTCACAATTGTTGTTCCATTACGTACCTAATTATGCTGCTCGCTATACCGTGAATTCCGCAGAGCGCACAGCAATAAGATATTAATTTGAATAATATATATATATATATATATATACATATATATACATATACACACAACATAGATATATCAACCCAACTTTTGGATTATCATAATTGTACAGAAATATATAATTGAGCAAACTCTTCGTTTTTGCAAATTTAACAGTTAAATATCAGCCCAAATTAGATAAATTAGCTTGACACAAGTGGTAATTAATTCAAAGTGGTCTTTATCGTGCCAATATGGATTTTGTATTTTCAATGTTCAGAGAGCCAATTCATATATTAAATACACATAGTACATCTATTTGTGTATATAATTTACTTTCAAAATTTATTCATATTATATTACGAATCAATTTTTTCTAACGGCTATAACGAAAAAAATTTCAAATTTAATAAATTTATTTTTTAATTTTATAAATAGGCAGTTCCATAGGAAAAACAAATGGTGTATCACCGATTTTTCTTAAAGTTTGTAATTTTTTAGTACTCGGCGTACTAAATAACTGTGTCAAACAGTATTGCAATAAAAAATTTTTTGCAATATATTTGCATTTTAAAATTCGGAAGTCGAAAAAATTGTCTTTTTTCGAGAATTTTTAATTCAAAAACTCTTGATTCTACATGAAAAAGTAATTTATTCTGAATTGTAGAAAAAATTTCAAATCTTTATAATATTAAAAAAAAGTTTTAAAAATATATTTTTAATAATTTCTTTAAATAATTTTTTATTGTTAAAAGACATGCTAGGAACATCATGGATTTTCTTAAAAAAATTTTTTTCTAATACATTTATTGATTATATGCGTTTATATTATCATTATTATCAACAGTTTAAAATTTTATTTTTAACTTGTTTGTACATAAACATTATTTTTTTTAATGTAAAAAGTCCTTTCTTCACACTTTACCCAGGCTTAGGACTGGCAACATATATTTTATTTTAAATGTTAACGTATTTAAACAATTTGTGTTTAATTATTGCAAAACATTTATGCAATAGAAACAATATTAAAAAAACAATTATTAGAGAAATGTTCTAATTTTTAAAAAATTCTACATACATATTACAAGTAAATTATATAACTGTGAATTCAATAATAAAAATAGAACGGGGTGAAAAAGCCACTTTTAACATTTGGCTCTATAAAATCTGAATATAAAAGTTTTTTCTCAACTTTCCAATTTGTATTGAAAGTTTAGTAACTAAGCTTAAAAATTCTTGTCGGAAATATTTTTTGTCCCATGAAAAAACTTAATCCAAGTTATAAGAGTTTTACGAAAACACTACAATTGGCTTTTAATACCAACTAGTGGGGGAAAAAGCCACCACGGGATTTAAGCAATAAAATATGTTGTTAATTTTGATATTTTTATAGTTTTTTTTATTAACATAACAAATAATCTTGTTTTAAAAAGTATTTTAAATAATTTTAAAGAGTTTTTAACAAGAAAAATTGAATATTATGCTAAGTTTACCTGTTTTCGATTTACACTGACAATTTTTCGTACCTTTTCTAAAAGTCCTTAAGTTTTACCACAGATGCCATATTTTGTTTCAACTCTTTATATTCGTTCTTAATTTTTGTACTTTACTTTAAACTAATTTTCCTTCGTGTTTAATTAATTTCAATACATAAACACGAGAAATTTTGTAAAATGAGAAGGTTAGTGAAACGGAAAATTTTTTACTTTTTTTGGAAAAATGAATTTTTTTTAAGGTAACAAGTAAGAATGCATGCGTAAAAACTACAAATATCGCCTCCGCAAAAACCAACCTTCAATATGGCAAAATGTACGTTTAAAAATTTCAAAATAGCGATAGAAGACATTTTTTTAAAATAAATACCAAAGTCTAGTGTACGAATTTTAAAAATTACGAATCTGATATAGTTTTTAAAAATACAAAATGGCGGATCCAATAAGACGGAATATTTTTTTTTAATTTGACAAAATATGTTTGAAACCTTCTATTCAGGGGTTTTCGGCGTCTCTGATTACGAATCTGATATAAGTTTTCTAAAATTCAAAATGTCGTATCCAATATGGCGATCGTTAATTTAAAAATTTTAAAAAATCAAAATTTTGTTGAAATTTGTAACATATAATGTGATGCGAAATATTATAAATTTAAAATGGTAGAATTAATATGACAGGCAAAACTTGGTTTTCAGAAAAATCTGTATTTGATATGATTGTCTTCAAAGTAAAAGTTTCCAAATTTTGTATATTATTTTTGTGGTAAGAACACATCAAAAAGTATCACATTCTTAATCCACAAAAAATGTTAATATTTTTAACGACTTAATTCAATCGTCATATTGGATCCGACATTTTGTATTTTGAAAAACTAATATCAGATTCGTAATCAGCGACGTCAAAAACCCCTGAGTAGGAGGTTTCAAACAAATACATTGTCAAATTAAAAAAAATATTCCCCCATATTGCATCCGCCATTTTGAATTTTGAAAAACTAATATCAGATTAGTAATTCATTTTTCCAAAAAAAAGTAAAAAATTTTCAGTTTTTTGACAAAAAAATGTTCACAACTTTCTCAAATTAAAGTTTTTTTTAATTTAAACTTCAGATTCTGAAAAAGCGATAAAAACTATAAGGATGGATACCTACCAAATTTTTAACTTACGAAATCGTTAAGAACGATGGCTCTAAAAGTTGAGTAAAATATGTGTCCTTTTCAGCGTAAAAGGGTTAAATTTAGTTAGGATGTTAAGAAGAAAATTTACTAAATCCTACTTTTATTTTCGGATTCTCTTTTTTAAATTCAACATAAGATTCTTTTACAATATATAAATATATGAGGCATTGCATTTCAAACCGTTCCACCGACAAAAAACAATCGTAAGGAGATAGATTTTCTAATAATTTTTATTATATAAAACTGTAATGGTTTACAATATATTATACACGGATTCAAAAGAGAATTTCATAAGCTTTCTATTCCTATTTTTATTATTTTAAATTTCTGCCAATTTCGTAGAGAAATCCCTGTTTGAAATGTTAAACTCTTAGTATCTCAAAACACCCCCCCGACGATTTTTATCAAAATTATATGAAAATAAAGCATAAATTCCCTAGTTTCTATTCCCATTTGATATATTATGGACATTTGATGGGATTAATAGAAAAAAAATTGTTTAAAAAATGTGTTTTTGAAAAATTTGACAAATAATACTAAATTGAATGTAAGTTGAATGGGTTAAGGTTCAACTTCATACTATTTGTCAAATTTTTTTGTTTTTTGTCGGTGGAACGGTTTGAAATGAAATGCCTCATATATATTAGGGTGTCCGTAAGATACATGAGAAATTTATTTTTTCGAATTTTGTTTACGCCACCCCCCAGTTTGGTTCCAATAAAATAAAAAAAAATTTCCCAAAATATGAAGCTGATTAATTAATATTAACACTTGCCAGTAATCGATCGAAATTTCCCATTGAAAATATATAGGAAAAATGCACTTTTAAAAAAAAATCATAACTTTTTAAAATTTTTATGCGAAAAATTCTCCGGGTCCCATTTGTCTTCATTTTTAGCTGCACAATATTATTCGATATATATATATTTAAACTTATTTTTTAACTTTGTCAAACAAACAAAAATTACTATATTTTTAAACTGTTTATAATAATAATAATATATACGTATATAATCAATAAATGTATTAGGTGTGAGAAATATGTTTAGTTAGAGCAACACACAAAAACTCGTAGCACTTAAAAAATTTTTTATCAACAATATCAAAAAACTTTTATTCAAAAATTTAACCACTTATTAAAGAAGATTCACATTTTAAGAAAATAATTTTTTGAAGAAAATCCCTGAAGTTCCTAGCATGCTTTTTAACAATACAAAATTATTGTTTAAACAAATTATTACACGGAAAAACTTTTTTCAAGAGTCATTACTAAATTTATTCAGGAACTCAGGATATGGGAAAAATTTAGAACTCCTTTTAGAAAAGTTCAATATTCATTAAAGAATTTTCAGGTGTTTTTCTAATGGCTTGGAAATAATTGTTCTTGACGCTGCGACTGAGTTCTTCAGTCACTGCGCGCTGAAAAAGTCTAGAACTATTTAAGAAAGAAGGCGTAGCGTAACCAATAGGTATACAGCGCCACTTGGCTTTAAATGCTTTAAAACGATCTAAAACTAAAGTATCGTAACGCGTCCCTGCAGCCGAGTGGCATAAGGCGGAGCGACCTTGAGTGTCGAGGTCTCAGGTTCGACTACTCACGCGGGCAAATTTTTTTCGCTAATTTTACATTTTTCTATTCTTAAACAAGTTCAGGACTTTTTCAAGAAAACTCAACAAGTAGTCCAGAAATTTACTACAGTTATCCCTGAACAGCTTAAAATAATGTTTCAATTTATGGTTTCGTAGCATTTCTTGTATTATTTCCATATCCTGAGTTCTTGAATAAGTTTAGGAAATACTCATGAAAAAAGTTTTTCCGTGTAAAAATGTATTTTTTAAACTTTTTTAATATTATGAAGAATTGAAATTTTTTTCTACAATTTTGAATAAACGACTTTTTCTTGTAGAATCAATAGTTTTTGAAATAAAAATTCTCGAAAAAGGCATTTTTTCGAATTTTTAATCGTAAATATCATGCAAAAAAAATGTTTTCTCAAAACTTTTTGGCAGTTATTTAGTACCCAAGTACTAAAAAATTACAAACTTTAAAAAAAATCGGTGTTCCACCATTTATTTTTCCTATGGAATTGTCCCAATGTTTTTTAAAAATTTTATTTTTTTATGTTAATAACTAAATGAAAAGTTGATTCTATTTTTATTTACAGACAGTTTTAAATACACAGCACCTGCAGATAATTTGTCTACCCTAAAGGGTCTTTTCTTTTCAAATGGATCAAGATGTGATCTTTTTCGCTTTTGAGGGCGCTTCTGCGTAACGGAGATTAGGTACAATTCTCTTTGTCTTACTCTTCTTATCTGAGAATCCTTTTGAGGCAACTTCCCTTTTCCTCGTAAAACAGTCGCAGAGAGGAGAGAGAGGGCTAGAAGCGTTATCAGAGCAGAAGTCAAGAGAAGTTGGATTGACAATGACGACTGAGAAAGCTTTCAAAAGAGAGAGAGAGAGAGAGAGAGAGAAAGGAAAAGGATCGAAGAGGTATCTGACTGTCGGTCGGTTGCCGGACGATTCTCTCGAATTAATTCTTAGGGGTGGATTTGGGAAGGGGATGCCCTGTAAGGGGTATGAGTGGAGCGAGTGGACCGTGAAATAACCAACCCCGCTCCACTCACACCCCTCATCCTTCAATTCGAAATCCCGACAGTGGCGTAACCTCGTTACAGACACCGATTTACTCTTTCTTTGAATTCAGCTGCTCACTCCCTCCCCACTCTCTTCACTCTAGAAAAAAAAAAAAACCCTTCAAAATCCTCGAATTTCGTTTCAAATGCAGAAAATCCATGGGAAGGCAAAAATAATAATAATGGTAATAAAAAATCAATAGTGAAGAAAATAATATTAAAAAAATTATAATAAATAAAAGAATAAGTAAACAGATAATTAAAATAATAATTGAAGAAAAAAATAATACTAAATAAAACGGACTAATCCTTTACAAAAATAAATAAAATATTAAATAAAATAGCTCTAAAAAAGGTTATCAAAGAAGCAAAAAATTTGAGGTTATGTTTATATTTTTTGGAATAAAAATGAAGTGATGAAGTCTTTATTACTTTTGAAATAATTAATAAAAGCGGAGTTCAGAATTTCATAATTCGTTGGAGCGCGTCCTAATGTATTTATTTTCAAATATAAACGAAACAAAACCATTTTAATAATACAAAAAATATTGAATAAACTAATTAATATTTTTAATAATGATCAAAATAGTAATAAACAAAAAAATCAATAAAATAATAGTGACGAATATTAATTACTGTAATAATAATAATGAGTAAATAAACAGAATTGACACAAAAATTAAATTTTTTCCCCTGATTTCCAGACAAAAATTTTAATCTTTCCCTGACCCTAAAGAATATTCTGATTCACTCTTATAATCATTAAATTCTGAAAAAAATGTTTTATTACATTTAGTTATGAATTTCTTAAATTGTAAAATTATTCTAAAACATCAAAAATTTTATTTAAAATAAATATCTTATCATTTTTAAGAATTTTAAAATTTTCTAATTTAAACCTTCAGACATTCAATAACTTTTAAGGGGACATTCCAGTTCAAAATGTTAAAAAAATCAATTTTTTTTTAAATTTATTTTCGGATTTCTTATAGTGTCAAGAATACTCTCCTAAAATATTATTGCAAAATTCGAAGTAAAACAACAGTTATACATTTTTATTCTTCGCTATGTCAAAGATGTTTTTGTATATGGATAAGCAATCGAATGATTTAAATGTTTTCTCATTTGCATTTTTTAAAAAAGACAAACAAAAACGTATTTGGTGTTGCTGATCACAAATTAGATATAAAATTTTTCAAATTCAAAATGGTGGATCCAATATGGTGAAAAAGGAAATTTTTTTATTTTAATTCTTTTTCGTCCACCATATTGCATCCGACATTTTTAATGTTGGAAAAATTATGTCATATTCGTAATCAGCGACCTCAAAACCCCCCGTCACGATTTTCAAGAAAATCCAATGATTTTGAAAAATAAAATGTCCGCCATATTGGATCCGCATTTTAAATTTTTAAAATCTGATTCCATATTCATAATTAGCGACGTCAAAAACCTCCGAGTAATGATTTTCAAGCAAATCAGATGATTTTTTTTCTTAAATTTCGAAACTTATGAACAAAAACTTTGAATGCGTTTTTCTCAAAATGTTTTTTTTATCTGGTAAGACTGATATCTCGAGTTCTTCTCAAGCGATTTTAAAAAATCAAACGGCTTTTGATTCAGCATCATCATGACTATAAGTGGACCCTCAAAAACTAGAAATTTTCCAACCCCCTTTTTTAAAAAAGAAATTCTGAATAAAAACACCTTTTTTTGCTTTTTTGGGGGAAAAAGTAAGGTAAAAGTCCCAGTTATGGAACGTTTTCACAATGTTGTCCCTATTATGGAACAGTATTACAAAAATGAAAATAAATGAAATTACAATTGGTGATAAGAATATTCTAGTCATTTCAATAAATTTTACACGATATAAGAATTATTATTTCTGTATAGTATATTTAATTTAAAAATAAATCTTTAATTGTATTTTAGCTTTTAAATTAAGGTAAGCCGGGTTTTGTGTCAAACTAGCGTTCCACATTACGTACATTTATTATTTGCATGTCCCGATTGATGGAACAGGAAGAAAATATACATCAAACATAACCTCAAATATTCACAATATTTTCGCATTACTTTTCTACCCAAAAAATTGGTTTTATAATTATCTATTTAAATAGAAGTTGTTGTTTGTATTTAATTCTTTATAGTTCATATTCAAATTGTTGAGATAAGATAATACAGTTTTAATTACTTATTAAATAAAATAAGTGTTTCATAATTAGGACATTTATTTTGGAACACCCGTACATGCAGGAAACCATCGTTTCATAATCGGTACAAGTGCAGGGAGTCACAATTTAATAAATATTATTTTTATTTCATAAAAAATAAACATTTTAGGGCCTAAATACTGTTCACTAAATATCAACCTTTCAATCTATACCCGAATTATTCATATTAACACTTCTAATTCCAAGAAATTTATCATAGAATTTTAGATAGCTTAAAAAGCGTTCCATAATTAGAACCTTTACCTTTCTCTAAAAAAAAGGGGTAGAAGAAAATTCCACTTTTTTGAGGTTCCACATCTGAAGAAATATCTAACGAAGAGAATGTCACTTCGTTTTTGGTTTTATCTGTTTTAGAAAGTTTGGAATCGATCTTACCACCGAAAATGGGCAGTTTCAAAAATAGCTTATACACACAAAAAACCCAGTCTCATTTTTGTTGCATCTCAAAATGAGACTATGTTAAACGCCGTAGAACGTGGCGCCACCTAAGAGTCTCATTTTTGAGACTAGGTTTTTTCAGTGTATCGCGGCAATTTTGAAATAAAAATGAATTTTTTTTACAAATTCTTAAATAAATTATTGATTACATGCAAAAGAAATTTTAAAATAAATGTCATAGTTATTTTAATAATATTTATTAAAAAGGCCTTCTCTTTGCTTGTTTTGAACTGGAATGTCCCCTTAAGAATATTGTTAAAAAACATAAATAAATCTACCATTCGATTCCTAATCAGTTTCTTCTTGTTTTATAATAATTATAAATGACCGAACTATAAAATCATTATTTTACATTATAAGAATATTGTAACTGTAAAATTTTCAAAATTGTCTTTATAATTTTAATTCAATCATTATCTTCTAGAATTTTTAACCAAACTTCCTTTTTAAATAAATTATTTTTAATAATTTTAGAAAAAGTTCTTTGAGTTCATTTAATCCATTTGTTTTAAATTCCACTTTACAAAATTTCGATTATTCTTAAATTCTATAATTAAATATATATTAGTAAATAAAAACTTCAAATAATTTAAAAAAAAAATTGCAATTAAACTTTTTCAAAAAAATTAAGTATACAGAATTGTCAGCTTGAAAAATGAAAAATTCAGATTTTCAAAGAATTTAATTTAAAACCTTCAAAATCCAATTATTTCTAAAAATTAACGAGCTAATGCTATTAATATTTAATTAGTACCTAAAATTTTAACTGAAACTTATTTTTAAATTAATTTGTGTTAGAAAATTCTACAAGAAATTAATAATTTGAATAAAAAAATAAATAATTTATTGAATAATTCAATTTTTCTCAAAATTTAATTCTTTTATAGAATTTCATCCACAAATTTTTAAATAATTGGATTGTTACGATGAATTTCATAGTTTATGAGAGAAATTAAAAAGACAAAAATTCAGAATTTTCTTATATATTGTAAATCTTTAATTTTTACCAGAACTTTTAATAAAACTCCCTGAGTTTTTCCTGATTTTTTTACCCACTCTACTTTCGTTGAATTTTTTAACTTCTCTGACTTGTGCATCCTTGGTGAAAAACAATAATAAGTAACCGAAAATTGGAAAATAATTAATTAAAGCACAAAGAAGAAAAATAATAAATATATATCAGATCAATATGGCTAAAAAGTGTCTGAACGGTCTGAGCCTCCACAGACCTCGATGAAAGGCTGGAAAAAAATTATTTCTACAGAAAAATAAAATTACAGAAATGACAAGGGAAGGAAAATAATAATGAATGAAAAGGAATTTTGCAGTATTAGAATTTATTTTCAAATGAAAAGAATAATGTTGGAATTACAGTATTTGTTATATAGTTTATTATTATTATATTGGGGCATTTAGAGTGAGGCATGCGGAAATTTCGTTAATGAGTGTGCCAATAGTTGTAGAATGAACAGTCGACGAAACTAGCGGATTATCCAGTCGAGGTCAGAATCGACCACGTTCAATAGTAGATGGGTAATTAACACGATCGGTACGACAACATCTGTGGTACCTGAGCGGTGATAGTGGCACCACTACCGCAGTAAAATTAACCGCAACGAGGTAGAATAATGGCTGCGCGAATGTGGCAATTAGTGTGAATTAACTAAAGATCCCAAGTCGTTAAAAAACTTTATATATATGTACGTGCGATTCAAGAGAAATTAAGTTCTCTCTTTGCGCTCGTTTTTATGTATATATACATAAAAGTCTCTTAAATTAAAATACATAAGTTCTCTTCGTTGCTAGTCTCTACAATGTTTAAAACGATTGAACTCTTCTCTCTTTTCATGTAAAATTTCAAATAAATTTGTAAATTGTAATTTTTTAAAAGTCTTATTAGTCATTCATTTGTTTTTAAATAAATTACAATAAATACGGACACTCCCGGGTGAAATTGTTCTCGGGAATCAGTCCCGGGAATTTACCGAGAGTCATCAGAGTATCATAAATATATTTTTTCAGAGTAGTTCTACAAACGAAGGAAGAAAATGAAGAAAATTTTGGTAAAACATTTTTTTTACGTTCAGGTCTTAAAAATTAGTTTAAATTCAAAATAATAGTGTTGTAAAAGATACCTAAAAGTGTCCAGTCAAAAAATTACAAATTGCAAATTTTACAGCTATTTATAAATAATAATTTAACCTCAAGACCCAAAAGAAAATTAACAATAACTCACAAAATGTATAGATTTTGATAACTTTTGTTACTCGGGGGTTTTCGAGGTCGCTAATTACGAATTAGGTATATAGCTGACGAATTTTCAAAATTTGTTTGCAATTTACACAGAACTTGTTCTTCGTTTAAAATAAATTGTTTCAGGGTATTTGGTGTTGCTGATTATAAATCCAACGTTAGATTTTGAACATTTAAATTGAAATCTTTATTATAATACATTTTCAAAATTTCGGTTGTCATAAAAACGACAACAAATTTTTAATTTTGACATCAAATTTGGATTTAGTGACCTTAAAACAAAAATTTATAAACATTTTGAATTTTGAAAAGCAGATCAAAAATATAAATTTCGATCAAATAGCATCATTCTTGAAATTATCCGCCATTTTGAATTTTTTAAATCGTACACCTGATTCGTAATTAGCGACCTCCAAAACCCCCAAGTAACAAAAGGATAGAAACATAAAATATTTTTTTTTTTGAATGGGTGCCAGGAAACTGAGAATTTGTCTGACCATATGGCAATTTCGATCACAAAGTACACAATTTTAGTTAATTCAACAGCAAGTTAATTAAATTGCAAGTGATGTCATATTTAGTCAACATTTACTAAGAACTGTGAAAAATAATGAATTAATCGGAATGAAAATTCTTAATAATGTTAACATTTTTTATTGTGCCAAGATTATAAGAATGAATTCGAGGGACAAAATTCAAGATAATATTTCTTAAATAAAATATAATGTAATGTAACAAAGATTTAAATCTTTGTAAAGTACAACTATTTGAAAATATTATCCAAGTGTACATTTGTACTTAAATGCTTAAAAATAATGTTTATACATTTATTTAACTTTAATTCTCGTATTGGGACATGCCAGAAAACTGACAATTTAGCACATGAATGCTCCTTTTTGAAAAAAAAACTTTTCGAAATCGAGTTATGTTTTGTGACATAATAGAAACCATTAAGTTTTAGAATTCCCATGAAATATAATTATTTTCTTTTTTTCAAATTGAATATAAAAAACAACCTTGGTCATCACAAATTCCCTCGTTTGTAGAACTATCCATAAACAGATTACAAAATTCTTGTAGAAAAAAGAATTAAATAATTAATAAACAAACGAGGAGGTGAATAAAGAAATTAGAAAATTAATAATCAAATGGAAGAGTTTATAAACAAAATACAAAATCTTTAATCAAATAAAAGTGTTTATAAATAAATTGAAAATCTTAGACAGTTTAAAGAGTCAATAAACAAAAAAAAATTGTATGAATAAACTAGAAAGTCAATAAAAAAATAAATGTCTTTTAAACAATTTAGGAAATTAATAAAAACAAACTTAAAAGTCCCCCACAGCGCCGAAACTTTCTTAAAAATTTATTTGCAATATTCAGAATACTTAATTTCAATGTTTATTGAAAGTTGTGTAAAGATTGAAATGAACCACTTGAATAAACGTTTAGCGCGAAACTTTCCTGAACATTTTAATGAAATATTCTTTTAATTAATAATTATAATTATGTGAAAATTTCTTGCTAAATATTTATTTCATCGGAACATTTAAATTTTCACACAATTTTCACTAAACTTTTCAGTTAAATATGCTAAATATTGCAAGTAAATATCTAATAAATTTTTAGGAAAATTTAGGTGCTATGGGAGGCAATAAACAAAAGATAACATTTGAAAATAAATTATGGAAAACCGATAGAAAAAAGAAACAAAAACTCTATGAAAAAATACACAGTGTATAAAGAAACTAGAGTGTCTATAAACAATTTTGAAAGTCTATTAAAAAAGTAGAATATTTTTAAAAACATTAACACTCTATAAAGAAATGGTGTATTCCAGAAACAAATTATAAAAATCTTAAACAAACTGCAAAACCTATAAACATATTGGGGCGTTCCACGCGAAATCGGACAGTATTTGACTTTTGCATCTCAGATTTTTTTTCAAATATTTTTTTTCCTTTAGTGCTCATTGAAATAAGCTACCATGATTTTTTTCAAATTTTTTCATCAAGCCATTTAAGAGATACAGGTTTTTCAAAAATCACGTTTTTTACGAAAATGTTTTTTTGAAATGGTTATAACTCGGTCAAAAATTGACCAAATTTGACGATCTATATATGAAAATTTTTGTTTTTACACGTAGTTTTTGATAAAAATATTTAAAAAATTTATTTTTTAAATTTACGAAAATTTTTTTAATTTTTAAAAAAAATTTTTACTTTTAAGAATGTATGTATCGATCGATTTTTTTCAAAATTTTATGTAAGAAACTAGAACTAAATTAACAACTCTTAGGCGTTGTTTGATTGTGGGCAAACGATGGGATCTATTTATTTCGAATTTTTTAATTTTTATATCCATAGAATATGGCAAACAATAGGACTTTTGAGCTAAAGTTATTAATAACACAGGTCAACAAAAGAAGTCTTACTTTTTTATGAGATACCATAGTGTCCATTAAAGACGCTGAACACGATCCCGGTCCACAAAATTGGCCATCACGTCAGGATTTTTAGAAAAGTGGAGGTAAAGACCCTAAAAACGTGTTTTTAAAGGTTTTCAAAAATTTTTTATCCTAAACCTGACGCGCCAGAATCTTCTACATAGACTAAAATTGAAGCTTGAATTGTCCACTACAAGAGCCATATCCGTAAAACCAAAAAAATTTTTTAATTTTTTCAAAACATGTGGTTGAAGTTTTCAAAAATGTGATTTTTAGGGTCGCTGATTATAATCATCAGATTATAACATTTTATAAGTTTCTGGCACGTCAGATTATAATTAGCGACCTCAAACACCCTTGAGTAATAATTTTCAATATTCAATTTTCTGGCGCGTCAGGTTTAGGATAAAAAAAATTTGGAAAATCCTCAAAAACACGTTTTTTGGGGTCTTTACCCACACTTTTCTCAAAATCCTGACGTGATGGCCAATTTTGTGACCCGGGATCGTGTTCAGCGTCTTTAATGGACACTATGATATCTCATAAAAAAAGTAAGACTTTTTTTGTTGACCTGTGTTATGAATAATTTTACCTAAAAAGCCCTATTGTTTGCTATATTGTATGGATATAAAAATTAAAAATTCGAAATAAATAGATCCCATTGTTTGCCCACAATCAGACAACGCCTAAAAGTTGTTAATTTAGTTCTAGTTTCTTACATAAAATTTTGAAAAAAATCGATCGATACATACATTCTTAAAAGTAAATTTTTTTTTAAAAATTAAAAAAATTTTCGTAAATTTAAAAAATAAATTTTTTAAATATTTTTATCAAAAACTACGTGTAAAAACAAAAATTTTCATATATAGAACGTCAAATTTGGTCAATTTTTGACCGAGTTATAACCATTTCAAAAAAACATTTTCGTAAAAAACTTGATTTTTGAAAAACCTGTATCTCTTAAATGGCTTGATGAAAAAATTTGAAAAAAATCATGGTAGCTTATTTCAATGAGCACTAAAGGAAAAAAAATATTTGAAAAAAAATCTGAGATGCAAAAGTCAAATACTGTCCGATTTCGCGTGGAACGCCCCATTGTAAAACACCTAAAATTAAAAATTTGTAAACAAAGTTAAGTCAATTAATATATTGGAAAATCTAAAAATAAAATAGAATATTTATTAAACAAATTGTAATTTTTTAATAAAAAAAATTTAGTCCTGCACAAAATAAGGAAGAATTTATTACTTAATAATTCCTCTAGTAAACAATTGTCGATTAATGATTGCGGCATGTAAATACAATACAATAAAATTGAAATTAATTGAAGATTGTTTGAGAATGGACAGTTGAATG
This sequence comes from Leptopilina drosophilae, assembly GCA_032873175.1. Classification (NCBI taxonomy): domain Eukaryota; kingdom Metazoa; phylum Arthropoda; class Insecta; order Hymenoptera; family Figitidae; genus Leptopilina; species Leptopilina drosophilae. The sequence goes on from CM065478.1 coordinate 49,814,119, forward strand.
TGAAGATGGATTAGTCATTGTTGAGATTACAAAAGACTCGAGTCGTGACGTGGAGTGTGAAACATGCCACTGTAGTGGAGTCTCCATTTAAGCGTATAATAGCTCAATAGATGTCGCATTCCTGTCGACGAATCACAAGGGCTCCACGATTCTCGCAGATGGGAATAAATAAACGCGGGACACGCGGCTCAATGCACTTTGGCTTAAGTAAGATAAAGCCGCTTCTTATACCGTAAAGTCTCATCCCGAAAAACCAACCACCCACTCTTTCGTTCCCCAAAGTCCATTTCCAAATCGTCAATGCTGTACATATATAGATATATATTTTAGTGTTCGAATCAATCGATCGCAGCCTGTCAGCATCATCTTTTCAGACCGTATCTGTATGAGGCGTTATTTCCTAAACGTCCCAGCCCAAATTTTAAAGTCTTGGGATTGGCTTGGTATTTTTGAAAATTGTTCTTTAATATGAAAGTAATAAATTTGTAAAATATCAGTCGTTTAAAAAAATTGTAGAAAGTAGTGGGGGTTAAACTTTTGACATTTTAAGTAACACTGTCATTTTCAAAACCATATAACTTTTATAAAACTTTATAGATTTTAATGAATCTGTAATGAATTTTAAGCATTTTTCATCTACTTTCTAACAATTTTACAAAAAGATGTAAACAAAATTTAACCCTATTTTTTTTAATTAAGTTTATTTTTTAATTTTTACCCTAATGGGTATTTAAAAATTTTTTTTTTTTAATTTTTATTGGAAAGCTGACATTTTTTCCGAAAACATCATATAAGTTAGATAATGTATTGATAATTTTTTTCGCAAAATATATTTTGTGAATATTCTTCTTCAAGGCAAGATAAACCTCTCGAAAAATAATTTTTATTCAGTTTTGCTTTGTAGTTTATGTTGTATTTACAATCGTAATTTGCTTATAAATTACACTTGAGTCATAAATTATTTTTAAAATTAGTTATTTTAACTATTAATTATTGTTTTTTATGAAACTTCAATTTTTCCTTTTCAAAATTACTCATTTTAATTTATAATAATAATTGTAACTTAAATATGTTTAAACATTCTTAAAATTGTATATTTCAACACGGAGAAAAATGGATTATATGTGATGTAATCCAAATTATACTTCTTATGATATTTTTACATTGTATATAGGACAGGTAACCAGAATTATAAAATTGAATGTCTAAGTATTACCATTTTTAAATTATTGATCATATTAATAATTTGGATTATAAAACTTGCACCAATATAATTGGTCTTTAGGTTATTTTAAATAAATAAAATTTTGACAAACCAGAACTAACCCATCAATTCAAAAAATTAATTAAAAATTTAATTGACTAATATAAAATTTTAAAAAATTTGAATTTGTTATTGCTAATAATTTATTAATTGAATTAATTGATCAATCACTTAATTTATTTTTTAACATAAATTTATTTATTCGTAAATTTCTAGTTATTTAATTTTTATAAATCTACAAAACTATTAAAACTATTAAAAAGATTATTATTATATATTATTATTATTATATTATATATTAATTATATATTAATATATTAAAATATTAATTATATATTTATGTCGTTCAACGGAATATCGCCGGTTTTGAAAATGTCAGTGTTATTTAAAATGGCAAAAGTCTTACCCCCACTACTTTCTACAATTATTTTTAAAGGGCCGATATTTTACAAATTTATTACTTTCATATGCGACAACAATTTCCCAAAATACCAAGCCAATCCTAAGACTTTCAAATTTGGGCTGGGACGTTTGGGAAATAACGCCTCATATATAACTGCTGGTATTTTTTTTGGTTCATATTTGCAAATGTATGCAATTGCAGTCGGTAGTAATTAGAATTAATTTTACTAAGACAAGGCCATTATTGGTCCTGTAGTACTAGCCCACAGTCCAAAATTGATAAATTAGTAAATTTTGGTCGGAAGGCCAAATTATGACTATTGCAGAACATTGAAAATAGAAAATTTACCAAAATGTTCTTAAGATGGGTGCAAAAAAAGTCAATCAGGACATGGGGTGGCCTAATCTTGACTTCATGTAGATCTTGTTGGTAACATTAAGCTCAAAAAACTGTCTCAATTAAATTTTTCCTACTGTATAGGGTGTAAAGTGGGGAAGCTTTTAGTGCATGCAAACATTAAGTTCTTCGGTTTTAAACGTCAGGGCTGGGTAGCTCAAATAAGTTTGTAATCGTGTGCTTGAAACAACAAACTTCTCCGAGATATCCAGCCCTGTGTGTTTAAAATAAGGAACTATTTGCATGCGCTAAAAGCTTGTTTTTGAACTTTTAAGCAATATATTTTACTGTGTTTTGCTCTAATTCGATTCTACTTTTCTAATATGTGATTTCTAAGGGAATTGAGTTTTCTGTAACTCATAGTTTTATTTTTTATAGGTATAATTTGTATTTATTTATTGGTTTATTTACAAAAATAAAAGGGGACAAACTTCTATTTATAATTTGGAGTAAATGTATATTATTTATTACTCATTTTATGTAATATCGTCTTACGTTTTAAGAACGTTCCTATAACGTTTTTAGAACGTTTCAAGTCCCTTACAAGACATGAAACGTTTTAAAACGTTCCTGATGTTCTGTGCCGACAGAGCAGTTTAGGGAAAAGCGATAAGATAGATATCCTACTTGTCATTGGAATGATGCTTCAAAAACGAAAGCGATGAATTTTGAAGGTGCATACAATTTTTACATATATGCCAACAGTTAAAATTTAATTTCTTTTCCCCAAAAATATAATAATAACAACCCAATACACTGAAAAAATAGTTGCAACAAAATTGAGACTCTTAGGTGGCGCCACGTTTTATGGCGTTTAAAATAGTCTCATTTTGAGATGCAACAAAAATGAGACTGGGTTTTTTGTGTGTATGATAAAACCAAGTGAATAATTGATAAAAAAAAATTTAAATTTTTTTAAAAATTCAATTTACAAAGTTTTGAAAGTAGTGTAGTTTTTGACGAAAATGTTTGGCTAACGAATTTAGCCTTTATTTTTACACCAACTTTAAGTGTGTTAAATTTGAAAACGATCTGATAAGTTTTTCAATAGTTATTGTGGAAACAACATTTTGTGTCTGCAGACAGACACATAGTTTTCGGGTTCAAGAGACCCCAAATCGTAAAGATTTCATGAAATTAGCCCAAGGTTGTCAGTGTATTTAATATTTTAATTTTAATACTGGGCAAGGTCTGAATATTCATGTGCAGCTATATTTTCTACTTTTTATATTAATTCCGTAAAACTGGCGCTATCAGGACTTGCTCTAAAATAAGCTAAAATCAGTCTAATTTTTTTTCTGCTCATTACTAATTATTTTTGAATAATCATAACGGATGATTTCGTTGACGATACGGTATTTCTAACTATTTTTTCTTGCTCAATACTGATTACTTTTAAATAATCGAAATGGATGATTTCGTTGCCGATATTTTTTCTCACGAAATACTAACTCCTACTCCTAAATAATCGTCTCTGAAGCATTAAATTGGCAAAAAATGCTAATTTAAGTGAAATAATTGCTAACATGAGATAAGATAAATAACTATAGACATATAGACGTCGAAAATCAAAGGTGGTACCTTAGCTACAATTCTGTGAAGTTGGTCGTGTGCATCCGTACGTGCGCTTTCACCTACTCCTCAATTCGCAAGCACGGTACGGAATTTGGTTCGACCTCAACAGTGCAAACAGAGGCATTGATTTCGCCGCTTTCAAACACCCCTCGCAAAGCGTCAGTAGCAGGCAGGAAGGAAGGATGTGGAAGGAAAGGGAAATCAAGAGGGATGAGGGTGTGAGGGGGATGGTTCCGAAAGGGTGGGACAAAAGGGAAGGAAGGGACCTGCGCATTTCAACGTTCCCATAACAAAATCCCTGTAAGCTCGATGACAACGCCAAACGATACGATGACGACTATATATGCAATGACGACGACTACTACGACGTCGACAGCGGCACTGGCGACCACGACCACTGTTCCTTGTCTGCATGGGTAGACGGTTCCCAATAATAATGCTAATTGAAATCGAGTGAGCGGTACCGATCATTATATACATATATACCTTCGATCACTTACACACGCAACGTCTCGAGCTGTGTATATAGATATGGTAATTTTCGTCTCTCTCTCTCTTTCTCTCTCGCCCGTCAATGTGACGCAATCCAACACGCTTATACTCTGCGCGCCTGCTGCTGTGGGAATCTGAATTGAAATACGCCAAATGTAAATTTTCCAGGGCGCTTTTCATTTACATTTTCGTCAGTTTCCCCAGGCCGGATATTACTTTGTCACCGACTAAAGAGAGAGGGAGAAAGAAATATAGGAATAGGACTATTTTACAAAACAAGTTGAAGGGAAAACTTTTTGTTAATAGTAGAACTGTCACAGAAAATACAAAGTACTATAACGCTGAATTCAGTGACTGATAGAAATTCAATGGTAATTTTTCGACCACTTTTCTCTTTCAAGTATTATTAATAAATTAAGTTAAAATTTTATTAGAAAGTCTAAAATATAATAAAGAATGGCAGTGAAATTAATTAGAAATGACCTTAACAACTTTTGCGCATTACTATCCTTCTTTATTGTATTTTAGACTTTCGAACAAAATATGATCTCAATTTATTAAATATTTAAATAGAAAAGTGGTAAAAAATTACCCAAAAACCCCTGAGTAAAAGCTTTTAGAAAAATATGTTAAGGAAAAAAGTATTCTGGTCGCCATGTCAGATCCGCCATTTTGGATTGCTTAGATCCTTACATTAAATTTTAATTCAATGCCCCCAAAAAAAGAAAAACCTGAGACAACATTTTTAGACAATTACATTAATTTTTGAAAATGTTCGTCGCCATATTGAGACGAACCATTCTTAATTTTTTGAATTTTGAAATTAATTCGTATTCAGTAACCCCAGAAACCATACATTAAAAAAAATCTCGATGGTATTATTAACTATGAACCTACAGTTAATCTTTACCTACTAAAATTAATAAGATTTTCAAATCATTATAATTATGATCTCTGGGTTGATTCAGCAAACACAAGGCTTGTAAAAACAACCCTGCAAATCCTGGTCAAATTGACTATAATATTTAATAATTTTGCCTACTTCTATAATGCGCTTGCGCCCGCTTCTGTTTTGACAGTATTTACCTGTAATGCTTTCATGTGAATTATCATGATTTCGTAAAAAGATTAATTATTATATTTTATGTCTACTTTTTATACATATAACGGGGTTTTTACTTATATCAGATATGCTGTTTTCTTGGAAGCTTTGGAAATATAGATAGTCCATGTTTTAGAAATTTAACTATTCAATTACATTAGACAATTCTTACAGATTGTTTTGGTTAGTTTAATTATAAATCATCGAATTTTTTAGGCACTTGGTGACAACATTTTTACTATTTTAATCGCGTAGTGTGTTTGAAACACCCAAAAAAACGTATTTTTGACGGTTTTCAGTATTTTTTTTCTCATAAACCTGATGTGCTAAAGACTTATATTTAGTCTCAAATTAAAGCTTTATTCGTGCAATTTAAGACCTATTTGCGTGAGATAAAGGAAAGTAAAAGATTTTGAGAAAAGTGGTGGTAAAGACTCCCAAAAATGTACTTTTGAGGGATTTGAGTATTTTTTTCTCCTTGAAACTTTATTGTAGTCTTAAATTAAAGCTTGAATCTTTACATGCTAGGCCATTTTGAAGTCCAAAATCATGTACAGCGCATAAAAATACATTGAAAACCACTCCAATAACCAAAAAAAGCAAAATAAATTTTCTGAGACTTATTACCCCCACTTTTTTCAACATCCTTCATTTTTTTTATTTTGGCATTGTGTGTCTTAAAGTGTCCGATTTAATCTTTAATTTAAAACTACATAGAAGTTTCTATCACGTCAGGTTAAGGAGAAAAAATACTCAAATCCCTCAATCTTTTACATTATTTTGATCTTACGCATTTGGGACTTAATGTCCACGAATAAAGCTTTAATTTAAAACTAAATAGGAGTCTTTAGCACAACAGGTTAATGGTGTTTATTCCCACTTTTCTCAAAATCCTGACGTGATACACAATTTTGGAGACCGGGATCGTATTCAGCGAACAAAAATACATGGGAAACCACTCCGATATTTGAAAAAAGTCGTATTTTGTAGACCTGTGTAATTATAAATTAATAGCTTTTAACCTGTAGATAAAATTGTGTACTTGAAGTATATAAAACGTCATTTGACTAAGTATTGTATTTTGACTAGGAATTTATAGTGAGTTCTTCTCGTAACTATAGGAAACCTAGTCAATTACTGGTATACGGGTCCTAGGCATTTTTTTCGGTGTAAATATGATTTTATTTCATTATATTAGAAACTTGTGCATTTAAATTTATACCAGTAAGAATTAAAATACTTAATTTCTGAAACAGTCCGTTATAAGTAGGAGGGGGAGAGGTGAAGCTCTTCAAAAATAGCGTTATCCCGTGCAGAAATTGGACTTGGGGAGTAGTAGGGTAATAGCCAGTTTGCCTTATTGTTGATAGGGTTCTGATGGGGCAAATTAGTGGGTGCCTGTCTAATTCGGTAACACTTGGAACATCAGGTTCTGAACAGAACGATCTGACGAGGCAATAGCTAAGGCCCTGTCTAGAACCTCGCTATTGCCTTATAGAACCCGCCAGTTGTTCTAGAAGGCTGGTAAAAAACATTGTAAAATAATTTTAACGAAACTGAACAATAAAAATTTTCATTAAAATCATATAAACAATTTTATTATTACGATGAATATAATTTTTACGTTTGAAATAAATGTTTTTTATTGTTTAAAAAAATTAGAATTTATCTTATCTCGAAGTAATTTTATTTTTTATTTAATAATTTAATTATAGATAATTAGTATAAAGATGTTAATAAACAATATAATTTAATATACCTATAAATTTTGGAATTTTTGAATCTGCAATAAATTTATACAAAACTTAATATAACCTTATTCAATTCATTTTATATAATATATAACATTATACTTTCTAGCGATTTAATAAAATTGTAAAATTATATTTAACTTTAGTGGACAAAATAAAGTAAAAATTGATAAAATGAATAAGTTGAAATTTATGTAAACTTTGAGGTTAATTTTAAAGTTTATTTACTGATTGTACCGAAAATACTAAAATTGAGAAAATTATGTTTTTTTACGTCGAGAGATGTTTGATCTCATCATTTGAACATCTGACGTAAAATTACATTTGCTTCATTTACAGTATATAAATTAAATACTGATTAAAAAGTGTGTTGATATATACGAATAATTAGAAACATATATTTACCTTCCAAAAATTAATAGAATTTTCATTGACATTAGAATGTTTTAATTTTTTTAGGTCTCGACAAATTCTAGTTCTCCTTCGTCCTAATTCACGTCTTCTTTTTATTTTTTCTTTTATATCATCCATTGTTGTCAAAATTATTGCTAACGTTGTTTACAACAGTTTATAATACGAACGACGAGCAAGTTGACATTTTTAGGCTATATGATTTTCACGTCATTTAATGTCTTATCACGCATGCGCGATTTCTGTTGAGGGTTTCATTAGGGCCTCTTTAAACTAAAAACCAGTCCCTCGCCAAAGGTGAATAGTAAAATTATCCAGAAAAACTGTTTAGTTTTCAATTAGAATCGAATTCGACTTATCTAGTCAGAATGTTCTAGACAGTACCCTCACAACGCCCTACTTTAAATAGGGACAAATAGGACAATTTCTGCACGGGATATAATAAACTCTGATAATGGTAACGTAAATTAGGTTAGCATAATACTTTGCCTCATTTGAATCTAGTTTATCCAGGTTTGACCCAAGTTTTGAATCAGATTACAATTTTTCTAAAGAGAATGATTTCGTCCCGCAGAAATCAGGAAAACAGAAAAAATCAGAGTAGAGAAAAGAAAAAGCTATATATTTTTTATATAATTAGTAACGGTTATAGAGTCCTGAAAAATATAGATATTTTGATTGATTTCTTTAGGAATCAAGGCTTTCTATGATGAAATTTGGAAAAGCTATCAATTTAAAGGCTGACAATGCAAAGATTGATATACTGGAAGTAATATTTAAAAGCTCTTAGATTTCTTATAATGTCCGATGCCATAAAGATTGTTCTACTCCTAATTCATCTTCAATTCAATTTTTAAAAATCCAAAGGTTGTCAAGTAATACTTGGATATCCACAAATCTTTTTAATTTTATGTCTGACTTAACCGTAATTCATCTAAGTACTGAAAATTTTTATTAAAAGAACTTATATAAAGGTCTACTAAAACTAAATATCAATAATAATAATATTAACAACAATGTTAATATTATTAGTTAATTTTTTATTAAACGGGGTAAGTGTGAGTTTCACTCACACTGAAATGTCGGGATCCGTACATTAATATTTAGATAATTTAGTAAAAAAAACTTTCTTTTTATTTTCTAAAATTGAGTGTCTGGTGCTTTAACGTGTTACGCTCCATTTACTTAACATGGCGCGTAACACATTATAGTATCCAGCCCTTCCAGTAAAAAAAAATTTTTTTAAATTTTTTTCAAAAATTTTCTTAAATAAAGTTTTTGCTATCGAACTGTAAAATACACTAACTAGTATATCAATTTTTAGCTCATTAGATCAAATAATGTAAAATTTATGGGAACAATAAGTTTTTTCAAAATTTTTTAGTTTTTCTTTGACTACACTATGTACATTATTATATTAAAAGTTGTATATATTTTGCCTGTTATATTCACATTAAATTTTACCAGTAGCCACTTTTTATGCATTTTTGACCAAAAATCGTGTTATTTCTTTGTCAACGCTATATGACTATCGCATCCAATCAGATTCTCCATAATTTTGCTGGTATTATTATGTTAATCTATTTTAGAAAAGTAAGATTTATAATCAGCTGTATTTTCAGTTTACCTTGACATTTCTCTTTTTTAGTTTTGTTTATCGATGGGACATTGACCCCGAAAAATTCTACATCGTTCACACTTACTTGTCTGTATATTTGTTTAGTGTCAGATTGTATAACCGTAGATACACGAATGTGCCTATCTTCATTTATAAATTTAATTTTTTAATTTTTTATTGTTAATCAAAAAATTGTAAACAATTGTAAAACATCCTTTTTAATATTTTGTTTTATAATAAATTATAGTTCTGAAGAGGACAGCTGTGCTACCGAAAGGTAAAAAGAATGGAATTTCTTTTATTTTTATTTGCCTTGACTCAGAGCGATCGTTAAATTTCACTATTTATTAAAATACGACTGAGTCATAGAAACATCTCTACTCTTATTAAATTAAGATACTTCTTTCTGCAGTAAAGTTAATAATCAATTAACTATAGGCAAAAAATTATTATATATATATATATATATATATATATATATATATATATATATATATATATATATATATTATTATATTATTAACTTCTATTACTTATTCTGTTGTTATTTTATCACGTAACTATTAAATGTGTTTTTATTAAGATTATTATTATTATTATTTGTAATTTAAATGTTCAATATTACGATATATTATTTAACTTAAATTAGTATTTCATCGGTGCTTCAGAAGAAATTAAGTTTTTAAGTAAAATTTTATTGTTAAATTTATCAAAAATATTCGGATTTGTCTTAAGCTTATAATAAAAATAATTCATACACATTTAATAATTAGTGCATATTCATTTTTGAATTTACGAATGCGTCTTGTTTATCGCGCAATTGGACAAAAAATATCGTATGCAACTCGGTCGGAAATGTCAATTCTGACCTCGTACGATTGCCCTTGCCACACAATATACTATTTTCATAACCTGGCCTCAATCTGCTTCGAGACAGTTTACACAGAACCGGACAAATTTCTCTCCTAATTGTTTCTGTAAATATTTACATTTCCTGCATAAAAAATTAAATTGCATTCATTTATCAAGAGTCAAGAAGTTTCGAAACAAAAACTTGGCCAGCGCCTGTCAGAAAGTTAAAAACAGGAGAGAAATAAAAAGAATTGTATGAAACAAAGAAAAAGAGTAAAGAAAATTGACTGAAAAGCTTTTAAGTGACTAGCACAAAATGATGTTAAACTACGTTGCTGTTATATTATATCTTCTCAAAAGAGAGAAGAGAAAGAGACAGGGAGGGAGGCCATTGATGCAGTTTCTCGACTGCTATATGAAACCACTTTATAGAAGTTTCAGGTTGATGCATAACTGATAATCTTGATAATCTCTTGGTAGAACAATGGAAACGCCAGAAGTGTTGGATGGCAGGGTCGCTCTCTCCTGCCAAGAAAATAGCAGTCAGGGTGGAAGTTACATGGAGAGAAAGGAGGGTGGTTGGTTGGATAAAGTAGGGGCGGCGAAGCGAACGTTTAATAAAAGATGCGCAGAGATAGCGCCATTACCCCGACCTGCATTATTTACAGGGTACAGAGCAACTCTCTGGCCGCGTTCCGCCGCAGTCGTGGCGTTAGATAGGCGTGTCGTCGCCCCCGTGTGAACCGGCCCATCTACCTGCCAGTTCACTTCTCCACCTTGCAAAATCTACGCGAAGGGACGAGATAACCCCCACCCACTCCTTTTCTCTCTCTTATTCTCTCTCTCTCTCCCTTTCTTTATCCCATTGTACTGTGAAACAGAGAAAGAGAGAGCTCTCTAGAACAAGAATCCAGAAACGTATGCTTATAAATAAGTCACTTTCCACAAAGACTAGGAATGTCATTTATAAAGAATTGCACTTTCGAGCCACTTTTCCACGAAAAAAAGAAAAGAGAAAAAGAGATGGTTTACATCTACCAACGTCATGTGCGCTCTCTCTTTCTCTCTTTCAAAATTATGCATGTCACTCTCGAGTGCTCTAAATTTTTTATGCTTATTTTTCCAAGTTGCAGTCTTTACATATGCTAGTTTTTCTCCTGCAGCTTTATTTCTAAGATTCCAACAATAAAACATCTTTCATTACAAAATGTTTTTTCCCCGTTGATTGCTTTTAAAAAGAAAGTAACTTCTCCCGGTGAAATGTATTTTTTGTCTACTTTTTGTCTTCTCACAAAATTTAACTCTATTACAATATGACGAAATGGAAATTCAGCTAAAGAGAAATTATGACGAATGCGAAAATTCACCAAATATTGAAAATTTTACTGTTGGCTGAAAACAAAATTATGCTTAACAAAAACTTTCTGATAAATAGAAATTCTACACTGAGAAAAAAATTGTATTTAATCAATGATATATTCGTTTGGCTTGGAATGACAAATTTAATATATCATTCCAATAGACAAATACTAGTCTTCATGAACTGAGGAGAAAGAGAATTAAAAAATATGTATACAACTTGTCAGCGAGCAAGAAGTAAATTATACTAAGACAAATTAATAGTAAATATTTTAATATACTCTAAATTTGAATCAGTGAAATTTCACTCGTAATATTGTTAAGAATAAAAATGTTTTTAAAAATTGCAAATTTCCAAAGTTTACATTTTTTAATGAATTGCTTTTAAACTCTATATAATTGAATAATAGATGTTATTTAGTCACATTTTAACATAATTTTACACAAAAAATAGTATGACTATGATGTAAGTATAAAAATATTTTCAATATAAAAAAATCAAAAAAAATTATAATTGTTATTAATTAATATCAAGCCTAATTCAGTAGTATTGTTGGGGTCTTTGATTACAAATTTAAATATACTTGATTTTTAGATCAAAAATTGATTTACAGTCGGGTCCTCATACTGTTACATTCCAAACTGTTATGTTCTCAGTAGTGTTATATTTCTTTATAACCTCCAAATTCAGAAGTGTTAGATGACGTCACGTTACGTCACCATAACTTACAGGGTCGTATTCGTAATTTAAGTCTAAGGAGAATTCATGAAGGTGTGCATATAAAATAAAATATTTTTAAAATTTTAATTAAAAAATCCAGTGGAAAACATTTAAAATTTTAATTAAAAAATCCAATGAAAAAATAAAAGTAAATTAGTTTACACGGTCAACTTCTGATCCACACTTGAGGTGTGTATATTTACGCCCCTGAAAGGTGCGCAATAGGTATAATTTTGGGACATAACAGTGTTGAGTCTGGAGGAATGGGAAATTTCTGGAAATGTAACAGTATGGGGACCCGACTGTATTATAAAAAATATGTTATATACCAGTACCAGTTTTTGACGGCTTTTAGTTTCTACTATAATACATTTAACAAAGTGTCTACCAATTGCGCGGGGAAACCGATAAATAGCCGCGGAAATTTAATTTGATCAGGAAAAATCGGTAATTTTCTGACCAAATTAAAAAAGTTTTATTATATTAATTTGTTTTTAAAAACTGCTTTATACTTTAATTTTTATTGATGTAATATTTATGACAACAGACCCAAGTCAAAATTTAAGCCCTATTTCTAGCTTAAACATATAGATTTTATTTAGGTTTTACCAATTGTAACGTAGAGTCTAATTGCAACACAATTATTTATAATAAGACTCAACTTCGACTCCAAATGCTGGTGTAAATTTAGGATTCAATTTTAATACATTAATTGCAGTACTATCATAAAGTACTAAAAGTTGACAAATACTGTTCCCGAATAACAAATTTGATAGAAAAAAATCTGTCACCGATTCAAATTGTAATATTTTCCTAACGAAATAGTTAATGGTTACTAATTATTACTTTTTCCCATTAAAATTTAATTCCCGGTGGGTAGACACCCTGTCAAATATATTAGCAGAAACTAAAACCCGTCGAAGACGGGTCCGACAGCTAGAACTACAAATAATAATAATAGTAATACACCTCATAATAATGTTAATAAATAACAAAATACTAATTACGAACTCTCTTTGAAATAATGAGGTTTAATCTTTAATTACAGCAACTGATAAATAGGTGTCAATTAAATTAATTTGAGTCCAAAATACCTTATTACGACTTCTTTGGTCTTGAAGTACAGTATTTTGTAATGAGAGAGGGAGAGAAGGCGAGAGCTAAGGGGAGAGTTTTCAAGAGATTAATGAGCAAATGTGTGGTCGCCACGAAATGGTGTTGGCTTTTCCTAGATGCGCGGTATTCTCTTTGCCTCTCCTCGACGGCCATGGAAGCGTCTCGTAACGAGGAACATTACTCCCGTGGATGGAAAACGTCGTTAATTACCCTCGCCGTGGTAGTATGTTATCCACTGGACCTTCCTGCGGTTCGCCCAAATTGCCTTCTCACTTCGCAGGCGAAGATCGCGCGATTACGGCCTTAATTCCCATTGCGTGTTACTGTCTCCCTATTTTCTATTACATCTCCATCTCACTCTAACTACTTCACTTTCCATTTATTGCACCGTCTTTGTCTATTATTCTATCTTTTCTGACGGCCATTTCCTACCGCTTTCTATCACTCTCAATCTCTCCTTATCACTGCATTTTTTTATTTATTTTTTTTGGTAACTATTATAATTTGGTCTTTTGTCTCGTATGAACAAAATTTTTTCTGTTTACAAAATCAGAATTTATTATTAATTTAATGAAATTGTTTTATTCTATTTAGTTTTGCAAAAAAAAATATTTTTCGACGCTCTGCGTCGATGTCAACTCTTGAACGAGAGTTTGTAAGATATGATTATGCAAAATAAAAATTATTGCACTGCAATTCAGCTCAACAATTTATTTCTGTTAAATATAAATGCTGCAAATATGAAAATTTCTCAACCCCTTGACTATGGACGAGGAATCCACTATTTGGACCAAAAGTGTGTTAAAATTTTTTTTAATCTTTCAGGAATACTTAAGAAATTTTTAATCGATTTTTTTAAGATGCACACAAAAGCGTTATGAACACTTTTGGCCAGTCTTAGTTTTGCGCATATATGTGTCAGCGACAGTCATCGGGTTAATAAATGGAAATATTTATTCAGTTACGTAGAACTTCTTTTTAATATGTACATTCAACTTAGTGAGAAATTTACTAAACAGAATTTTGGTTCAATAATAATAATTATGCTAGAAGAAAATTTTAATACAAAAGAATTTGGGCTTAATGGAAATTAAATGAATAGAAACTCATATTTATTAAACAGTTTATGAATTAATTTTCTGCTAAGTGAAACTTAAAGGAATAAACGAAATAAAAATTTTGCTCTTGTTAAATAGAAATTCAGCTAAATAAAATTTTGTTTACCTAAATGTATGAAATTCTGCAAAAGACAATTTTTTTGTCTAAATCGAGAATTCTTTCACTGAACAAAATTTCTGGCACCCGTATACCAGGAATTTACTAGTTTACCTGGTTACGAGAGGCACAACCTAGTTAAAAGACAAAGGTTAAGCATAGTCAAAGTGAATAGAAAATTAGTTAATGTGGATAAGAAAAATAGTCAAATTGACTGGGATTCTTAATCGAATTTATATTATCCGATGACAAACAAAAAGTAAAGATTAAATAAAAAAAATAAATAATATTGTTTAGAACATATTCATAATTCACCTCATATGCATACGTCTTAGAATTAACACAAACTTATGAAATAAATATTTAACATGAATGGACGCGAACACCTAATACTAACGCATATACGCACATTGAAAACCCGGAACGCTAACCATTACTATAACACTATATACACGCACGTGTTGTGTATATTTAAAGAAATAATTTTACTTGCTCGTCAAGAACTATTCATTTTTATTTATTTATGATATTTATATGTTATTAGTAATTAATAAAACAATTAACAAACAATAGATTATAACATTAAAATGCAAGCATTATTATAACGGTACAAGACTTAAGCACAGTTATTAAAATACTAAAAAATTTTGATTCCACTTGTGTGAAATTTCAGGCTTTTTAGGTTAGCTATAAAGTTTGAACGAATTAAATTATCAAATATATAATATCTTAATTTTAATTATCTCTTTCGATTTACTCAATGAAAGCGGCAAATGTGAAATACGCAGAAAAGATATTTTTTGCACAAAAAATAACTATACGATCATCAAATATAAAAATCGTTTTACAAAATAATAATCATGAATCACAAAAGACACAGAGCTGAATACTATAAAAAAATAAATAGACGCATGCACAGTTCAGAAAATTTTCAAAATAACTAATTATCCTAGTTGATTTGACCAGGGATTACACAGTTACTTTTACAATGTTTGAATTTTTTGAATTGATCAGGGAAACTGGTTGAATTTACTGGGAATCCTAATTAACTTTACTAGGTTAAAATGAACCCTGGTTTTATAGTTAATAATACTATAAAGATTTTTTTCAGTGTTAAGAGGAATCTTGGAATTCTTCGTGGGAATTCTATTGAACAAAAACTTTAACTAAATGTGACTTTGACGAAATAAAAATTCTGCAAAGCAAACATTGCAGTAAAAGAAAGTCTACTAAAGTTTGGCAGAAAAGAAAATTTGTCTAATCAACAATTTCGAAAGTAATATATTAGTTTCACTCTTATTTTTACTTGATACATTTTTAATTTTACTCTCACTTTTACTAAAAATTAAAGTTAACATAAACTTGTATGAAAATGAAAGTGAAAACAAAAATCGATCGAAGTGAAAATGAAAGTAAGAATAGAAATGAATTTTTGTAATCGACCCCCTGTTCTCCTTTTTTATATTATATTTTTAAACAATGTTCGGTCCATTTATCTCTTTTAATCTGTTGCATTTTAAACATTTGCAATAATCAAAAGACCCCAATCTCTTTCTCTTGTCTGTTTGTCGCTACAATATTTCACTGTGGTGAAAGTTTGTTTGTTGTTTCTAAGAAAGGAAAGGGGAACTTACAATAGTGGGGGGGATGATACATAGTTCGGTTAGAATAAGGTTCTTGAAAATGGGTTGAAGGAGTTGGTAAATTGACGATAGATAAAAATGACTACACACTGAAAAAGTGAAGTGAGAAGAGTATGAGCGAAGGAAAACCTCTCGATCCCTTCTTGAAAGCGAATGACGAAAGTGGAAAGTCTGAAAGACGAACTTGACATTTATATCAGGGATTCTCGGCTTTACACCATGAATTCGAACCCTTTCCAAAGGCAGGAGTTGAATTTGAGGATGGGGGAGTAGACTGTGACGAGTGTATACCTAAGCCTTTGCAAACTTCCTCTTCGGGGGGTTCCCCGATTTTCAAAGTGGTTATGTATGAACAGACTTTTACGTAGTTCAATGTCATTTATTCCCGTGATAAGTTGCCATTGTCACTGCACTTTTCTTTTATCTATATTCTTTTTTTCTTTCAAATCCCATTTTTTTAAATTTTAAATAGAATTTTAATTTCAAATCTAACTTTTTTTCATTTATTGTATAAATAATAAAAATTATAATAATTTAATTATACACTCAAAATCTGAAATACCCGTGTAGAAATTGAAAGTAGGAATTAGTAAGGCCCTCAATAGACGCCCTTTTGTTTAGTGAGGCGCAAACTAGGAAAATTAGTCAGGACCCTTCTAATTTCGTCACGCTTAAAATATCAGGTGATGATGTGGAAAGATAGAGAGGTTCTAACTAGATTGCCTTGTCACTGCCAGAATAGAAAAGCATAATGTGGAGATTTAACTGGAGGGCCTCTTTAGCGCCTCATTAGTTTTTCTAAATTCCTAAAGCAAAAATTTACGACAGGCGTAATATTGCACCAGTAATACTGAACAAGTCACTGAACAATCACTCATGTGAACGACACTGTTTCAACCAATCAACCTGTCACTAACTTAACACTAACACTAACTCGCACGCTATGAATATACTTTCTCATCGTCTTTATATACTAAGCAGAACATTTCTTTACCGCTTGTGAGAAAAAGAGCACTATTTTCAAATTTAAAAATAGCAATAATTTTTGCTCAAACAGTTTTTATATTTAAATAGTATTTTAATATGCGTTTAGAACTATTTTTCTGATTAATTTCATTAATTATTATTTAGAAATTGTGATTTGTCAATGAAATTGAACATTAATTACAATACCTAATAGGGGCATAAATAGATACCAGATAGATTTCCCTGTTTAGAAAAAAGGGCATTCTAGTCAGTGCCCTAATATCACCTATCTAGACATTACTGGTGTGGTTGGCCTCACTAAATCCTCATCAGTGCCCTTCTTCAAATAAGGCGAAGTCGGGCAATTTCCACACGGGTAGCGATAAGTATATCACTGATTCTAATTGGAGAATATACACTGTGAAATAGTGAAATTTCATGAATTATTTGGTGAAATTACACTAATTCACTGTATAACCGACAGATTAGCTCGGTCGGATAAATGCCTCGCTTGGCGGACGTTCTAGGACCAAGGGTACTTGGTTCGCGCCCATTTGGCTTGGATTTTTCCGGCATGTGAGATAATCTGAGCGGGAGGTTTGACGTCGAGGTATAATGATGTGCACTGTCGATTATTGTCTGGTACACACCATTAGAACTCGACTGTCGATAAACCGGTTGTACTCAGGAGAAGGTTTTCTACAGTTTCCCTCTCCTCTGGCGAGAAAACCCATTAGACGGGTAGTCCAGGCTAATGCGAATACTCCTAATTTCGAAAAGACGTTCTGTAGGCGCAAACTTAGTATTAGGAATTGTATATAAGAAAATTTATAAAAGCAAAGAAATTGTAAGAAACACTTGTATAGCCAAGTATGTAAGGCTGAAGACAGGTGTATAAACCAATAAATAAAATTCATTGTGTATTTATGCTAATTCGAATCAGTGGTATACTTATCGCTGAGAAATTAGTGAAATTTCGCTAATTCAGATTAAGAGTATAAAAAAAATTATACACTGAATTAAAAATATAAAAACTAAAAAACATTTTTAACAATTTAAAAGTTATAGTAGTAGTATTATTATTTAGTTATTTTTTAATTGTTATCGTAATTTGATTGTAATTTTTTATGTTATCATAAATAATTAATTTTCTTACTATTGTATAATTATAGGAACTAATTATTAAAATAAAATTGTACAAGTTACTAATAGAAGTAGTGGAGACCGTGGAGGAATGTAACAGAGGAGAAAAGTAACAACGCTAATTTCTTTTAAATAAATTTGCGAAAATACAGGGTCTTAATTTTTTTTAGCCTGTAGTACCCCTTACAACTTCTCCATAGTGTGAAAGAGTATTTCCATTTAGGTGAAGTCCGCTAGCGACGTGACATTACAAGAATACGTCAAAAGTAAGTTTTCGTTTCAATTTTCAAAACCTCATATTTTTGTAATTACACAGTTTTATAAAATGTGCTTTTCGAGTTTTTGTAGCTTAATTATCTGTCTTTAAGTTGCAATAATGTATTTATCTAAATTACTTGTAATACACGGAAAAAAGTACATGAATCCTTCCTTGAAAGTGCTTAACTTTTGGATAGCACTGCAAAAATAAGTATCTTATTTGATATCTTAACATAAGATGTAAGATGGAAAAATGGTATCTTACATCTTAAAGTAAGATGTTTTCGAAAGTATCTTACAGATTTTTAAGATTCTTTATACGTCTTAGATATTTTTTCTATCTTAAAAAGTAAGATACTTCTGTAAGCTTTTTAAAGTATCTTAAATTAAGATGTTTCTGTCTCAATAAGATGTTTAACGATAAGTTACTTGTGAATTGTAAGATGCGAAAAAAATTTAAGTTACTAAAACCTAAGATGCATAAAATATCTTACATATAAGCCCATAGTTAACCTCAAAACTTTTTTCCCAAAAAATATGTTGGAAAATGTGTACGAAGATACTTTAAACATCATAAATTAAGATATTTTTAATGACTAAAAAGTGACTGCAATAACATCTATGAAATGACAACCAAAACATCTTTATTAAGATACCTTTTTTTGCAGTAAGGACACAAAATACAAGGCGGTATCATATACTTTTTATTAGAAAATATAAAAAAGTCCTATAATTATTCTAGTACTAGTATGGGCAACAGTATTATTTAAATTTTAACCAAAAGTCATTTGTTCAGTTTTATAAAGTACGGGGAAGATTAGTTGTCTGCCCTTGAAAATTCTGTAAAGCATGCGCAGTGCACTATAAGAAAAACAATTATTTGATTTAAACAAATTTTGTTTAAGTCAAACTTAAAATATCTTTGCTATACAGTCAAATATATTTAAGTTTAATTCAAACATATTTTCTGCTTCAGTTTAAGAAATTATGTATCGAAATAAAACAAAAATTGGGATTGATTTTAAATTATCTGTAGTTAACATTTAAGTTTGATTTAAACATAAAGATTTTAAACATAATTTTTCTTTAAACCGTAACAGAAAATATGTTGGAATTAAATATAATTATTCAAACAAATAATACTTTTGAATCAATGGAGTAGATATTTTCTATATATTAAGATTAAACTTACAAACTAATTTCAATTAAACAAAATCGTCTAACATTATTTTTGTGTTTCATTTCAGTATAATGTCTTCTCAGTGTGTGCGTTGCGCGTTTCTATCCAAGGTAAATGACAACTGATCGTCTGTTTCCATTTGTGGTTATTTCAGATGTGAATATACTATTATTTTATGACAAACAAATAGTGTTAATATATATTTGTCTTCAAGAATTGACTTTAAAAAAAATATTTTTTATGTTGTGTTTCTCACAAAACATAATGTTATATAATTCTCAGTTTTCAGTGAAATAGTATGTCTCTCAAGTCGTGAAAAATTTCACCATGTGGTATAAGAACAATTCGATACGTACTTTTAAGTGTTAAGTGTGTGTTTATATTTAATTTATACGCGAATATATGAGTTTGTTATAGGTTAGTTCATACACACAAAAAAATAAGTGTTAAATTTGTTGCGTGTAGTTTTCAAGATGGTGTTGTTTTAACAGCCATTAAAAATGTGCATTAATTTTAACACACTCATGGAGTTAATTTAACACAAAATTTAGGTTAAAATCACCTCGTTTTGGTTAAAAATGTTGCGTGTTGTTTTGACACTACTTTTAGTGTTAAAACAACACTTCTTTCTTTCTGTGTAAGTGTTGATAAACTTTGAAAAGTGATACAATTATTTTTTTAATTTACAGAAATATACAATTTTTTGAAAGTGAATAAAATTCTCAAGCAATCTAGAAATTTTCATTGACTGCACGGAATACTGATACTGATAGTGAGGTCATGCTATTGAAAATATTTTTTCTATTTTTTTCGTCATTTAATAGTTGAGATACTAAATAAAAAAGATGATATTCTAAGACATCGAATTTCAATTTCTTCTAAAAAAGAGATCATTTTATCCCTGGCAAACACTTTTTGGTGCATGAGTACGACACAGGGATAGAATGATCTCTTTTTTAGAAGAAATTGAAATTCGATGACTTTGAATATAGGGACTATGACATTTCTCCTTATTTAGACTATTGTCTTGTTTATAATTCAACTAAATACAATGTGCAGCAAATTAAAATTAGAACAAATAAAAATTATGTCAAATAACGTTTTGGTAAATTGGAAATTACTGCAACTTTTACTTCGACACTTGTCGATTCGACTAATTATCCCACAGAATTCTTACAGGCCATAATTTGGATAAAAACATTTTTCATTTAACAACGAAAACTAAAAAAATAATGTTTCCCATGTCTTCACTAAAAATTTGTCAAGAATGTGATAGCTTGTTTTAGAATGACAAAACAAATGTTATTTGTACACCCTGAGAAATGATTTATTTGAATTAAATAAAATTTAATTGAAACAAATAAAAAAGGATATTTGTCACAGAACCAACTAAACTTTTATTTAGCTCAAATAATATTTTTTATTTGAATTAATATATTTCGTTTAAATATCCATTTTTATTTGAATGAAAAATATTTTATATTTTCTTTAAATATATTTTATCTTTAGAGCAAGTAAAAAACATTTTTCATTTTAATAAATCCTGTAAGCATTCTGAAATATTAAAAATTCACTCATAACCTTCAAATAAATTTAACAATCACAATCACTAATGAAACTCTTAATATTCATTAAAATAAATGTTTATTTTTATAAGAATATTTGTTAAATAAACTCAGATCTTCTCAGTCAGTTTACTTTACTTTTCAACTTAATATGCAAAAGTCCACTGTCACATTTTTCTCACAAATTCTCAAATAAGACACTGAAATGTAAATGAAATCACATTCAAGTCTGTTACTTTGTACTAATTTAAATTTTCACTTAAAAAGAAAAATTCTGTACTTAAAATAATGAAATTTGTTAACAATTCATAATGAATGAATCTCTTATACTTATACGCGTTAAACTGTTAAAAGCAAAACATCTTATTGTTATACTATAGTAATGCAATATGCGCAGGCTTCTACTTATAAGTCAAACAAACATTTATTTGAATCAAATATATTTTTTATTTGCTACAAATATACTTTTTATTTGCTACAAATATACTTTTTCCTAAATTGCAAATATATTTCTTTATTTTAGATTACTAAGTGCATTTAATTGAAATAAATATTAGTTTATTTATTTTGAATAAAATATTTATTTGCAACAAATAAATTTTTTTTAAATATACACTTTTAGTTAAAATAAATAACTTTTTTCTCTGGGTGTATTTGTTGAGACTTATTTTTTAAATAATTTTATACTACAAAATAATTTATTATAAACATTTT
Source organism: Leptopilina drosophilae (assembly GCA_032873175.1). NCBI lineage: Eukaryota > Metazoa > Arthropoda > Insecta > Hymenoptera > Figitidae > Leptopilina > Leptopilina drosophilae. Next base: position 49,835,863 of record CM065478.1, read on the forward strand.
GATTAAAAAATTTTATTATAAACATAAAATTGTCAACTAGAGCCACACTTTATTATTTTAATGAACTAATTTAGAAATATATTTTTTGCTGTTTTACTTTCTCAGGATATAAGAGAAAATTATCGAAAGAAGGTAAGGGGAAAGCAGTGATAGCAAGTTTACGAACTGTCGGTAAATTTTATCTACTCGTCGTTTTCAAAGGAGGGTACAAACGTACTGGTATGTCAGAGCTTACAAAGGGGATCATTTATAGAGGTAAATTATCACAACGGACGTAAAGCAGATTTCTACCTTATCACAATCTGAAATAATTTCTAAAATACAAAACAGATGACTCTCAACAATAGTTTTATTTTATTTTACAATTTGCACATTTTATTTAATTATTTTTCAATTTAAAAAAAGAAACAATTTAAAGTCAAAAACAATAAAATATAAAATAAATTTATTTCTTCATGCAATTAAACTTTTAAAATAATTTTGTGTCATTATTATAAAAAACTAATTGTAAAGTTTCATCTTGTGAAATTTAAATTTTAAATATTAATTTATGTAATCAGTAATTTATAAAAATATTTCCTTCATTTGAACGTTCAAAACTTATAAACTGTTAATAAGAAAGAAAGAGTGAGACTTGGAGAGCGAGAGAAAGAAAGAGAAATGAAGAAAAAAGGAACCAAATAAAAAGGACTAATGCAGTAAATAAATTAATAGAAAATATAAATGAACCCATTTCGTATGGAAAGTCTATTTTTTTGCCTTCACATTTTGTACTTACCATTTTCAAAGATGGTGGGTTAACAAAAATTAACACATAGTGTTTCTTATGTATTTTTTCATCCTCTTTTAGAATCTGCAAGAAAATATAACTTTTGGCATTTATGATAACATTTTTTCACTATGACTAATGTGACAATATTTTCTACAATTTTTACAATCAAATTGTTTATCGAAAGTCATATATACTAAAAAAAATTTGTTTGTTTACATATAGCTCTTATTTTGATAGTTAAAATGAATGTTGATGATAAAATATGTTTAACATTATTATTTAATAGTGTTATAAACAATTTTATAAACAAATTAAGAATTGACAATAATTGAAGATGAAAAAAGTGATTTCTTCCACAGAGTTCCCCACTGTTCTTTTAATGAATCAATGACATGAAAATTATTCACCACAATTATTTAACAACTTTAAAAATTTTTTACATGTAAAAGCTTCGTTTCTTTTATTATTATTCTTTTTTAATATTTATTACTTTCGAAAAAACAATTTGCTTATAAAAATTGTAGAAAATATTGTTAAATTAGTCTTAGTGATCAAAATTTTATCATAGATGTCAGTTTTATTCTAATTTTAGACATTTGTGACAAGAAAATATGTTTGCAATTGTTCTTCCACTGAGCTACAGAGGTCCACATCCAACAAATTTTCATAGCCTTATCGACTCAATAGTTAAGATGGCACGCATTCTTCTGCTACAAATTATTTCAATTTTCCCAGAATTTTTCACGAAACAATTGTCAACTCATTAGTAAGAACCTTCACTAAACGTGAAGAAGAAACCTACAATATCGACCAAGTATCAAATTCTAGAAGAAGTAACGATATCTAAACCCAGACGTCACCGCCAAACAATAATAATGGAAAAACAAATTTAAAACTATAAAAAAATGGGGGACTAAACTCTTCTAGGGCTCGAAACCCAGGACCTATCAATTGCCGGTTGATTGCTCTTCGACTGAGCTGCAGAGGTCAACATACAACAAATTTTCATAGTCTCATCATACTAATGTCTAAATAAAAGGTCATACATTTTGGACACGATATTTTGCCACCCTGAATTTTCCTGTAGCAATTTCAAAAAAAAAAAAAAAAAAAATTTTTTTGTTTTTCTAAACAATTGTAACTCTTAATCCTTAAAACAAAAATTAAATTTTCTTGCAGATTCTAAAAGAAGATAAAAAATACATAAGAAATACTCTGTGTCAATTTTTTAACCCACAATTTCTGAAAATGGTAAGTATAAATGTGAAGGCAAAAAATGGACTTTCCGTACGAAATGGGTTAATAAAAAAATAAAGAACTACACAGAAAAAAATCCGACTCATTTTTGTCACAATTCATTTGGAAGTCGATCTAGAAATGAGTAATCGACAACTTCAAGTGACTCGAAATGAATAATCAACAACTTCAAGTGTCTCAAAATGAGTAAAATGACAAGGTTCTAGTTACTTTTTTTGTGTTTAGCATGTTCTGTGTTACATGGTTGCCCATCCCTGTCAGTCAATTCACATTTGTGTGAGTCAATCCATTTTATTTCAACTAAAGTGGTCGCCGAATAATTTTAAAAAATTCTAATATTCTGGAGAAATTTGTTTGATGTTACTGAAGTAACGAAATAAAAGGAGTTTTTAGAATAATTATATTTTTTTTTTTGAAATATGAATTTAAAATGTAAGAGATACTAAAAACTGTCAGTTTTCTGCCAGTAGAAAATAATGTAAAAGAAATACAATTTAGTACAAAAATATACCAAAAATTATTGGCATTTGTTAAGAATGTTTAAATTTATTACTACAAATTAATATAAGCATTTAAAATTATAAAATAATAAATAAAATGTTGTCCCAAAGTTCATCATCAAAGTAACCTAATTTTGGGATTTTTATTAACAAATAATGGGTAAATGGGATTATAAAATTAAATAAAAACTTACAGAATATGACAAATTTTCGATGAACTTTCATTTTCTGTTTAACGGTTTCTTCAATTTTCTACTTAAATAGAAAAAATATCGAAAATAAAAACGCCACTTTGCCCATTTTCACGATTTTCAAATGCGTACAACTTCTTTGGAGAAAATCGGCAAATTATGCCGATTTTAGGTTACTTTGATGATGAACTTTGGGACAATATTTTATCATTTTAAATGCTTATATTAATTTGTAATAATAAATTTAAACATTCTTAACAAATGCCAATAATTTTTGTTATACTTTTGTACTAAATTGTATTTCTTTTACATTATTTTCTACTGGCAGAAAACTGACAGTTTTTAGCATCTCTTATATTTTAAATTCATTTTTCATAAAAAATATATAATTATTTTGAAAACCTCCTTTTATTTCGTGACTTCAGTAACATTAAAGTCATTCCTGGAGAATATTAGAATTTTTTAAAATTATTTGGCGACCACTTTAATTGAAATAAAATGGATTTACCCATGTCTAACCTAAAAATGTTCTTTCATTTCTTATAAATGCAATAAATCGACTACAATTATTAATGTTTTGACAAGTGCAACGTGTTTATTAATTATAAACAATTATTTTAATTAATATTTTTATCAATTATTCTTAGTTTTTCCAATGTGATTTTAATTTTATCAAAAACACAAAATGATACCCCTTTTGACTCATTTTGAGTCCTTTTCCCAGAAACTCAGAATGAGTCGATTTTTGTTGCAGTTCAAAAAGAGTCTCATATGCGACTCATTTTGAGTTCGGTTTTTTTATGTGTAGAAGCTGACTGAAGCTATAGCAGTTGTGCTCAGCACTAATCTTTAGGAATCAACTACTGATATTTTTTTAAATTTCCATCACAATTTCTGTTTTTTAAAATATGAATAACTTCTTTATTTCTAATCGAATTAGCTTCAAAAATAGTTTAATCGAAGCGTTTTTTAATGCTCTACAAGATGATATTGTTATGTTTAAAGTTATTTCTACATTTTTTAACAAAATTTTTAAAAAAAGTTTCAATTTCCAAAATTTTTTATTTTTAAAAGTTTAATATCGCTAATGAATATGAACGAAAAATGTTCATTGAGGACTCAAAAGATGCGTCTAAAAAAACTCTACAAAATTAGAGAAAAACATTTATAGGTGTCTTAACATTTTTTTAATGTTATGGGCAAAAAACGTTTTTTTTGAAAAATTAAAAATCAAAAAAATATATAGTTAAACTTTATTAATCTGTCTCAAAGTACTCTCAATTTTATGTCCGCAGATGAGACCTACATGTAGGTTGATTTTTAATTGCAATTAAAAAAAAAATCCAGTCCAAAAGCTTTTCATAATTTGGAGATATTTATGAAAATGTGATGTTTACACACACACACACACAGAATGACATTTTTTAAGAATGTTATTTTCGAACTCCTGAGGTCAAATAACATGAAGATATGTCAAAAAATCGAAGTCGAAAAATTTTGGTATTACAATACTTCCTCTATATGAGGAAGCAATAAATAGAAAAAGTTCTGGTATTTAAGGTCTTTTATTACACATTTATATTTATAGAAATATTTAGGTTTACAGTATTTTGGGAATTTTTAAAAAAATGACTTCAAATTTAAAAAAAAATAAAAACTAGACAAGTACAAGCTGCTCTCGCACTGAAATGACTGGTTCCCTACATCAATATTAAGCTTGTAAAAATACACCTGTATATCAATTTATAGCTAATTAGGTCAAATAATGCAAAAATTAGGGTAAAAATACATTTTTCAAAAAATTTAATTTTTCCTTTACTATAATCATTATGACATACCAAGTTCTCTGTATTTTTTAATATTCGTGTTAAAATATACTACTATGTCAAATTTTAGCTTTCCATGTTAAATGTAGTTTAGAAGCTAAGGGGGAAGAATGGTTACTTTTTATGCATGTTTGGCCAAAAATGGTACAAATTTCTTAACAACCCTATGACCATCTCCATCAAACACATTTGCTATATTTGTCCTGTAATCTACATGTGAAAACACGTATCTGTACCAAATTTGAGCTCTCTAGGTCAAATAGTTTAGCCGCTAGGGGGGGGGGGGACACGATTTTGCTACGGACCCAAGAGTGTCACCAATATGGTTCCGTCGGAACCCTAAAAAATAGAAAAAATAAAAAGAAATACGAAAGGGACTGAAAAAATTGAAAACTAATAAGAAATAAAATTTAAAAAAATTAAAAAAATAGAAGCAAATAGAAAGAAATGAAAAAAAAATAACGGAAAAAACAAATTTAAATAATTAAATAAGGAAATAAACAGAAAAAATAAACAAATGAAAATATAAATACATAACAGAAAAAGAGCATATATAAAAATCCAAAAATGACAAATTAATTATAACAAAATTAAAAGATGAAAAATAAAAAGAGAAATAAATTGACAACGACATTAAAAAATGATTAATTGAAAAATTAGTTTAATCTAACTTCTTTCTACGAAATAAACTTTATCCCGTATAACAAAACATCAAAGTCTTACGCCCTGATGAACAATTCGTCATTTTGCATTCTAGTTTATTTTGACTCTTATCCATTATTCGAATAGATGACGGATATCTCCTAATACCTTTCAATATCTAGTTCCAAACTCACATTACATTGATGAAAATATTACTGCATAATGCACTGAAATAAAATATACTTTCAAAATAATATTTTATATCTAAAATAGCAAAACGTATGAACATGATTTCAAAATATTTTTTCCACTCTTACAAAAAGCAAATAAAAATTTTTAAGAAATAAAGATAAATTAAAATTTAGTATACATATCAAACAAAAAAAGAAAGTTCCTGACGACAAGGGAAGAGGATAAAAATAATTCAGTAAACTAATTAAATTTTGTAGATATTTATTTATACACTCGTCTTTTTGTCTTAATACTAGCGTTTAGAAGTGTTCCCGTTGACATTTTTCTTACACGAAAAGAAATGTTTACGGTGGGGAACAGCTAATTTCGAAAATAAATAATATAAAGAATGTATGCAACTAATTCAGTGAATAATTTCCAATGCAGTAGTCAAACAGTTTCTCTGATATAGAGAAAATGAAGATAACTGGTCAGCCATATTGGAAATGCTTGAATGAATTAAAAAATATTTTTATTTAAGTGATATTTTGAGGTTGTGTTATTTTCAAAAAGTAAAGTAAGAAATATGCGTTTTTTCGACAGAGGAGAAGGAAAATGTTGAAAACTTCTCCTCAGAATAACAGGTTTATCGACAACTGAATTTTAATGGTATGTATTAGACAATATTCGACAGTGCACATTATTATACCTCGACGCCAAACATCCCGCTTGATAAATTAAGAAAGTAGTGAGAAAAACACCGGACTATAGCGAGATTCAAACAGAGATCGGTCACCCATCCAAGTACTAACCACATTGAATGTCGCTTAACCTCGATGATCGCAAGCCACGGAGTCTCACCACTGTGATTTACCATCGGTTAAATTTTGTAGATAAATATTATATCGCCTACTATATTATATTCAGTGACTTTTAGTACAACTGATGATTATATCTTCGGAGAGAATGATTAATCAATTGTGATTGAAATTGGATGTTCGGCGTCCCGCTAACGATTGTATCCTTTCCAAAGTGACTGCATTAATGGTACGGTATCATTGTATATGCGGCGCAAGTTGATTGTGGGCATTAATTTATAACATTCTGCAATACGCCCCGACACTTCCGATTTGAAAGCATTTGGTTACATTTAACTGAATGACATAAAATGGCATTAATCGAGATGCTCAAAACGGAAATAAATAATATTGCTGCGCTAAATCTATGTATATGTATATATGTTATATTCGCTGGCAGTATTTAACCCCTCACTCAAATATATATATATATATATATATATATATATATATATATATATATATATATATATATATATATATATTTGAAACTTTATTTTTATTCAAATATATCACTTTTTAATCAAAGCTTTAAATTTATACATTCATATAAGCGGCAAAAACGATCAATCAGAAATTTTGTACAATTACTTTCCATTTTAAAACAAATTTCCATTCGCTAACGGTGAAAGTTTTTTTGCAGTTCAAAAAAATCAAATTCAATAAAAGTAGTTGCGAAAAAAGTACTATTATTTTGATAACATAAAAAATATATAGTAATCTTTAAATAAATAAAGAAAAATTTTAGAAACGAAAAAAATTTTCAATTTTTCCTTCTCTAAAAATTTGTCTTATGAATGAAAACTGAATACTTTTTATTTACAAAACAAATATATTAAATTCTTGAAAAGGAAATATTTTAAAATTTATGAAAAATAGTAAAATAAAAAAGTTAATAATATTAAAGGGAAATGAAAATATTTTTTTTTTGGTGGATGTAAGAAAGATTTTTCTATCTCGTTAAATATAAAAAGTGTAAGTTTTACTGCATTTTTTACGCGGAGATACAACCATAAAAAAGAATCAAAGCAAAACAAAAAAAGTCACAAACAAATCACTGCTATACCTCAACTAGATATATTTTTCTCTGAGAGCGAATGTTTGGAAAGAATCGTGATACCTTTCCCATTTTTATGACTCATATTCAAGCCTGTCCTCTCCCATGTTACTCAATTTCATAGAAACGTCAACTTTATATAAAGGAGTGTTTTATTCACCATTATATACATTTTTTAAAAATTACAAATTTTGCATATATATATATATATTCGGGTGACCGTTATTTTGCAAACGTTGGAATTTCTTAGGTCGCTGGGCAGAATTTGCTTCAGAATGTGAAAAAAATGAGCTATGCACAAGAAAAACCTAATCGATCAATATTAATCCGTGCCACCGAAGGGTTAAAGTTTAAATAGGGTTTAACATAGGATTAGTGCACTTTTTTACATTTTGTATAAGAACTTTTTTTTAATTAATGTGCTGAACACAAATCCGATCTCAAAAATAAGTTTTTACAGCTTTCAGATGTCAAAAAAGCTGTCAATCTCTTTAAAACGACAGTTTTTGTGTTTAATTTAGTAAATCAAACCAAATTCTGCTAATGTAAAAATATTTAAAAAACTACAAGGTCAAACTAAATAGCAATATGTAATATTGACAGTTCACAGCTGTCAATTAAACTGTCAAACTTTTAAAAACTAGAGTTTTTGACAGTTTTTACATTAATTTACTCAGATAAAAATATTTTCAGGGTATTGAGGTAAACCTAGATAGAATTATGTAAATTTGACAGGTGACAACTGTCGATTAAGATGTCAAACTTTTTAAACCCTAGTACAAAAACTAAAGTAAATTAACAAATTTATGGAAAAAAGGTACTTACTTAAAAATTAAATTTTTATGGTTAAAAAGTAAAATTCTCTTATTAATTTTTTGACAGCTGCCAATTGTGAAAAATACATGTCGCTAATATGATTAACCTCAGTGTGCTGAAAAACACTTGTATGCAAGTAATTTAATGTAAAAAGTCTCAGTTTCAAAAGTTTGACATCTTAGTTGACTATTATCAACTATCAAATTTACATAATTCCATTCACGTTTACCTCAATACCCTAAAAATATTTTTATCTGAGTAATTTAATGTAAGAACTGTCAAAAACTTGTTTTTAAAAGTTTGACAGTTTAATTGACAGCTGTCAACTCTCAATATTACATATTTCTATTTAGTTTGACCTTGTTGTTCTTATTTGGTTTGATTTACTAAATTAAACACAAAAACTGTCTAAATTTCCATAAAAACTTTCGTTTTAAAATGATTGACAGCTTTTTTGACAACTGGAAGCAGTCAAAACTTATTTTTTGAAATCGGATTCGTGTTTAACACATCAAAAACTATAAATATGAATGTCGCCAAGGCAAAAGATTAATTAAAAAAAGTTCTCATACAAAATGTAAAAAAGTGCACTAATTCCATTTTAAACCCCATTTAAAATTTAACCCTTCGGTGACACGGGTTAATCTTGATCGATTGGGCTTTTCTTGTGCATAGCTCATTTTTTCACATTCTAAAGCAAATTCTGCCCAGCGACCTAAGAAATTCCAACTTTTGCAAAATAACGGTCACCCGAATATATATATATATGTGTGTGTGTGTGTGTGTGTGTGTGTGTGTGTGTGTGTGTGTGTATGTATATGAGGCGTTTCATTTCAAACCGTTCTACCTACGAAAAACAATCGCAAGGAGATAGACTTTCTAATAATTTTTATTATATAAAACTTTAATTGTTAATAATATATTATTGCACATAAATCCACCACCGTTAACCCCTTCGCAGTCCAGCTAAAAATCGCTTGTGGTCCAAAATCGGTCCAAGAAAAAAAAGTTTCTAAAAAATGTGATTTCATTGTAATTAAGGTTTAGGAGTGGCAAAATTCGAATTTGAAGTCAGTTTTTCAAAATTTAAAATGGCGGATCCAAAATGGCGAATTCGAAAATTTTAAATTTTATTAGATTTGCTTGAAACTTGTTACTCGGGGGTTTTCGGGTCTCTGATTACGAATCTAATGTCAGATTTTCAAAATTCAAAATGGCGGATCCAATATGACGGTCGAGAAAATAAAACCTCCATCGGATTTGTTTAAAACTTGTTACTCGGGGGTTTTCGGGGTCGCTGATTACGAATCCGATGTCAGATTTTAAAATCCAAAATGGCGGAACTAAAATTCGATCAAATTGCATGAATCTTGAAATTATACGCCATATTGGATTCATTATTTTAATTTTGTAAATCTGACATCATATTCGTACTCAGCGACCCCGAAAACCCCTATTTAACGAGTTTCAAGCGTATTTGATAAATTTTTAAATCTTCATAGTCGCCATTTTATGTCCACCATTTTGAAAATCTGATTTAAAGTTCGGATTCAGCGACCCCAAAAACCTTAGTATGCACTTGGTCATTTAAATCGAATTATGTTTAATATTTTATTTTTGAGATGGACATATATGACCACAGACGTAAAGGTGGCACGACTTTTTGTGGCCACATATTGGCCATGGACTGACAAGGGGTTAAAAAATTGGTTTTTGAAAAATTTGATATATATAGTATAAAGTTGATCCTTAACCCATTCAACTTACATTCAATTTCGTACTATTTGTCAAATTTTTCAAAAACACATTTAATAAATAGTTTTTTTTCTATTAATCCCATCAAATGTCCATAATATATCAAAGGGGAATAGAAACTAGAGAATTCTCTACGAAATTGGCAGAAATTTAATATAATAAAAATAGCAATAGAAAGCTCATGAAATTCTTTACTGAATTAGTGAATAATATATTATAAATAATTAAAGTTTTATATAATAAAAATTATTAGAAAATCTATCTCCTTGGGATTGTTTTTTGTCGGTGGAACGGTTTGAAATGAAATGCCTCATATATTTGTATATACTTCATTCCAATAAATTTTAAAGTATTGGATTTCAAACAATTAAATTTGAAGAAAAATTAAAAAGTAAATCTTTATAAAAATTTCTTATGAAAGAAAAACACATTATAATTTTGTAAGAATTCGCTATATTTGTTTCTTGTCAATATGTTATCAAATATTTAAAAATAGAATAGAAAAATTATAACAAGAAAGCAATAAATATTAATATTTTTGTGTTCAAAATTTATTCATATTTTAATTCAATTTTTCTGTACATACTTTTGTAACAATTGTAATTTATTGATTTAGTAATAAAATATAGTAAGTGTAACGAAAAAAAATCGAATTCTAAAAATCGAGAGACTCTAAACAAAAAGTATATATTGTTATAGTTTTTGACTTATTTGGTACATCGTATTATTACTCATTATTGTCATAAGAGATATAATGTCACTTTTTGGGCCTTTCGCTAATATCAACTTTGTACCTTTTTATCTCAAAAGCATCTGTTCTGGGTTGTCAAAAGAAGCACACAAATAGAAGGGTCTGCGCTACCCTAGTTAGTCATAATCTTAATTCCTAAACTGTAACTTGAGCTGAATTCTTCAAGCTCACGATATCGCGGGATAAAGAATTATTCTAATTATTAAAATATAATTGTCTTTTCTTTGTTAGTCCCTTAAAGTCAAGTGTTTTACCCTGTGTTTTAATTTACTTTATAATATTTCAAAGTTTCAGTTAAAGTGTTTTCAAAACGACACGATAGTGTATTCTTTTCATAGAGTTTTTTACTCAAAAAATTTTTGGTTGTTGAGGTTTTGAATGTTTTGTAGATTAGTACTAAAACTGAGTTTTGACTAAAGAAATTTTTGTTTTTTAGTAAATTAAATTTTTCGATATAATTTACTTCAATAGGTATACCTAAGAGTAGAATAGTTAATAAATGTAATTTTCCTCAGTAAGAAAAGACGGTTACGATCAGATAATAATTAAAAAATTTGTTTTAAATGAAAATAAAAATAAAGAAAACAAATGTTATATTAAAGCAAAACAGTTTTGATTAATGTTTATCTTCTGTCAGTATTAAAAAAAATGTAATATGACAAAATTATAACGAAAATTTATTAAAGTTTGTTAGTAGTAATAATTTTTTAGGGTAAATGTGGGTATTATTGAGGAATTTTGTATAAGTCATACTTCCAAGTGGTTTCAAAATTATAAATGAATATATGATTTTGTTTTTTATTGAAGAAGAATATTTCAGTTCTTTTTCTTTAAAAAAATTGACAATGTTGTAGAAAATAGTTTTAAAATTTAAATAAATGTGACGCTCCACGGTGAAAGGGACCTTAGCTGCTTAAAATTTTAGGTTATGTTTAGATTAGTTTTAGCTCCATTAAAAATATATTTTTGATTATTTAACATCAAAAGCACATTTTTCTGAAAATATTGCGTATAATAATGAACTAAATATTAATAGTTTGTAAAGAAAATTAATCATTTTTATTTACTTGTACTTCCAACTTTAGTTCTGTCAAAAACAGCTAAGGTCCCTTTCACCGTGGAGCGTCACAAATAATTAAATAGAAGGCTCATATGCTTGTAATCTCGCGAGACTTAGTATGACTTGAGGGTATTTTTGCGAGTCAAATATCGTGGATGAGTCAATTATTGCGAAAATAATATCGGCTATAATTTCAACGTTTTAAACTTTAGACCACACTGCTAATCATTCTTTCAAGGATTATGATAGGAACCGCAAAAATACCCACATGTTACAAAAAGATGTCTCCATTGACGGGACTGTAAATATGAAATAAAAATAAGTTTTTTTAACTAAACAAATTTTTCTTATGAAAAATAACAATAAATTTACTAAAATATGAAAAAAGAATTATCTCTTAGGGTTTTATATGATATAAAAACAATAATTTTTGATACCACTGGAGAGTTGAATCTCAAACCACGGTGAGCCATTTTGAACTTTTTTCAGACAACAAATTTTAAAATATTCTTAATGTTTTAATTGTCGGGTTCAACGAGTGATTTTTTAGTGTCAAAAATTGTTTACATTATTTGAAATATTGAAACAGGGGTTTTAATTATCTAAAAAGAATTTACAAAATTAAAAACTCCACACCACACGCGGCCGGGTTCAAAGCTGTGTGGGTTCAGAAATTCAAAGATAATTTATAAAAAACAAAATATATAAAACCGCGGACGCCAGTCGACAGATGGTCGACAGTAAATAAAATAGACAATTAAATTAACTTTAAATAATAAGAATCTCAAGGGGGGTAAAATGGGTGAACCCAATAAAATCAAGCGTTTGTCGACTAAGGAGATTTAATAATTGGACAGACTTACAATACAGACGACGCCCAACACTCCTTCGCTGAGGTACCTCCACACACACATTACACTACAATAAGACGTCAATGTAAGTTTATAAATCAATGTGATCAAGACGACGGTCGATCCAGGAATATTGTCAATCGTTAACGCGAGCATGGTATTCCTTGAACGCACGCGCCAAAATCCCATGACAATACTCAGGACATTATCGATACAAAATTCACCCCGATCTTCTAATTAATAGTCGACAAGAATAAATTTTGTAACATTTAGACCAAAATAATTTCCTGTCACAATATTTATTAAAATACAAAATACTGCGATAATATCTATACCTTCAATAATACCCACTTTTAACCTACTTAATGATGAATAATATTTAAAAGAAAATTTTTATTTAAATTGAACAGATCCATGTTTCAATAAATAAAATACAATTTTTCTTATGTTTTGTCAATATTTATTCTATATTTTTTAAGAAAATCGATGGGAATATTAATATATATATATATATATATATATATATATATATTGAAGTTGGCTGGTTCAACATGCCCGTAAGTCGTCAATCTTAAATTTTCGTTTAATGTAATGAAAGTAAAAAAATAATAGTAAATTTTCAGCCTTCTATCCAGATTGTTAAAATTTTTTTGAAGTTTTTATAAGGGGTAAAAATAAATTTTAATCATACTAAACTTTAACTATTTTCTTTGTAATTTTTGTGATAAGTAAAAGTGTAGTCTAGTCAGATGCACTTTAAGCGTTTTAATTTTGTGTCTAGTACAAATAGTGTAATTAAATTTTAGTCAGACCCATCGTTATTACGAGTGCACGGAGAATCTTTTCCTTCTAATATTCAATATATTTGGTTATGTTTATTCTAAAAGTATATTAGAATGTTGGCAATTTTAGTGCATTGTGTCAATAATTAATTAATCTTCGAAGCACAAAAATTAATATTTACATTGGAATTAACCTTATTATCTACCCTTAGGGATCGTAGGACCTTGTTGTTGGTAAGGTGGCTTAGGGACCTAATTGGAAGTATCTCTAGATCCCATTCTCGACCTTGTTGAATGTCTGTGGTGGCATGCTCTCCAAAAAGGAGAGACCGCCCCAGCATTCTAGCTCTATATGGAGTAAAGGCCAGAGAATGGCGAGGAAGTAACCTTTGGTGGAAAATGACCGACACTGTAAGCGGAGGAGTGTACTCTCTGCGGGGCTTCGACCAAGGAACAGTCCCATAATGAATGGCACGAGGGTCACCAAATCTGTCGCTCGCGACGGGCTAGCTGTGTAGACGTCTGTCGGAATTGTACCGGTTAGTGATCCCGTAAAGCTCGGGGGAGCGAACTGGCTGGGTTTCTGACGGGCGGTAGCGCGACCGGCTTGGCGTGATGCGAATGGAGGTGTTTTAAACGGCGGCTTCTGAACACCGGGCGACATTTCGGTAGTATTAGCCTTACTCCTACAAGCGGGGCTCTGTAGAAGCGGACCTTTTTTCCCTTGCTACTTGTGGGACTTCAAATGGAGGGATATTTTCATAAATTAAATTTGAGCATGGACGTAGGAACGTATAGACGGAGTACTAACCTACGGGGCGTGCACCCTGCAGACGTAAAGGGGAACTAATGTTTCGCGGCCATATTTGTCGGGGAAATTTTCTTAGACTTGTAATTAGTGGATATTGAAATCATCGAATGAAATTTCGTCTGCTTATTTAAATTCCGTTTAAATTAACCGCCTTGCTTAATAACCAATTAACGACCACTTCCCTCCCTTCCAAATTGTTTGCCCCCGCACCGTTATTTGCTAGATCATACTCCGTCCATCCATTCCTACGTCCATGAATTTAAGTGGCCATATGGGTTCGGCGGCTGCAACCACACTTTTCTCGAAGGTAGTGGGGGCAATTGTCACAAACCCTGAGGCGGAGGATCAGCACTCTCCAGTAGATGCTTCTTCGGATTTTCCGGAGGATCTGAAAAGAAAAAGTTAAGGAGAGAAAAGCTGAAAGAGGCTGGAAACACCTGGGATTTCTCGGAGGTTGCTACTGGGTCGAAGAGAAAGAGCGTCTAGGATGCGCCACCCTTGGAAAAGAAGTTGTCGGCCAAAGTCGGCCCAACAAAGTACCAGGAAGGATGGTTATAATGTTGGGCTAACAATGGGTCAAAGGACAAACCCCCTAACGACAGTGGTCTATAACTAAGGTTATCCCGAGGAGGCGCTTACGGATAAGCAGTTTGGGCTTCTCAGGAGGGCCATTGTGCTGCTCATCTGTGAGGAGCCGGCTGAACGGAGGCCGAAGTTCGAGACCTCCTTCTGCAGAGGAGGAGTTTTTATTTTCATCGCTTTCAACTCAGAGGTTAAAGCATGGCTCACGGAACGTGTAACTGAGCTAAGACACTACGAAGGGGCAAGATTGAAGGTGGGTGGAGTTGAGATACTCCAGAGAATGGTGAAGGCTACTGCGTGGTTTCCGACAGAAACAGAAAATGCGCAAACGGTCTTACGGTATTTGAAGGTTTTCAACTCTACGTTAAAAACATCGACTTGGCGTTTGCTTAATGTCGATGGTGCTTAGGTGGCTAATAGGTGTGAAAGACGTCTTCTTTTGGTTGCTCAGGTCCCAGATTTCAGGACGTACTACCACATAGCGCGGGTATCCTTTAGCGTAACTGTCCCTGATCGTGATGGCTCAAGTAATGTAGAGGCGGGTGAGTGGCAAACATAATTCACTGTTTGCAAGTTCACTGCTACTCAGATTAACTTGCATCATTATAAAGGCGCTTTATCACTATTGATAAGGGACATGGCTAAGATGGACACAGGCATCTCGCAAATCCAAGAACCATGGTAAGTTGGAGGTGCTATTCGAGGACTTGGTGGGCATAACTTGGTGGGTGTTAACGCAATTCCACTATTAGACCTATGTTCAGGTGATCTGATGGTGGTGGTAAATAACCTGGAAAGTGTAGGTAAAACGGTCATTGGATCGGCATATTTGCCATATGATAATAAGAATAATCCGTCAATTGAAGTTTGCAGGTGGTGGACTACTATATAAAAAACGGACTTCTTTTGCTGATGGGCTGCGATGCAAACTCACAACATACGGTGTGTGGGAGCTCAAAGGACAACCAAAGAGGACATGAGTTACTGGAATATCTAATCAGAACTGATTTGGATATTTTTAATACGGGCACGACCCGACTTTTAGCAATGCTTTTAGGCAGGAAGTCATTGATATTACTCTCTGCTCTAAGGGCATTGCAAACAAGATTAGAAGATGGAGAGTTTCTGATGAATCTTCGCTTTCTGATCATTTACAGATAGTCTTTGAGGTGAAGTCTGCGGTCCGTTCGGAAGCCAAATGGATATGAAATCCCAGGAAGATGGATTGGGCTAAATATAACTGTGAAATCAAGAAAACACTTCCTGGTTTGTCAGGTAAGATCAGGGATCGACAGACTGAAGCGATACAATCTTGTAAGAGATTGTGTCCTAGCAAAAGTGACTAGTCCGACTTATAAGTATTCTCCAAATTTAATATAATTTCAATATCTTCCTGTATTTAGGTATGCGTGAGGGTTTACCGGTGTGAACCGTGGGGTCGATGAAAAGTGCAATCAATTAATTAATTAATTGACTATTGCAATTCGTTGGCACTGGTTCAACGACGGCTACGCTCTTACGTGCGTAATGTTTGTTTGTTCGAATCACTCTTAGTTTGTTTAAATCAGTATTTATTTTTCTTGAAATATTTTGTTTTGTTAGTTTAAATATAAAGTGTGACCGTCTTTTGACCATTCAATAAGGAATTAATGAAAAATGAGGATTAACATGATCATTTCCACATTTTTGAGATTTGGGAGTCTGGACTGGTCAAAGGCCTTGACATGATGAATTTTTATCTTCGACTGCAGTTGTAATTCGTAAGTCCCCTTTACAAATTATGATGCACAAATTTATAAATATTATATAGAGAGAGAACAAGTATTATGTATGCATTTGTCGATGGTTTTCAATAACAGAGAGCGAATCCAGTCGTGTGGCGAATTGTAATTAAAATTGTTTAATTGTTTTATTATTTAAATCTTTATTTCAATTATTATTCTATTGTATTGTGCCGGATTTCTTTATTTATATAAACATGTTCTGCATGTATGTTTATTCCTTTTTGGTTTTATTTATTGTTATATTGATTTTGATATGTTGCTATAAATTCCTGAGGTCAGGCCCTTTTTTATTTATATGACATAGACTGAAATATATTTTTATTTGTTTATGAAAATCGTGAGTGTGCTTCATTTTTGTTGTTTTTGTATTGTCGCGGTTTTTTACATACTCTCTTAAACAAGAAAATCGTTACAAGGCCCTAGATGAGATGACTAGTAATTCTACAAAGGCAATGCAACAGCTTACAAAAGTAGTTGCATACCGACGAAAATATTCTGTGTATTAAAACCGTGCTCATACAAGTAAGGGTCTACTCTTACAGTGTTACAGCCGAAATCTTGGCGATATGGTATGCGATGTAGAGGTCCTAGAAAATGATGATAAAAATATTTTTATTTTTTCAGATAGCAAGGCATCAATTTTGTCCTGAAAATTGTACGATATGTAACAACATCACAGCTTGTCGGCAACTGCCATGAGGAACTTAACAGACTAGCTGGTACTAAACGCGTTACCATTCTCTGGGTCCCTGGTCACAGTGGATA
The DNA here is from genome assembly GCA_032873175.1 of Leptopilina drosophilae. Taxonomy (NCBI): domain Eukaryota; kingdom Metazoa; phylum Arthropoda; class Insecta; order Hymenoptera; family Figitidae; genus Leptopilina; species Leptopilina drosophilae. The sequence goes on from CM065478.1 coordinate 49,853,093, forward strand.
TATTGGTAATGATAGAGCGGATGAACTAGTCAAAGCGAATGCTAAAGAACAATTTATTGGGCTTGATCCTCCTATTGGGGTTTCTGCCAAATGCTTGGCCCTGGTGTTTGAACAGTGTCTGGCGGTAGAGAACCAAGAGAAATGAAGGGCTGCTAAGGGCTGTAGACAATCCAAAACGCTCGTGCGGACTAGCATAAATCTCATGCGGAAAGAGCTGTCTTTGCTGCCACTGCTTTAATTGTAAGGTGCAAGGGTTCTTTTCCTACGAGACCACCAGTCATGACCCTCAGTACCATTCCTCTCACCCTTTCCAATTCTGTTTGGGCAGTTTTTAATTCAACTCTGCCCCACCAGATCACACAAGCATAAATCTACCTAGGGAGCAGAATCGCTTGATAGATCCACAATAGTGTATACAGTTTAAGACTCCAGCTGTCACCTATAGCCCTTCTACATTGCAAAAGGTCTGCTGTAAGTTTCTTGCACTTCTTCTCGAAGTGCTGTTTCCCAAGCAGCTTGCTATCCTAAATTATCCCTAGATTAGGCATGCTCTGTGAATTGAAGCTCTTTTCCATACAGCCTAAGTGAGCACAAAGGTTTCCACTCATACTGTATGGTAGAGATAATAGCCTCTGTCTTCCCAGGATTAAAAGATAAACCGACTTTGTTAATAGGAGGTACCTGTTTTAGAACATATAACAAGTCCAATAAATAACTATTATAGGAATGTATAAATTAGGTCAACCGCTTTGGCTAGGGCCGTCTCCTTAGAGCTTCCCGCCCTATAAGCGCATTGATCTTTGTGCAGAGGATACCGCTTTAAGATTCTTACCTGCTTTAGGTATGAAGACAATTTCACAACCTGACCATATCAGAAGTCACAATCCTATAAGCCTTCAAGACCGATATTCAGTCTGTGGAAGGTTAAACAGAGGCCCAAGATCGGGGCTTCTTTCCCCAGACTTCGAGAAGTCCAGGAGATGTGTTTGGACCAGAAAGGCCAAGATCTCCTTGTCCGACTCGAAGAAACTCCCATCCAGCAATAGCATAGTGCCTAAAATTGCATCAGGGTTTCTTGCAAGCAGCTTGTCAAGTATAGCCGCCTTCTTTGCCTTTTCGATATTAGAACAAAAAGCATTCCAACTATTTTGTTTTGCTTTCCTTATTACATTTCTATAGTCGTCCATCATTTTAGTAAACTTAATACAACCACTAGTCGTGCTTTTTTGATTAGCACACTTAAAAAGTTCCTTATTCTCTTTTCTAAGATCATCTAACCTCTCATTCCACCAGCACGCTTCTTTTCCCGAAAATATTTTCGCCGGTTTGCAACTGCTTTTTTAGGTAATGTTATTTATTTTATATGATTAATAACTTTTTTTAATAATGAATTTAATTATTAAATTAAGGGGTTACACCACTGTAGACATTTAAAAAAAAAATTTTTTATTAGCTTAAAAAATTTTTTGAACCTTCTAGAATAAGGAAGAAAAGGATTGATACATTTCTGAAATCGATTTCATTGAAATTTCAAGCTTTTTTACCGGAGAAGAATTTATCTTACATAAAACATGCATTACAAAAATAGCTCCAGTGCGGACATTTTCGAATATTTAATAATTAAAATTTGTAATTTTTAAGTTGAATATGTAAGTTAATAACTACTTAAAATATTGTTACTATATTTCCTTTCCTTGCATTAAAAAAACAATTATTGAACAAATGCTTCTTATAGCCCGCTGTAGTGGTGTTGCTCTTTTAACGCGTTTTTCTCAAAACACAGTTTTTGAAATCTGCAAGCAGTATAACTCAAACAATTTTCAATATTTTCAATCGGGTTTTTTAAATACATTTTTAAAATTAAATTTTTAACAGAAATACGTAGGGGTTTTTTGATAAGTTAATTTACACAATTGTTATAAACAATTAAGTGTCTTTTTCTTTGGTTGAAAAATGAGTTTTTTCTTCAAATGCTTGCCAATTACAAAAAATCAATATTTTTGAAATCCCCTACGTATTTCTGTAGGTATTCTCATGTAGATTAAGAAAAAATTTATTTGTTTCTAGACTGAAATTTACATTACTTATACTGCTTGCCGCAGAGCTCCTGGAAAAAATTATGCATTACTAAAATGTTTCCTGTGCCTCCATTTTGGAATATTTATTAATAAAAATTTGTAATTTTTTACTTGAATATACAGTCAATAACTTCCTAAAACATTATAACTATATATCCTTTCCATCCATTCAATAAAAATTCCTGAAAAAACGTTGTTTTTGAGGCATTTACAGTGGTGTAACCCCTTAAGTTCGTTATTTTTCTGAAAATAATATTATCTGTTCGCGGCGTGGTGGGATAGAAATTCCTTCGACTACTGGTGTTGGGGGTTTTTAGGAGAAATAATTGAACACGGAACTTTTCAAATTCATAAAAAACACAGAAAATGTAATTTATTTATAAAAATATCCCATATTACAACTGTTGTGATTTACAAAGAAGGTGAACTATTTTGGTTGTAAACAGTTTGAATGGTATATTAACTATTTGTAAATTAGGGTCGCGTCTGTAAGTCGTTCTTGTCTTTGACAAAGATTCGTCACGTCTTTATGTCAAGCTGTCTATTTTGACACTGATCTGTCCCCCTTAAGCCGCGGGGTCACTGTCTTGTCTCATGGTGCATTTTCGCGTGTCATGTTTGTCTATTGTCAGGTAGTGTAAGGTTCAAAAGGGGTCGTAGTTATGTCGAATTTGGTATAGTAGTACGCAAAATGTTTGTCTAATTCGTCAGTCTAACACCTAATTAATACAGTTTTTAGGTGCGTCCTCCCCTCCTGTATATCAAGTAGAAAAATACATTAAGATATTCTTAGGACGCACAACCTGGCCGCCGATCTTCTCAAGGTGCCAGTCGAAGTACGGATATCGGCTACTCTTACTCGATTGTCCCTTCCAGGGACAATCCACCTTTAGGTCTGGTCGTTCTCGGTGCCATTTGGCACGCTTGTTGATGGATGGTAGATACTCCTTGATCCACCTTTTCCAAAAGTGATTGGCAAGCCACTGAGAGTATCTCCACTGTCTGCGTAATCGGTCTGCGTCTAAAAACATAATGTTTGTACCTGGGAAACTGTGTGTTTCCGAGGAAGTCGTTAATGGTGAGGCTCCGTTCATCGTTAGAATCGTCTGACACGTGCGTCAAAGGTCTGCTATTTATCGAGTATTCCGCATAGGCAAATAACGTCTGCAATACCTCCTCCTTTGGTGCTCGTTCTTCGAGGGTGTTCTTTAGGGCACGTTTAACCGAACCTAATAGTCTATCCCAGCATCCACCCATGTGTGGACTCCTGGGTGGGATGAAACTCCATTCGATATTTTCGTTGGTCGTCAGTCTCAGTGTCTTTGTCTAGGGTTAATAACGCCTTTTTCAACTTTTCGCTGGCGCCTCCAAAAATTGGTGCTTTTGTCTGAGAAGATCCTCTCTGGCTTTCTACGTCTTGCAATCATTCTCCTTAGAGCCATTAACATGGAGCTGGTATCTAGTGAGACGGCTATTTCGAGGTGCACTACTCGCACTGCCAGGCAAGTAAATAGTACACCGTATCGCTTCTCCGTTCTCCTTTCGATTGTTACCTGGATTGGTTCAAAGTAATCCACTCCAGTGTTTGTCAATGCTACCACATTGTCTTGTAAACGTGGTGGTGGAAGTGGCGCCATCCTGGGCACTCCTGGTTTCGTACTACGATGTTTGCATTCCAGGCAGTCATTCCAGGATCTTCGGGCTGCCATCCGGATGTTGGTTATTCAGAATTTTTGTTGAAGATCGTTTACCAATCTTTCTCTACCGTGATGTCCGATTTTGTGGTGATAATGGGAGATTAATAACTTGGTGATATTGTTCTTCCCATCCAGTTTCGCTTGCTGAAATGGCGATTCATTTTCACGCACTACGCGTCCGTCCATTTTGATAAGTCCGTCTTTGTACGTCGGAGAGATTGTAAAGATCGTCGATGTCGAGGGCATCTCAGTCTTCTTTTGCAGAGTCTGCCATTTTACCGGAAACGCTTCCCCTTGTGATTGTTGGATCACGTGTTTTTCCGCGCGTTCGATTTCCTGTCCGGTCAATTCCGATGTAGTCGTTGCGCTCGGTTAATCTTGGCAACGGTCTACGAAACGTAGCATCCATGGACTGCTATCAATCATTGGTGTCTTGACGCGAGTCGAAAAACAGCATTCCTTTTTCATTTCGCTTTTAACTGCCGTGGAATGTATATCTATTGTCTTGTGTTAAGGCCATTCTATTTCTGGTCGTCCTAAAAACTCTGGACCCTGAAACCAACGACTTGTATTTTCTAGATTGTCCTATTTCTTGCTTCGGGTTGCGTCGTCTGCTAGATTCAGTTCTGTTGGTATCCATCTCCAGTCGGTTGGTGATGTCCGATCTAAAATCTCTGCAATCCGATTAGCCACGAATATTTGATACCTTCGTGCGTCGGACCTTATCCATCCAAGAAGTGGTTGTGCTCTTGTTGTATAAAGCTGGCAAGTCGCGTAGCCATGACAGCACTACCCTTGTTTTAGCCATGACCTACACGTTGTCTTTTTCTTGCAAGCGTAAATAAGCCACCGCTGCAAATGCTTGGATGCTGGCATCGCAGAATACATGTAGTTGTACGTTTTCCACCCTACTAATAAGTTCTGCATAGTGGCGGGGGATTCTTAGATTTTCTGCTTGTTTCAGATCTGTTAACCAAGTTGTCCAAGAATTGGCTGTGTCCTTGGAAACCTCTTCGTCCCATTTTGTTCCCTCTCTCCAGATGTCTTGGAGGATTATTTTTCCTCGAATTGTCAGCGGGGCTAAAAGTCCCAGCGGGTCGAATAGAGACATCAGTATCAGTTGAGAAAGAGAAGTAGTCCGGTTCTGGTGTCCAGTTTACGCCTAGTACTCTAGTGTAGTTTTCTCCGAAGATGGTGAGTTTTTTTATGCTGGCGCCAGGAACTCGGCGTTTATAAAGGCTCGAACTTTAGGTGAGTTTGTCATTATACTCCTCAATTCGAAACCACCTTTCTTGTGTACATATGTTACTTCTCTCAGTCTCCGTGTGGCGTCGTCTTCGGTATCGGAACTGTCGAGAAAATCGTTCACATAATGGTTGTTGATAATTGCGTCGTATTAAGATTATGACATACGAAAACAGAATATACAAAAAATCTACCAACTTTTACCAATTTTAAGAGATATAACCTCAAAAAGTACGAAACGTCGTGTAGTACAGAAATAGCTGTGTGTGCGTTTGAATAACCAAAAATTGTAATTTAATTATTTTGTATAATAAATTTAAAGTTGTGTTATAAATGTGTCGTTATGAATTTTTTAAAATTATGTCCGAGTAACGTACCGGGTAGGTACCGGATTCGTAGTTTCGCGGTGAGTTGCGCTAAGTAGATGTTCGTCATACCTAACAGCGGTTCCACATGGAGGCAAAATCGCAGCGACGTTGCGATTGTCGTACTCCCACCATACCATCTTCTCAATGCGAATAAAGGGGAAGCTACCCCTTTAATCGTTCTTTTGCTACGTCGTGTAGCAGGACCTACTCTGTAGTGTCCCTGTGGGGGGAGTGTGCATCATGTTGTCCTTTTGGTACAAAGTAACAATGCACACAAACAAGAACTGTCCTCACTCCGTAGCGCAGTCTGTCGTCTTTCAACGCGTATCCCACTCCCTTACAATCAGTGGGTACGCTAGTGTGGAAGTATGAGTGGCACAGCACTGTCAGTCCACTGTACATTCACACACTTATCCCTGTCCTTGTCTCTCACGATACACGCTGCTTGGCTCACACACATCAGTGTCTTTAGTGCGCTGCCAGTTCGTACGTCCCGTCACACTCCCAGACACCTTTTACCCTCTTTGTCACTCTCACAGTGCACGCCGTTAGTCTCACTCGCGGCAGTGTCTCTGCCGCGTTGCTGCTGCAGTCGTGCGCAGCCGCTTCGATACACTGTCTGTGCACACCACTACACTCACCGACACGACGCCAAGCTCGGCTTGGTTATGCTGCCACGACACAAGCGTCCTTTTATCTTACCTCAGAAAACGTCTGTCTCTCGCGTTTCACGCACGGTCACACTATGCCGTCAGCACATACGCGAAGGATCCACCGCGTGAGGATCCGGCTCGAAGGACCAATTTTGTAGGGATTTTTAGGGCGTAAGAGAAATAATTGAACACCGAACTTTTTAAATTCATAAAAAACACAGAAAATGTAATTTATTTATAAAAATATCCCTTATTACAACTGTTGCGATTTACAAAGAAGGTGAACTATTTTGGTTGTAAACAGTTTGAATGGTGGGTAAGACTCCGTCAGAAAATATGCGATTTGCATAAGGTCTTTGGATTAGGCTGTAATTTGGTGAAATTGTAGTATTGGATACTAAAAACTAGTGTGCCAAAAATCTTTTGAAAATTTTGAAATTTGTTGAAGTTACGCCATTTAAATTTTTTTTGATATAATTTTATTAAATCTTAATATTTTCGAAAGTTTTCAATGAAATTTAATAAAATTTGGAATACTTATACTTGAAATCATGTTTCTTCTGACTATCACAAAACAAATACAAAAAATTTTTTGCCCAAAAAAAGTCAAAAAGAAATTTTTGAAACCATTTTGCCCGAGCGGGACCGATTTTTGAGTTTTCTTTTCAATTAATAAAATATTCCTTATAATTTAATCTTTCAATTAAAAAAAGAAAATCGATGGAGACTCAAATAGTTTTCGAGATATTGCAATTTTTGTGGAAGCGCGACCATGTTTCAGTGTCAGCAATGTGTGAGTGCCCGGGAATCCTAATTCTTACACTTTACTGTTCAAAATTGTCTAGAACCTACAAATTTTATCCGATTTTGATGTTCTTGGTCTTAAATGAAAGGAGATAAATTTTCTAAAAGTTTCCCCGAAAGACGTTGTTTCAAATTTTTATTGTTTATATATTTTTTGTTACTCAAAGTTAACAATTTACAAGAATTTTGAGAAAAATCGTGTTTAATTTTTATTTTTCCATTCCTCTTGATCGAAATCAATTTAAATTGGTCTAGTATGACCACCCAATAAATAATAATGCATAATTCAATTTATTTAAATAATTTCGTTAATTAACAAATAGATAACTCTGGCCCTTCTTTAAAAAAATTGTATTTTTTACAGATAAATTTATGTTTATTTAGGTAATTTATGTCTATTTTGTTAAAAAATAATTTTAAAGTTAATAATTATCCTTGTTATTAATAATTATATTTATATAAAGTATAAATTAAAAATTAATCAATTTTTTATTGATTATTTATATCTTTATTTATATTAGCATAAATTTGTTTAAAAAAATATAAATTTAAAAATTGCACAGTATTCTTACGAATTTATAGCCTGACATTCTCCAAAAAGAAAAGTCTAATTCCGTTAAAATTTGCGACTTAGAGGTGACTTTGAGCGTCAGTTTGTATGTAGAGTATAGCGCAAGGACAAAAAATTCAATATTTCCTAAAGTTTCATACCCTCCATCGATTTTTTTTGAAAATACTCGTGAAATAAGTGGGAATCGAATCATTATTATTAAAAAAAATAAAAATGGCACTTTTAAAAAAATTTTGAACTTCCCGCGTGGAAGTGAAAGTATGGGAAAGTCCAAAAGTATAGTGAAATGTGGCACTAAGTTTGACAAAGTATGGCAAAGTATTGCTAAGGAGCTAATCCCATGGTTTAAGTATGGCAGCAACAAAAATCAATTTTTCATCAAACAAAAGAATAAAAAACTTTAAATACTCTTCATTTTTAAACCATAAACAAAGTGAGGCATATAAAAAAATTATTTTTTAAATGGTTTTTTTATTTAAATGTTAAAATGAACTATGGGCAAAGTATGGCGAACCATGGGATGAAAGAAAACTTATTTTCAATACATTTTCAAACTACAGGCTGAAGATGGCGATCTATCCCGTGTAGAAATTTGTCGTGGCCTTCCTAGAAATAGACTACAGCTAGATAGAATTTGTCGTGGAAAATTATTCTGAAAAAACTGTCCTGGTCCCTAAATGTTAATGTACAATTTTCCCCTTTATTTTCTTCGCTATGAAGACAGTCTAGAATCTGGATAAAATTTGTCTAGGATACTGAATTAAAAATTAAGTACAAGTTCGTATAGCAGGTTGTCCAAGAATTAGCTAGGCACTGTCTAGGACGCTGACATAAGAATTTAGTACAAGTTCGTGGAGAAGGTGGCTCTGAGAGTCTACCAAGCTAGCAGATGAAATCAGTTCCTTACGTAGTGTTTGACGATAAGAAACCAAGAGTCTACAATTGTAACTTATCTTGTTGTGAAGATAAAATCAAATTTATAAATCTAGTGAAAAGTTTTCAGTTTTCCATTTTTGAACAGGGACAGTGTACAAGTTTAAATATATTACAGCGAAAAGAAGATTTATTAGAAAAAGAACATGTGATGTGATAACATAGTCTCAGATTGTTTTTTATATTATAATGTTCATAATAAATAAAAAAACTTTGGTAATTTTAAGTGAATTTTTGTGATTGCAACAATATAATGTACAATTAATTTTATTATCGGTATACAAGTACGAATCTTTATAGTGAATGGTTTTAAAGAAAAAATCCAATGTAGCAAAATATGTTACAATTAATTTCAAAAATAATTGTAAGAGGAATTGTGATAATAACAAATACTTTTGTATTACTCTTTTTTTGTTTAAAAGTTAAACAAACAAAAGAGTAAAGTTGAAAAATATTCTTTTATTATTTATTAACCTAACAATTATTACCAGTATGTAGAAACTGGTTATTTTAATATCCAGGAAATGGATAGGAATGATTTATTTTATTGGACAAAGACTAGACAAAATAACTGTACAAAATCTTGACGTTGCTAGCGTCACATCCCTCGTTCAAGCCTGTCCACTTTCCCCATCTAGTTGCTAGATTGAATCTAGCACAACTGGACAGTTTCTTATACACTTCCATGGTAAATTTTTACACGGAAACAAACTATTTTCTACACATTTTCGAACTATGGGCAAAAGATTGAGAACTATGGAAGGAAAAAAATTTTTTCTATACATTTTCTAACAATGGGCAAAAGATGGATAAAATAACTAATTCTTATTCATTTTCGAACCGTGGGCAAAGTATAGCGAACGATGGAATAAAAAATATATTTTTTATACATTTTCGAACTATGGGCAAAAGATGGCGAACTATGAGATGAAAAATAAACTATTTTCTATAGATTTTCGAACTATGGGCAAAGTATGACGAACTATGGGATGAAGAAAAAACTTACTTTTTTAACATTTACGAACTGTGGGCAAAAGATGTCGAACTATGGGATGAAAAATAAACTATTTTCTATACATTTTTGAACAATGGGCAAAAGATGGCAAAAGATGGATAAAAAAACTATTTCTTATTCATTTTCGAACCGTGGGCAAAGTATGGCGAACCATGATTTGAAAATCTAGATAAAATAGTGTTTTTTTATCCCATGGTTCGGCATACTTTTCCCATAGTTCGAAAATGTGTAGAAAATAGTTTATTTTTCATCCCATTGTTCGACATCTTTTGCCCATAGTTAGAAAATGTTAAAAAAATAAATTTTTTTATCCCATGGTTCGCCATGCTTTGTTTTTGCTTTCTCCATCTTTTGCCCATAATTCGAAAATGTGTAAAAAATAGTTTTTTTCACCCCAAAGGTCGCCATCTTCTGCCCGTAGTTCGAAAATGTATAGAAAATAAGTTTTCTTTCATCCCATGGTTCGCCATACTTTGCCCATAGTTCATTTTAACAGTTAAATTAAAAAAACTATTTAAAAAATAATTTTTGTATATGCCTTACTTTGTTTATGGTTTAAAAATGAAGAATATTTATATTTTTTTTGTTTTTAATTATTTTGTTTGATGAAAAATTGATTTTTGTTGCTGCCATACTTAAATCATGGGATGCGCTGCTTAGCAATAATTTGCCATTCTTTGTCAAACTTAGTGCCACATTTCACTATACTTTACCCACACTTTCCCATCTTTTGCCCATACTTTCATTTCCACGCGGGTTGTCACTCGGGGGTTTTCAAGGTCGCTGCTGACTAATCCGAGGTATTTTTTTCAAAATTCAAAATAACGGATTGAATATGGTGACCAACATAAAAATAATTGCAACTAATGTAATTTAGCTTAGAATCCATGTAAATCGGATGGACAACCAATCAAAAAAAAAATTTTAGTGTGCCTTAGAAAAAAATTATGACTTTTTCTCAAAACAATTTTAGAAACCTGTATTTTAAATTTTTTAAATTTTAAACGAATTCAATAAATTTTTGGAATTTTAGTCGCTATATAGGATTAGCCATTGTCAATTTTGAAAATCTATCACCTGATTCGTTATTAGCTACCCCGAAAACCCCCGAATGACAAGTTTGAAGCGAATCAAATAAATTTTCAGAAAATATCCGCCATTTTGAACTTTGAAAAACTGACATCGGATTCGTCGTCAGCGGCCCTAAAAACCCCCAAGTGACAAGTTTCAAGCTAATCAAATAAATTTTCAAAATGTACCATTTTGTGCTTTGAACAGCACAAACTCAATGAGGTTCAATCTTATATCTGAAGGAATCATATAATACTGCGGTATTCAGTCTCAGCACGATCAAAGATCAACGACTTGAACGTAAAATTGTTTGGGTCCGATATGGCGAAGATACTCAGGAATTTCGCTCCTCTCTTTGAAATCTACGAATTGAGCTACAATACTTCTAATTCTCTTCTTTGATTGCAACCATTTTCTTTTTGGTACTGCTTTGACTGTTTGTCCTAAGTCCAATTGTCTCAGAATTGTTTCCGTGTCAGATTGCTCTTTTATAAACTCATTAAGAAGATAGTAAAGTGATGGATGATGTTTTCCAATCACAAGCTGCTCGTCTTCCAATAACATAGTTGTCTTCGAAGTACTGTGCAAAGGGAACGAGTTCTTCCGGGATTTCTTTAAAAACCAAATTGAGTGACTCCTTAATATCAGCAATCGGGACAAACGCTAAGGCAAGATTCATGTGCGAACATTCCTTTAGAGTTCTATTGTCAGGGTTGTTGTATTGTTCCTGCAGACCTTCACTTTGTATTCGACGATAGAAAGACTGACACAAATGAAAAAAACAACATTTTATAATCGAATTTGGAAACACAGCTAGCAAAGCGTTTTTCACTGCTATCTCGAAATCAATAAGGACTCTTGCAGGTTGAAGTAAATTTATGTGGTATCGTTCAAAAGCATTTTTCAGCTCTTGTAGTACAATTAGATAAGAGGTTTCTTCCTTCGACGGGAGTAAATAATTCCAAATTTCTTTTGGTTCAAAAAATAATGACTCTCTCGACATCAATTTCACTAGCATTGTCAAAGGAGTCAAAAAGAAGAAAGTTGTCACCCACCTGTGTTTTTTTATGCTGGTCTGGAATGTCACCAAGATCTAATAATGACTTTGGTTCAGGTGGAAAGTCTTTACGACGCTCTCTCCTTATTCATTTTTTAAGGTTCTCCCGATCTGGCAACTGGCTTAGTATTCCACTTGATATCGACGGCAATTCAGTTCGAAGAATATGTGTTGGGGTGGCATGGGGGTGGTCTAGAGCATATCTTTTAAAATTACTGACAACTTTTTCCGCTTGTACTTCCTCTTGATTTGGTGCATGTTCATGTTTACCTTCCTGAGAACTATTACATTTCCACCGTCAGTTGTTGCTGTAGCTGTACAAGATTCTGTCTTCGTACAATACCAATAAGTTTTGCTTTTGTATGAGTCTTGTCTGTAATAAGTGTGACCGTTCACCAACAATTTCCTACCACCCCTGGAAGAAACTATGATTTCAGGTAGAGACATTTTGACACTAAAAAATATAAATTTTGATCTCGTGATTATACAGTAATTTTCCATTCATAACCTTACCAAAACTATACCAGAGAATCACATTATTTCATACCTTTTATAATTTCAGCAAACCATATGCAAAATTGTAAACACGGAAAATTTTGACAACCAACCTCTTTTAATGAGAGTCACAAACAAACTAATTGTCAAAACAATCAAATGTTACTTAATTTGTGTTGCCTAGTAACCATAAATTATGTTCAAATTTTTTAAGAATTGGGAAAAATCATTTTGGTAAAAATATAATTTTAATAACATTAGGAAAAAAAGTTTGGGAAAATTAGTTTGGGAGTTTTCTTTTTAGGAAAAATTGTTTTGGGAAAATTGACTTTTGGGAAATACGGATTGGGAAAAGTGTACGGTAATTGGTACATCTTTGTTGTTGGTGCACTAAGTACGGATTTATTTATTGTTTGTATCCAAGAAAGGTTGGCACTCGGTTTTTTTCTGTAAAAGATCAAACTTTTACTTTTCCACTATTATAATTTTATTCTATATTACTAATTGCTATTTCACATTCATAATTTTATTATTCTTCAAGATTTTCAAAGTATTTTTTTCACTTCTTCTTCTTCTTCTTCACTTCTTTTTTCACTTTTTTAGTCTTGATTGAACAGTGTATCACATTTTTTTATTTTTCGTAAAATGGCCGCAAATAATTCTTGGAGTAGTGGCGAGTCTGAAGCAGAAAATGAAGTATTAGACAATGACGACGTCGATAAAATCCTTACGGATGATTTTTATTATAACGCAACTCAATTTTATGAGGACACATATTTTTACCCATCAATCAAAGATTTTGAAGGCAGCTAAACAATAAATTCAAACATCTCTTTTTCGGGAAATACGCCAATTGACTATTTCAACAATTTTTGTGATTCTTCTTTGCTCCATAAAATTGTAGACGAGACGAATCGTTATGCAATTCAAAATCCTATTCCTCAACCTTCCCACATGAAAGCTTGGTCCCCTATCACAATAATGGAATTGCAAAATTTTCTTGGCCTGCAAAATTATTGGTCCACAGATCTTTTGCTGCACTCTAATTTTTGGTCAAATAATGTCTCGCGATAGGTATATTTAAATCCTGCGATGTTTACATTTTCATGACAATGGAGAAATCGTTTTTTCACTTTAGTGAAAATGAAGCCAGTGATAGAACATGTACAAACTAAATTTTCGGCAGTTCTTTCTCCAGGGAAAAATGTGTGCATAGATGAAAGTCTATTATTATAGAAAGGTAGGCTTCGATTCAAGCAGTATATCGAAAGCTTTTTTCCATCTTATTGATCTTTGTTTATCTAATTTCCATGCATTATATAAAATGAGAAACGAAGGAGCAACATCATTTCCTTTATTTAGATTACAGGTTGCTAGATCATTATTGAAACTTGATCCTTCTACATGGATCTTTCCTTACAATGATCCTCCCACTCGATTAGTTGGCCGACATTTTCCAAGACAAAGCACAAGTCGAAGATATCATTTGTGCTCATTACGTGGGACTGTACGTCGAACCATTTACATATGTTCCACTTGTGATACTTCCCTTTGCGTAGTACCATGCTTTGAAGAGTACCACAGGAAAGAGACATTACCATGAAATCAACAATTCCGCACCCAAAAGTGAGAGGCAAGGGGACTCACAAAAATCAAGCACCCCGAAGTGAGAGGCATGAGGACTCACATAAATGAAGCACTCGAATGACCATGAACCATGAATTACTTTTTAGCGACATTAAAAAATTCCAACTTATTCTGCTCAGACTTTTATAATTTATCACGCCATTTTTAATCAGCCATTTTGAACTTTTAAAACCATAGACAGTTACTATCAATCAGCCCTTTTCAGGACTAATAAAATAATTAAAACACCAAAAAATAAACCTTCAATCAGCCCTTTTTAGGGTTACAAAACAGCATTATTTTGACATATTGGATCCACCATTTTAAATTTTGAAAAACTGACATCGGATTCGTCATTAGCGACCTCGTAAGTCCACGTTTGACAAGTTTCAAGTGCATCCAAAAAAAATTTTGAACAATGTCCGACATATTAGATCCGCCATTTTGAATTTTGAAAACTAATATCGGATTCGTAATCAACAACCCCAAAAACCCAGAGTAAACATTTTTAGCTTGATTTGGCATTTTTTTAATTTTTTTGTCGACCATATTGGATCCGCAATTTTAAATTTTGAAAAACGGGCACTGGAATCGTAATCAGCGACCTCGAAAACCCCAGAAAAAACATTTTTAGCTTGATTCGGTTGTTTTACATGGCACATTTTGTTGACTCCGGGGGTGGTCGATATATCGTCCAGACATCAGGTCGGGAACTCTACCTGATATTACAATAACTTTGTGTATAAATTTTGAATTTTATAACTGGTCAATTTGTACTGAAATTTTCCCGCAGCTAAAAGGTTAACTTTGAGCGCATAAAGCGCTATCCCAACAACTCACTTCGAGGGCTATCCTATTAAACTTGGGGTTCGAGTCCACCTTAACCTCATGTGGTTGCATCCTCAGAAGTGCGCTTGCGCACCTCTGTCAAGCATTTTCATTTCGTTTGCTGAGCGAAATAATTAGCTGTTACCCACATAGCACAAACACTTCCAGGAAGTTTCCCGTGGTAACATTAAAAAGTTACCCTTGGTAACTTTCTGAAAAATACCAGGAAGGAAAAAAATTTTAATTATTCAAATTTTGCATTATTTTAAAATGAAAAAGTGGGTTTAATTAAAGCAATTAATCTTCACAACAACAACACACATGAAGTTAAGGTGGACTCGAACCCCAAGTTTCATAGGATAGCCCTCGAAGTGAGCTGTTGGGATAGCGCTTTAAGCGCCCAACCAAATAGCAAACAAAATGAAAATGCTTGACAGAGGTGCGCAAGCGCAAAATAATAAATGCTTATTTTAATTAAGGATGTACGAGCATGTTTTTTTGGAATTAGAAAATACACTTTTTTTTACATATATCAAAAATTGTATATAAAAAATAAATTCTTGCAAAGTTTGGAGTCGGTTTACTACAGATTTATTGAGTTATATGAATTTTAAATTATTGATTTTTAACATTGATTCTTATGAAGATTTATAAAATTCATTCTTTTTATTGAAAAAAAATGTTGAAAGAAATCCAATTAATTTGATGTTTTTTAAAAAATAAGTACATAGGGATCGGACAAATTGTTTTCAATAAAAATTATGCTGTGTTACCGGAAAAATATTATAGAATTTTAAAAAAAAGTTTCACAAAAAACGAATTGTCAAATTTTTTAAATAATATTTGCAGGAGAGAGGCAACGTCGCTTTTACATAATTGACTGCGCCTGCGCGGTATTTCAAATTTTTTATTTTTTTACTTGCTATATTAAATTTTAACCAAGAAATTAAAATATTAATTATTGTTTTTATTATAAATGTATCAAAATTAAAAGATAAATGTATTTTTAAGAAAATATTATTTATAAAATTATCTTTGAATCTTTTCTCAGATTCAAGCTTTATTGTTCAGTAAAATATTTAATATATAAATTTTTAAAATAACATTTATTCTTATTAATAGAATATTAATAATAAATAAAATAATCATAATCTTTTAATTAAAATTATTAACTTTGAGTCTATTTGATCTTTTAGCGCTTCTTTTTACTTCTATAAATAAATAAATCTTGTACTTTCAACATTGAATTCTAACCAAGAAATAAAAATTTTTATTATGGTTTTTATTATAAATTATTATTAATAAAATATTAGTAATGAATAAAATACTCAAATCTTTTGATTAAAATAATTAATTGAAGAAGCCAATTTATTTACTGTACATTTATTAAAATTCAGATAACAAATTTATTTTTTATTTTATTTATTAATTCAAAATCATTTAAATTTATTGAAATAAGTTTATTAAAATTATTAAAATAAATAAGAAAAAATATGATAAAATATTAAATAGATAATGGTTGGATATTTTTTATAGAATGACTGTTTGAAGCCAAAAACATTTAAAAATTGTATTTGGGTGATTCTTCTGAAAGGCACCTGTTTTTTTCTAAAAACTAAAAAAAATTAATTTTTACTTTTTCTAAATTTTTTTGTCATGGATAGGTTTTAAATACGTTTAAATATACAAATCTGAGTTGCGCAAAATTAATTTTAAAAAATAAGCCTTCCAGCATCATTTTAATATTAAGTGTTTGGAAGGTTAAATATACTGTAATCAATATTGGGATTTTTGTAAAAAAATTCCTTTTAAATTTAATTTCTTTCATTTATTAAACTTTTAACATTATTCATTTTTAATTTAATGAATCTGATATTATTTATTATTTGATAATTTATTTTTAACTATTTTATCTTTAAAAAAATAACTAATATATATTTTTATATATTGAACGGAAAAAAAATTGTAATGATTTTTTTAATTTATGATTTTTAGTTCGAAATTGATATTTTCTGTAAAAATTTTTATTCTTAATTATAATTTTAATATTTATCTAACTTTTTCCTAAATATATTATATTTTAAAAAATTGAAAATATTTTATTTTAAACAAAACGGAAAATTTTTGTATAATTCAAGGGTTAGGTATTTGAAAATAATTATTAAAAACAAAACAATACTGCTTACCAAATATGAAAAAGGCTTCGGAGATGAATAGTTTGTGAAATAAAAAATTCACATTTTTATTAAATTTAAAAATATTGAAACATAATTTAACAAATTTTTTGGGCTACAACTTCAAATATTAATATATAGATTACGTGTAATTAAAAAACAGTTTCAAAATATGATGTTATTAACTGAAAAACGAGGCTTCGGAGATGAATTTGAATTTTTACTCTCGTTGCCAATAATTTTTAATTAATTATTTAAAAAATTTCTTTTATTTTGTTTAAACTAAATATAAGTGAAAAATAAACGGTAGAATCTAAGCTTCAATTTGATATATATTAAGACTATATTTCAAAATTTTTAATTATATTAAATAATAATTAAAAATATGTATCATATTTAACCAAAACCAAAAGAAAAAATTAAATAAATTTTTTTACTAAGAAAAACTTTAAATTTTAACATTACAAGATTATGTAAAGATAAATAATGTTTCGAAGATTATGGATAAATTTTTTTTGAAATTTATACTCAACAAAATATCATAATAAGTTAATGCAAATATTGAGTCTCACGTTGGAAACACGTGAAGTGGTCCCTTTCAGGAGAATCACCCATTTATTAATTTTACATTTTATTTAAAAGTATCTATAAATCTCTGAAGTTTTATGAATACAAAGTTAAAACAACTTGTAAACAATAATGTCAATATAAACTAAACTTATGTAGAGCATGTCGTGTCAATTTAATAAGTGATCTTTTCAGTATTAAGCACGTAATCTTTTTTTTTGACTTATTTTTTGGTATGGAAATGATCTTTTTAGAGAAATAACTTAATATATATTCAATTGACATTTTTTGGAGACTCTTCAGAGAATCGTTGGATACAATAATTTTTTTCAAACCATCTTCTCCAGATGTTTGGTATGCATTTGTCAAACTCTCTAAAGTCACTCCTGCGCTAGCAAGCTTTTTTCTAATTGAAATTGAGACAACTGTTGCAAGGGGAGTCAGTCCTGACAAAATGTTTCGTGTCGATTGTAAAGCAGACCAATGAGTTCTTCGTTCTTCAAAAAGCTTCATATTTTCAAGGATATGGTCATTACCAATGTTCATTTTCTGCAAAATATTTTCAAGAATTTTGCAATCTTCAATAGCATTATGCGCTCCATTAATTGAGATCTCATTCGCCGACGCTAATGATGCAATAGAACTGCTTTTTTCCTTATTTTTACTTCGAATTATCTCCAAGGTATCTACAAATCCAAGGATTGTTGATTTGAAATCTTCTGTCATGGAATAATTTTCAATTACTCTCATTAATCTAGGACCATCGAAATTCAAATTATGTACAGCGACACAACATTGACTTCCCAATTTTATTAACCAATTTTGAAATTCGGCTAAAGCTGCTCGAATTGGAACCGATGGTACAATCACTCCATAGTACAACAGGTTCCCATATGAACTTGTTAATCCATGCACTTCTGAAGCTTTGACTGAAATGGATCCAACAGGATTTACGTAAATGTTGAACAATTCCTTACCAGATTTGGCTGCTATTTGTAAAATTTCTGCTTCAGATGAGAAGCCAGTGGTTTCAAGATCAAGAAGAACTATCGGAATACCTAAGACTTGTGTGTTACTGTCGTTATCTTCATTTCTTGTTTCAGTTACAATTCCCGGTTCGGAAAGCAGTGCGCAGTTAGTTTCATAGGTAACTCCTTCAACATTTTCTTTTCTGTACCGTAAAGCAGCCCGTTGTTTTTTTAAAAAAAGTCTTTTTTTCTTAAACTCTGGCTTTTTTATCTTGAGTCTTCTGTCGGTTAATAGTTTTTGCGATCTGATATTATATTGCTTAAGACGATTTCCTGGTTTTAAATTTAAATTCTCCAGGATTTTCTCAGTGTAGGATTCTCCAAGCTTTTTTTGTCCCACAACACAGGCAAACCTATAATCAGCAGAAGCTGATTTACTGTGACAAACTCTTTTCGGACATTTTGCACTCATTGAAGCATTTAAACTTTCATTAGCATTTGAAGATGCACCGGCAGAAAATTTTACTGCATTGTCAGCAAGTTTAGAAAATAACTCATTTAGAACTTCTAATAATTTAGGATCATGTAGTCCACCAGGCACGATTCTGTGATCATAAGTTTCTCTGTTTTGCAGAAAACCACACCAAGTGCCGCATTTACTGTGATCGTTAAATGCGTGTGAAGGAATGCATCGAATTGCATCTGACATAGCATTGGTGTCACCTTTGTTTTGCATGATAGCGTACGTAAAGCATCTATGAAAATATACAATAACATCTTTTCGCATTTCAGTGTAGCTGTTCTGTAATTTATACAATGCTTTCTTAACTCCTGCTGATGTGTGATTCACATCCGATTGCTTTATAATTGGATGATTACTAGCATTTCGACACGTGGATATTGTTGAACTGTCATCATCTCCGATTAGAATACCAACTTCAATATTCTGCTCTCGAAGTATTTCACTGTCAACAATAATTTTTTTTGCAACGTGAGGTTCCATTGCTTTAGCAGATCCAAAAAAATTTTTGCGACAATCATGATCGGATGGATGATGTCCAATCTCACATTTTTTACAGGATCGGTTGCAAGTCGAATAATCTAAAACCATGCCTGACATAGTACCAATGGCAGCTCCAAATCCATTTAAACTGTCATAGTTTCTGCCAGTTCCTCTTGTGCTCCAACCCATATCATATGAGGCAGGAATTCGAACAACATCTTCTAATGTCTCTTCCGCGATATTTTCTTTTGCAAACAACTGAAAAGAGGATGTAGATGCAGGATCAGGATCACTTGATGTAGTGGAAGGAGCTTTGTTTGGTACCAAAAAGTTTGACTGATATTCTTCAGGTCTAAGGAAAAATAAAAAAGTTATAACAAAAACTTGAAATATAAATTCTTTATTTATCAAAAATAATAAAAAAAAATAATAATAAATAATACAAAATAATAAGTAACATATTATGCTACAAATAAAATTAATTTACTGTAAACTAAAAATTTACATTTAAATTTTAACAAAATATTTAGAATAAGTTTTAACTATTATACATTTTGTTATTCTAAAAAAAATTTTTAATCAAAATTTTTAAATCCATTTGATTGATTGTTTAGGCTCATGGAAAAAGGGTGTAAGAAATAATAAAAATTATAAGTTTAACATTTTAATTTCTCTAAAATTTTGAGTTTTACTAAAAATATTAATATCTGTTTCATTATTTATTGTAATTTTAAATATTTAAAAATGTTAGAAAGAGAAAATAAATTAAATGCCCTAAATAAAATTAATTTCAATGGGCAGCAATTTTGCTGGTCATCTTTAAACTAAATTTGTTTCTGCTGAGCAATAGAAATAAATATGATTCATAAACCAATCAAAATGAATTTAAAAAATTATGAGATAAAATAAATCGGTAAAAAAGCAAATTACAGAGATTTTTCAATTGTCTCGACATTTTTTAGTACTAGCTCCCTTTCTATAGCTGCTGCTTCGCGGCAACTAGATTTTGCTACACTTTCAGCAGTTACTCCAATTTTAGCCTCATGCCTCTTAAAAGTGTTCCTATCAAGACATGGAATATTCATAATCGCACAGAATTTATTTAGTTG
Organism: Leptopilina drosophilae; assembly: GCA_032873175.1. Taxonomy (NCBI): domain Eukaryota; kingdom Metazoa; phylum Arthropoda; class Insecta; order Hymenoptera; family Figitidae; genus Leptopilina; species Leptopilina drosophilae. The sequence continues at coordinate 49,873,355 of CM065478.1, forward strand.
TGTCCATCCCATTTCACTGTGCATAACACCTAAAAAAAAGTTTGTTAAAGATTATTTGTCAAATTTTATTTTTCTTATTTTTATCAATTTCATAAAATTTTCATTTTTATGCAACGAAATAAAAATATTTACTGAGACATTTTAACTAATAGTTTAATAAAATCCTATAAAATAATTTCAAACTAATTATAAATGAACTAGGTAAAATAACAAAATAGAAAATAAAAATAACCAAAAAGTTTCTACTTAGAAATTTTAATACATAAAAGAAAATAAAAAAATTTTCTCAGTTGTAAACGTATTTTAAAAATAAATTTCTTACCCAATGCAGCTGTAAAATTTCGTTTAAAAAGTAGAGTTTGTTTTTCATCTGGAGTAACTCTTTTTCTGCCTGTGATAACCTCGTTCAACACTAAACATTTGTGACATTTTACAATAAGTGTGGAACCAAATCCTTGTTTTTTCTCGGATTGAAAATGGCTTAATGATAAAGCCTCTTTGCAAAATGAGCACCACAAATTTTCACCAAGAACTTTTAATGAAACTATTCTTTCCATATCATCTTCATCATCAAACTTTTCTTTACTATTTTCTAAAGGTCTTTTTAGGGCTTTTCTTCCTTTATTATTTTTTCCAAGCTCTTGACTACGAATTAAATTGTCGTACGTTTCTTTTTTAACTATTTTCCCTTTTCAACGATAAATTTGAAGCATTGACATTTTTATGCATTACTGAACAAAAATATTTCTAACCAACTAATTATAAAACAAGAACATGTGTGCTATTTGACAATTGCAACGTTGTCAAATCTTAACACGACTGTTTTAACGTAGTATTAGTTTATATACGAATACAAATTTTTTTAAGTATGTGTCATAGTAACAAACAAAAGTTTGTTTCAAAAGTCTGAATATATTCCATATAAAAAATATTATTTTGAGGTATATAATTTTGCAAGGGAATGTCATGCACGTTCATCCTTAAAAAAAATTTTTTTTTTGTTTTCGAGACATAATTAACGGCACAACCTACCCCCGGCACTTTCAACCCTGCTCTCCCCTATGCTTTTGTTTGAAAGTAAAATTTCATTCATAGTAAAAATATCACTAAACTAGAATATTTAAATCTTTTTTGGTGTTAATTTAATCTGCAACGCTTTGTAGTACCTCTCAATTTATTCTCATAAAAGTTTGAGAATAACAAGAATTTGAATAAATTATTGTTTTATTTTATAAAATACAAATTTTAACATTTCTCTTCATAACAATAAAAACAAAATTTAGAACTATTTCATAATAAAAATTAATAACGCCCATGATTAGATAAATGAAAATATCATCAAAATTATTATTGGTAACAGGACTGCGGATCAAATAATGACTTTTGACGTCAAAAATTGTTTAAAAAATAATTTGTTTATAAAAATTGTTATAAACAAATGGAGAAAATTGATAAAATTTTTAAAACCAATAGCGCCATTCGATTCTACGTGAAAAACTAAAGGAACATGTATGACATTTTAAAAATTTTCACTCAGTTTGTTGTAAATAAGTTATAAACAAATAATAATGCACACTCATGTACCTATTAGAGCCCATCATTACACAACTAAACATTTCATCAAAATTATGACTGGAAACAGGACTGCTGATCAAATGATGACTTTTGACATTAAAAATTGTTTAAAAATAATTTGTTTATAAAAATTGTTATAAACAAATGAAGAAAATTGATAAAATTTTAAAAACTAATAGCGCCATTCGATTCTGCGTGAAAAATTACTAAAGGAACATGTATAACATTTTAAAAATTGTAACTCAGTTTGTTGTAAATAAGTTATAAACAAATAATGCACACTCATGTACGTGTTTGATATGTTTATAACTTATTTACAACAAACTGAGTGAAAATTTTTAAAATGTCATACATGTTCCTTAGTAATTTTTCACGTAGAATCGAATGGCGCTATTAGTTTTTAAAATTTTATCAATTTTCTTCATTTGTTTATAACAATTTTTATAAACAAATTATTTTTTAAACAATTTTTGACGTCAAAAGTCATTATTTGATCCGCAGTCCTGTTTCCAGTCATAATTTTGATGAAATGTTTAGTTGTGTAATGATGGGCTCTAATAGGTACATGAGTGTGCATTATTATTTGTTTATAACTTATTTACAACAAACTGAGTGAAAATTTTTTAATATGTCATACATGTTTCTTTATTATTTTTAACGTAGAATCGAATGGCGCTATTAGTTTTTAAAATTTTATCAATTTTCTCCATTTGTTTATAACAATTTTTATAAACAAATTATTTTTTAAACAATTTTTGACGTCAAAAGTCATTATTTGATCCGCAGTCCTGTTTCCAGTCATAATTTTGATGAAATGTTTAGTTGTGTAATGATGGGCTCTAATAGGTACATGAGTGTGCATTATTATTTGTTTATAACTTATTTACAACAAACTGAGTGAAAATTTTTAAAATGTCATACATGTTCCTTTAGTAATTTTTCACGTAGAATCGAATGGCGCTATTAGTTTTTAAAATTTTATCAATTTTCTCCATTTGTTTATAACAATTTTTATAAACAAATTATTTTTTAAACAATTTTTGACGTCAAAAGTCATTATTTGATCCGCAGTCCTGTTTCCAGTCATAATTTTGATGAAATGTTTAGTTGTGTAATGATGGGCTCTAATAGGTACATGAGTGTGCATTATTATTTGTTTATAACTTATTTACAACAAACTGAGTGAAAATTTTTAAAATGTCATACATGTTCCTTTAGTAATTTTTCACGTAGAATCGAATGGCGCTATTAGTTTTTAAAATTTTATCAATTTTCTTCATTTGTTTATAACAATTTTTATAAACAAATTATTTTTTAAACAATTTTTGACGTCAAAAGTCATTATTTGATCCGCAGTCCTGTTTCCAGTCATAATTTTGATGATATTTTAATTTGTCTAATCATGGACGTTAATGGGTTAAGTAAAATTATTAAGAAAAATTAAGTATAACACTTATCCCTACTATATTTTATTATTATTTATTAAACTTTTTTAATACTTTTTCGCTTGGAATTAAAATTTCACCTCCTTTGGGGATCGAACCTCAGAACTAAATTTTGAAATTTCTTTCATACACTAGTTTACAATTTCTTATTTTTTGAAAAATAAAAATTTCCATACAAAGGAGAAAACACGTGGATACGAATTCATACGGAAATATTTTGAAATGTATGTGAAATACATGTATAGGTATATATATATATATATATATATATATATATATATATATATATATATATATATATATATAAAAAACGTAATTTGTGTATGTTATCTAACTTATCGGGGGTATTTTCGCTCCGATGGCGACGTTCGCGATACGTCTCTATTTCAAGTAGCGGACGTGTCCCACGATTTGATGAAATTCATGTGACATCTTATAGCGACTATAGTGTGTTTGAACTCGGGGTAAGGAAACTTTGTCAGTCAGTGGAAAGTTCTCTCGTCGGTCAGATGGGGGAATATCTAGTAGGTTAGTTCACTACCCCATCCTTTCTGTACTCCTTATATATATATATAGAAATGCTTGCGAAGCCATCGACGTGGTAACCAACAGATTGGAGCTTGCCACCTTAATGCGACCGGGTGACAGGGCAAACAAATTTATAGGTCTCTTATCCGAAAAATACACAGGATTTATCCCCCTCCCCCTACTCCTTCTACACTCTCTCTGCGGTCGCTAAGGGATCGCGCGAGAGGCAGGATGGAAGCTCTTGAGACAGAGAGCTCGAAAAATCGTAAAAACTTTATATAACTTCGGGTATGGCAAGATATTCTGAGGGTAAAGGATCCAAAAGAAAATGGCAGGAGATGTCTGTATAGCATATATACATTTTATTCGCGAAAAGTCAGAGGAATGGTAAAGACGGATTCAGAAAACCATCATCGTTTTGTTGGCAAAAGAAAATATTTGATTTTCCACCATTATAAAAATTGTGTGTATAAATCGATTCATATTTATATGTAGAAAAAATTAATTCAAGTTTGACATGAAAATTTAATTTTCTTTCTTCCTGACTTTTTCCTGATTTCCAGACAAAATTTTGACTTTTTTCTCACCATAATAAGAATACTATTGATTCACTTTAAACATTATTAAATATTCAACAAAATTTCTGTTACATTTATTGACGAATTTATTTCATAGTAAAATCTTTCGAAAACATTAATGAGTTGTTCTTTAAAAACATATTAAATCATTATTACTTTTCTATTGGAATTGAAAAGTTCAATCACTTTTAATTTAAACCTTTTGATATTAAACAACCTATAAGAATATTATTATAGAACATAAAGATATTGACTCAAAGAGGTCACTTTCTTTATGTTTTATAACAGTTAAAGATGATCGAGAGAAAAAATCATTATTTTATACACGGAGAAAATTTATTCCTGAAACTTTACTGAGTTTAGTTTGATAAAATTGGGATGAACTGTCAAAACAGTAATCTTTCTAGAACTAGATTGGAAAAGCAATTTCATTGAAAAATAATGTAGAAAGCATAAACATTAAGATACATGTATTAGCGCTTCACTTACAGTTCGGTAAAACGTAAAATAAAATGATCGGTAGAATTTATCAGTTGCAATTTACTAAATAGTTCGATAAAACTTGACGAACAAGAATAAAAAATAATGTTAATTCACTGAATCTATATGATTACTGACTTTAATCACTATATGTTTGTAAGAAAGATTCAAATTAATAAACTATCGTTGAGCAAAATTAAAAATTATCTAGGTATATTAATGAATTATTTCTAAATATATTTAAGGCAATATATGAAATATTTTTAAATTATGTTTTTATTATTATAAAAAAATGTTAAAATTTGTCTTTAATGGGATAAAAGAGTAATTTATCAAAATCCTTATTATTCTCAATCGATTACTTGTCCATTTACCCTATAGGGAACAAATTTTCTCCGCGTATTATAAGGATATTAATACTGTAACTTCTTCTTTATTAGTTTCATAATTTGAATTTAATTATAATGCTCTACATGGAGAGAAAAAACAAGGATAATTTCCACGCTTTAAATGCATATTTTTTCAACACATGAAAGCTAGCAGTCGCGCTCAGCACCCTCCTATAGGAGTGAAAAAACAATACAACTTCAGAGAATTGTAGTTTCTACACCAGTGATGCATTTTTAAAAATTAAACAAACTGAATTGTTATAAACATATAAGCCAGCACCCACAAAACGCCTAAATGAGGGTGCTGAGCGCGACTGCTAAATTTAGTTGGTTATTAAGTCCCGTTTAAGCATGGTTCTTTCAAATCGTTTTAAAATAATGTTTTGAATACTATATATTCACAAATAAAGTTAACAATTAAACTGTTTATTGGACAAAAAGAACAACAAATGGACAACTGTTCATTTGTTTTTTGTCGAAATGGCATCGTTAAGTCTTTGTTGACTTCAATTTTTTATAACTTATTAAAATTATCTAAACAAAAAATATTTTTAATAACATAATATGAAATATCCTTTACAACAAAATTTAAACGAACTTCCTACGTCGTTAAGAACATTGTTTATTTTACCAATAAACAATTAAATTTGCAATAATAATTATAAAAATTAAAGAATATAATGTTTTTATTATTTCATTTAAAACTATCATTTTCTGAGAATGCATACCAAATTTTGTAACGATTATGTTTCATTTGATTTTCGTTTGAAACCTTTTCAAAATTCACTAATTTTCAAAAAATTTAATTAAAATTCATTCAAAAAATAAATAATTTATTGAATAATTGAATAGTTTCAAATAAATCTGAATAATTTTCATCTTTTTCAGCTGAAATATTGAACGTATTTGGAATTTTTTAAAGCAAACATCGGATTTGAAATCAGCGACACCGAAAACATTAAAAGTAGTTTTATGATTTTTTTTTCAAAGAAATATATTTTTTACTTACAGTAACAACTGTTTAGTCATGAAAAAATAAATTTTAATATAATTTCTTAAGCAATGAATTTCGATATCCAATTCAACTAATTTAAAAAAAAAATATTTAATAAAATTCAGAACAAATTCGTAAACAAAAAAACATCCACTATATTGTATTTTTAGGCAAAAGAAAAAATAGATTGAAGGAAAAGAAAATATTTTTGTTTTCGTGAAATTGCAAATATTTTACGATATTTCAACTGTAAGTAAACGATAAATTCTAGAATGAAAAATTCAGCTATTTGGGTGGAAATTATCTGCGAGAAAAATAGATAAAAAATAGTGTGCAAAACAATGAGTGTCTTTAGATAAAAGAAAATCGAGAAATATCTTTATTTGAAACGAATGAAAGGAAGAAATAAAGCAGAAACTGTGCAAAGATGTAAAAAGTAGAAAGATGGAAGAAAAGAGGGTCAATTCATTCTAATTCGGTTGTGAAGGCTACAGCTTGTCCAACAGCTCGTATTTGTAGGTTTACTGGAGTTTCTTACCACCTCTCTCTCTCCATCTCTTACTCTTCTATTTTCTGACCCTTTTCTCCCACCAACTATCAACGAAATAAACATTTTCAACAGATCTTACCACGTTGTCTTTCTCTCTCTCTTTCTCTTTCTTTCTCTGCCAAACAGAAACTCCTCGGTGACAAGTTAGCACCATAAATACAGTTGACGGCGGATACGTCGCATTTGGTTGGGTCGCTGTGAGCTTGATTCTCGGCTTTACTTTATATTCAGATTCGTTCTTTCACTCATGCTTTATGATCTTGAGAAAAATGATACTTCTCCGTACCCTCTGTCTTTCAGTGTGATTATCTCGGATTTGTCAACCCCTCTATATAGTTAGCAGTAAAAACAACAAAATTCGAGAAATGATAAATGAGATTAGAGACGACTTAAGTATCATCATTTTTGTTTCTTTCTCGACGCTGATCATTTCTATCATAATAAAAGTCACAACTAAACGCGAGCCTAAAGATTTAGGAAAAAATTTTTTCTAGAGTTACAAATTTTTATTACAGAATTACTAAACACAAGGGATCTCACATTTTCAAAATATTGAAAATTAGAAATGGCGGGTCCAATATGTCGAACAAATTTTCAAAAATAAATCGAAATTTTCTAAATCTGACACCGAATTCGTAATCAGCGACCTCGAAAGCTTAAAAGTTATCTATTTGAAATGAACATGAGTCTTCCCCAGGAAATCTCTCCGCAAATGTAAAAAATAAATATAAATAACGTTATGTTTGGACAAGTCTTCCCAGTAAAATATTACTTATTAAAGAAGTGAAAAATTCAGGAAAAGTCTTCCCGGGACATCTCTTCCCAAAAATAATTACTTATCTAAAACAGTGGGAAGGTCGGAACAAGTCTCCCCGGGACATCTCTCCCCAGAAATAAATACTTATTAAGGCTATGCCCAAGTTGTGAAATGTAAACAAACCAAAAGGTAAACAAACGCAGCACTAAAGTCACCTTTTTCATACATCTTTTTCTCCCACAAAAATTAACATTGGACCGCGTTTTTTATAAAAATGATAAATTAGTGTGTCAAAGTTTCCAGTAAAATCATATTTCACTATAAGCAATTAAAAGTAATTAGTAAAATAACTAATTAAAATGACCTGTAAAGTAGCATTTTTGACGCGTCGCGAAAAATAAACTGTTTGAGTAAATCAACCGCACTGACGATGAAGAAGTCTGATACCAACAAATTGACCTTCAACATGTGGAACGGGAAATTATCCCTTTCCTCCTTGAAATTACAAGGAGAAAGGGTAAAAACTTCTTCATCGTCCGTGCGGTTGATATAGTCAAACACATAAACTTTTCGCGACGTGAACTTTGTTGCTCTACACGCATGCGCAGACCGTGCCAAATTCAATACTTCAATTTACCATTTTCATAAAGAAATAGTAATTTTATATTCATTTGTAAAAATAGGAACCGCAAAAAAGGACACAATTCGGTCTTTTGTTACTACTTTTCTCGTGGTTCCTATTTTTACAAATGAATATAAATTTAAATTTTCTTTATGAAAATAGTAGGGGAGAGGGCCCCAAGGTGGTGATGGCCCTAAGGTGGCCACCCTAAGAAAATTTTTGTATATTAGTTAGATCTTCAAATGTTTTCTGTTATTGTTATTATTTGAGAAGACAAAGATTTTAGTAAAGTTTTGAGGTAAATAGTCGTATGAGTCTCTTTCTAACGTGAACGTTGTAAAATTTCTGTTTTTAAATGGTCCAGAAATTTTTTTCTCAGGGTGTTATAATCATCGAAATTAACCATTTTAAATTAGTAAAAATCGTTATAATTATCTTTATATATCGTACAATAATATTCCAAATGAATATAATTAATATTGTGCTATAAAAAATTTTTTCATTAACGTTTAAAAAATCGTGTCTTGGCCCTAAGGTGGATACTTTTTTGTCCACAAGGTGGTAACTTTTGATTTTTTATGAAAATGTGTTTATGTGCTATATTTATCAACATTTATCACTGTGAATGTGAATTTCATCAATTTTTAAGTTTTATGATGAATAATAATGAAATAGAATTATTTTCAAAATTTTACGTGTCTAATGCATACACAAAAAGTATCATTTTTGACGAAAGGACAAACTGCAAAAAAAAATATGTAATATGTTTCTGTGATCCTGAAAAATAATTAACATTAAATAAACAACTTAATAATACGTTTTTTTTACATTTTTTAATAACTTTTTTAGTGAATTTTCGTATGGTGACCACCTTGGGGCCACTTTTTTAAAAGTCGAATTTTCAACTTTTTTTAAAAAGTAACATAACTTTTTTTTTATTAATGTAATGAAAAAAACTTTATGATAGGAAGTTATGTAATAAGACAAAGCTTCAAACGCCGTATTATTGACCTTTATATATAATTCCATTTGAAATCTACAGTCGTTCAAAAGATGGGTGACCACCTTAGGGCCCTCTCCCCTAAATTGAAGTTTTGAATTTGGTTACTACACCCAGCACGGTCTGCGCGTGCGTGTAGAGCAACAAAGTTCACGTCGCGAAAAGTTTAAGTGTTTGACTATATCAACCGCACGGACGATAAAGAAGTTTTTACCCTTTCTCCTTGTAATTTCAAGGAGGAAAGGGGAAAATTTCCCCTTCCACATGTTGAAGGTCCAATCGCTGATATGAGACTTCTTCATCGTCAGTGCGGTTGATATACTCAAACAGTTTATTTTTCGCGACGCGTCAAAAATGCTATTTTACAGGTCATTTTAATTAGTTAGTTTACTAATTGCTATTTATTGATCACACTCAAAAAAGATTTTTTTGGAAACTTTGACACTTTAATTTATCATTTTTGTAAAAAAAGTTTTCTAATGGTAATTTTTGTGAGAGAAAAAGATGTATGAAAAAGGTGACTTTAGTGCTGCGTTTGTTTACCTTTTGGTTTGTTTACATTTTACAACTTGGGCTTAGCCTTAAAAGCAGTGGCTAATTCAGGACAAGTCTCCCCGGTACGTACCGGGGCCACGTAGAGAAGTTCCTGGAGTCTCCTGGAAGTGTTTTGGAGTCGTTTCCGGGAGTAACTCCCGGGAATTTTTTTCAGTAGATTCCCAGGAACAATTCCGGGAGATTCTCGGGAATTTTTTTCGGAAGATTTTTGTAAAAATTCATTTAATAATGCTAAAATTTGTGTATTGTTTTGGTAAATATTTTTATTATATCCTTTTTGATAATATTTTAAAGTATTATCAAAAAAGATATAATAAAAATGTTTAATACTTTAAATCATTATCAAATAGGATATAATAAAAATGTTTACCTAAACAAAAAAAGCTTTTCATGGCAGAATTATAACTCTATTAAATAAGCAAAAATTTTAGTTATTTCAATTAATACTTTCGCTGTTTCAGGTAACACATTTTTCCGTGTACAAACACAATTTTTCTACCCTTTAAATTTAAATGTAAGTTTATTTCTTAAACTTGTTGAAACCTTACAAGATATTAATTTATTAATGCATAAATATAAAATGTACACTGAGAAAAAAATGCTATTGAATCTATAGCACGCATATTCACATACGTTCAAAAGTAGATGTCATTAACTTGATGTAATATGTAGTCTATTTTATAGCACTGCTTTTAAATCAAAAAACGACTTCTCTGATTCAATAGCCATGCTATAAAATTAACTACATATCGCATTAAGTTAATGACATCTGCTTTTGAACGTATATGAATATGCGTGCTATAGATTCAATAGCATTTTTTCCTCAGTGTATGTAAATATACACTGAGAAAAATAAAAGGTTAAATATAACCAATTTTTAGTTAAAAACAACCGAGCGATGCTGCTAATATAGCACTTGCAATGTGAATTGTTTGCAGTAACCGATCAAATACGATTATAAGTTTCGGTTGAAACTTGTTAAGATTACTCGGTTACGGTAACAACTAAATCGTTTATGGCAACTAATAGTCAAGGATTGATGACCCAAAAGCGTCAACCAAGTAACTCGGTTACTGTAGTCACCTAGAAAGGCTACAGAAATAGTATAAACTTAGGTACTGCAGTCAATTAGTTCTGTTACAATAAAACAAGTGAATTAATTAATGTTAACTTCTAAACTCGATTATAATAAAGCTTTTTAACCTATTTACTTAATTGTGAGTATTAATTGTCTTCGGTTAAAAAAAGCAAAGTATTTTCTACACTAAGAAAAAAATGCCTTTGAATCTATAGCAGACATATTCACATACGTTCAAAAGCAGATGTCATTAACTTGATGTAACATGTAGTTTATTTTATAGCACTGCTTTTAAATCAAAAAATGACTTCTTTGTTTCAATAGCGATGCTATGAAATGAACTACATTTCGCCTTAAGTTGATCACATCTGCTTTTGAACGTATGTGAATATGTGTGTTATAGATTCAATAGCATTTTTTTCTCAGTGTAGTATAAAAAAATATTTGCTTGATAAAAAATACTTTTTTATTGAAAATAAATTTATTTGATTACGAAATTGTATTTTAATGCAAAGGTGGTTTTCTGTGAATTAAAATGACTATCTATGTAATCAACTAATACTGTTATGTATTGAGACAAGTTCTACTGTGACAGCAAGTTTTTCGCGTCTTCATCAGCCATCACAGAAAACGTTCGAAAACGAGAAAACTATCAGAAAAAACAAAACCTAACCACACGACATGAACTTAACGGCTCTCTTCAAAGCGAAATGAATACGATATGACGCCTCACGCCTATTCAGTGTTCACTCGGTTAAAATCACATAAGTCAAATTCATCATATTTATAAATTGCCTATTCTCATATTGGAATATAACCTATTTTCATAAAGCTCGGTAAATATTAATCATATAGTAATAGTTTGAATTCAAAAAACAAATAGGTAACGACAACTACGAAAGTTTGTTTTAATTATGCCCATTTGAGGTTGGTTAAGACAATCCATCGGAGGGTTATTTTTAACAAATGTGTTTTAACCGTCTCAGCTCGGCTGTGATAATCAGTAGAACTTAGTTTCTTTTAACCATATCTTATTTATTTTTAAATACTTTTTTTTAACCGAGCTGTTTCTACCACTCGGTTAAACGCAATTTTTCTCAGTGTAATATATTTATACAATTTTTGTCAATCTTAAATAACTTCTTAAATTTTTTTCAATGTAGTTGAAGTTTTGTTTAAATTTACCCCGAGTTTTCGAATTCTCGGGGTAAAGATAAACATGTAGGGAAGACCGGGGCGTAATGGATCACTTTAATTTAATCAAAAATGGTAAATCAGAGTAATTCCGGTTTTTGATCAAAATAATGTACTTGGTATACTGTAAGTTTGTACCAAGTTTCATTGTTATTTATTTATTATTGTTTGGAAGTAAATTTTTGAAATTTTTGTTTTTTTGTTATATCTTTTTCAAAATTAATTGTTAAAAATTTTTGTTTATCAGGTTTTAAGCTTTAAATTTGTTCTTAAAGAACAATTAACAATTTTTGTTTAATACTCACGGTATTGATAAAAAATAACAAAATTTTCAACAAAAACCTCTGGAGCGTAATGGATCACTTTGGCCGAGGCGTGTTGGCTCGCATATTTTATTAAGAAAAACCTATTATATTTAAATTATGAATAAAATTATAATAAATTTTAACCCTTTATAAAAAATATAACTAGAGAATAGATTTTTTTAAGTAAATTGATTTTGCATTTCGCTAGTATTTTTTAGAATTTAAAAATTTCATGAAAATATTTAAAGTTTAAATAAAATATTTTCTATTTTCAATATTTTTTGTTATAAATATACAATAAAAACTAAAATTGTCAATACCGCAATAATATTTGATGATCTAAATTATAATTTTATTGATGATCCATTACGCCCCGGCCCGAGGCGAAATTTCTCACCTTGTAATTCTCCAAAGACTTCGTTCGCGAAAAAAAGTATAAGTCATATTAGGACGTACTTTTTGTAATTAAAAGCTGAGACGTCGAACTTATTTTTAAATTTGTAAATTTAGCAGAAACATCTACTGTTTACATTTACCCCAAATGACCCTATATATTTATTAATTCTGATTATTTTAATATTTTAATTATTTATTTAATAGCATCTTTAATGTTAATATATACATATAAATAGTAAATGCATATTAATATCAATTTTCTACTAAATACATATGAGATATTCCACGTAAGATTCAGTCCACATCTTAAAATGGGCCAAAAATAGTTTCTTCTATTCTGTATTGAAAAAAACAGATACGTATTTTTTGTTTTTTGGAGGCCAAATTTTTAAGTTATGAATTTTCAACCTTTTGGACTTGTAATTGTAGACCTTTATTTTGTAAATCTGAAAGTATTGAGTTTAGGAAAAAGTTGTCAAAGAATGAAAGTTTTAGTTTTATTCCGATTCTTAGAAATTGTAAAAAAACATTTTTAACTGTAGGTTACATTATATTAACATAAACTAATTTAGAACATGTGCAGTACCGGAATCCAAAAATAAGCGTTTATTCTAAAAGGAAAATACAGTATTAATTTGTTAACTTTGTTTGAAAAAGATTATTTAAACAATTGAATATTTTAAAGTTTGCATGTAAGGATATCTTGAGGAATTCCTCTCTAATTTAAAGCAAAGAACACTCAAATAGATGTAAAATTGTACGCTGTAGACAGTTTTGAAAAGTTAATTGTAAAAAAGCCCCCTTGTGAGGCTTGAACGTGATTTAAAAAATTTTTTAACTCACTAAACTCATCAGGCTCATTCTGAGTCTTTGTAGAAAATGTTCTGTAATAATATAAGGTATAAATAACTTTAAAAAAATCCGACCCAAAGTTTCAAAAAATTAATTTGTTTATAAAAAACATTTTTGTACATTTATTAAAAGTCGAAATAAATCTAAAACTTGCATTCTTTGACAACTTTTTCTAAACTCTATATTTGTGAACTTATAAGCTACTGAATTATTACTACTTTGTATAGATTTTTAGTTTTTACTCGAAAAAGCAAGCGCTATGGAACAAAATTTCAGTTACATGATTATATCCCTTTCCCACTATCTAAATTTGAATCAGCGAAAAGTCGCTGATTCACCAGCCCAGAGTATGCAGCTGATTAAACAGCGTATATAGGTTGGAAAATCAGTGCATATACGCTGTTTCATCAGTGTATATTCGCTGATTGACTCAGCTGCATACTCTGGGCTGGTGAATCAGCGACTTTTCGCAGATTCAAATTTAGAGAGCATATATAAACGTAACATTACAGTAATACTATAGTCTTATTAAATATCTGTCTGATGGGTAATATTACCCACTAATATTACTGTAACATGACAGTAACATTACTTTAATATTATACGCTTAAGGGTAAGTCCAAGTTGTGAAATGTAAACAAAGCAAAATGTAAACAAACGAAGCACTGAAATCACATTTCGGAAACAGCCTTTTCTCTCACAAAAATTAATATTGGACCGGTTTTTTTATAAAAATGATAAATTAGTGTGTCAAAGTTTCCAATGAAATCAAATTTCACTATAAGCAATTAACAGTAATTACTAAAATAACTAATTTAAATGACCTGTGAAATAGCATTTTTGACGCGTCGCGAAAAATAAACTGTTTGAGTATATCAACCGCACCGACGATGAAGAAGTCTCATATCAGCGATTGGACCTTCAACATGTGGAAAGGGAAATTTTTCCCTTTCCTCCATGAAATTACAAGGAGAAAGGGTAAAAACTTCTTCATCGTCCGTGCGGTTGATATACTCAAACACTTTAATTTTTCGCGACCTGAGACTCTGCTTCTCTTTTCGCATGCGCAGACCGTACTAAGAATGCATTAAAATCACATTTTTCGTACAGCCTTTTCTCTCACAAAAATTAACATTTTTTCATTTTCATAAAGAAAATGATTCATTAGAGTGTCAAAGTTTCCAATGAAATAATTTTTGACCAGGAGGAATAAAAAGCAATTACTAAAATAACGAATTAAAATGACCTGAAAATAGCATTTTTGGCACGTCGCGAAAAATAAACTGTTTGACTATATCAACCGCACGGACGATGAAGAAGTTTTTACCCTTTCTCCTTGTAATTTCATGGAGGAAAGGGAAAAATTTCCCCTTCCACATGTTGAAGGTCCAATCGCTGATATGAGACTTCTTCATCGTCCGTGCGGTTGATATAGTCAAACAGTTTATTTTTCGCGATGCGTCAAAAATGCTATTTCACAGGTCATTTAAATTAGTTATTTTAGTAATTACTGTTAATTACTTATAGTGAAATTTGATTTCATTGGAAACTTTGACACACTAATTTATCATTTTTATGAAAAAAGCTGTCCAATGTTAATTTTTATGGGAGAAAAGGCTGTTTCCGAAATGTGATTTTAGTGCTTGGTTTGTTTACATTTTTGTTTGTTTACATTTCACAACTTGGACATGCCCTTAAGGAAAAATATTGCAAAACAGTTCCCAAGCAGCACGTAAGGTTATAGTGACATCACTGTAATATTACACTGCACAGTAAAAAATATTTTTTTGTAATTTTACTGGCTGGGTATGCGAGGAAAAAAACCTATGCTGTGTGTCATTTTTCATGATACAGTAACTTGAAATTGAGGTTTTGTGAATTTACAAGCGAATTGTAAAATTGCAAAGAGAAAGAAATTTACGGAAGAAGAAACATAATTATAACTTATGATAAATGAAATATTTGACACCGAGGCGACGCGAAATCTAACACCTAAAGCATATAAATTTTACATCCAGAACGCTGACCACTACACTATTCACGAACTTAGAATTTTTTAACACATACTAGAACGTCCAGTCAAAATGTTGGTGGAAAAATCACAATGCCATATATTCCACTAATCGAGTCACTTTGTTAACAAGATATGGTGGTGAGTGACTGGCTCAAAAGAACGAGAAAGTATGGTCTGATGGCGGCAAGTGAGAGTTGCTGATGTAAACAGATTCAGGTTGCAGAGCCGATCGGTGACTTTTGGAAAGAACTCAAGCAGGGTTCGAGTACCGAAGTCCCGTTCAACTCTAGGTGTCGGGCGACCGAAGATCAGCAAGGTTCTGGCAGCTGTCCCCTAGAGCCGGTTGCAACCTCTCAGATGATAACCTCGCAGGTTTGACAAGAAGTTTACAAGGACCAAGGCCTTGAATATCTGTCCCTGATAAGGAACAGATCAAAAGGTCAGGAAGCCGTATGTTAAATACTGTGTGTCAAACCCAGTCGGTCGATTTTTGAGTAGATCAAATTATTCTCTCGTTAAAAGACTGACAATTTATCATGAAAAGGAATAATTGGAAATGTAGAGCTGGTTGTCCTGAAAAGGACAGATTAGTGTTGAGTTGGTTAGGTTCCGCGGCCAGCAGAAGAGAGATGAGACGTTGTTTCCAAATAACATATTTATTTCCAAATATTTTTCCTGAGAAGGACGGCGGAAAGTTGACGGTTTGTCAGGCGAGGCGTGTAGCGTCAAGCGAAGGCGTGGAAGCGGCTGAGAGCGTCACTCGTCATGGGGAATCCACACTTCGATCTAAGCAGCAAACCGGGACGTTTTTTCGTGGCGCTTTCTATGATTTTCTATATCGTCACGGAAAAGCGTTCCGCTTATATGCATCTTAGATCAAAGTGTGGATTCCCCATCAGAGTCACAGTTGACGGTAGAGAGTTTGGCGTCAGCGACACCAACGCAGCCGTCGGTGTCTCTCGACGTGAGAGACGTGTTGCTTCATCGAAGGCTGAGAGGTAAGAGAGCGAGTCAGAGAAAATGCGGCATATTTATGCGTCTCTGCTGAGCCGCATCCGCGTTTCTTCCTTCCACCTTGGCAAGAACCAATCAGCGCATGAGTTGGTCGAGCAGGAGAAACGGAGCAGGTCGAACGTGCCCACAGACCTTCTCGTTATAATGAGCCGTGCCACTTTGCCTTTACCATCAACTTTAGACTTTACCTCCGGCACAAAAATCTAGCTTTTAATGCTAAAATAACATAAATGAATTTACTTATAATATTCTTTAATGTTATATTTGTGATTTTCAAATAACTGTCATATTTGCATGTTCCCATAAATAAATGACTAATAAAATTATTTTGTTTGTTACTCGCTTCATAAATCACTTAATACAAGTCTCTTCTTAAAGATACTTAATATTTAGTTCATTAACATTATCATGGTTAAAATTAAGAAAATAGGGTTAAATTGTCAGGTCCGTGGCATACGTTTTTTTAAAAATTTTGTTTTAAAATTTTCACGTGAGCAAATATTGAAACTATCTTTTAAGCACTTTGTAGGTCATAACTAACTAGATGTTTTACATATAAAAATATTTTTATTATAATAATATTTTACGTGCATGAACACTTTTTTTATGTTATAAATTGTTAATTACTTTCTACCGACACATGTTAACGACATCGTGATTTTATTACTCAATTTTATTTTTAATTGACTCCTATTAGTATTATTTTGAAGTGCGAACATTGAAAAGAAGATATTTATTAGATGTTTTATTTCTTTACGTGTTCAAAGTGTGACACACATGTCAGGACCGTGGCATGTAAATTTTGCATTTTCATTGCGTTTTTCATCGTAACTTTATAAATATTCAATATCTTGTAGTTTTCTTTTGACCATATGCTTCAATAACAACAATGTATTGAAATATGCAATGAATGTTAAATTTGGTTCACTATTTTGCCGGAAAAAAGTCTTATTTAAAAAATCAGTTATTTGAAAATCACCCATATTCGGTATTCTATCGAATATATTGTAAAAATATATCATGCAAAACTACAATATACATTACATAATATTACGTGAGATAGGAACATAATTCGTTATTTCCTAACGCACATGACGTGAGTGAAAAAATTACACTTTAAAGGAATTTTTTAAATTTTATTAATATTTGATTAATAATAAAGTAGAAATTATTGATCACTCCGAGTCAGGTTGAGAAAAACAATTTTATATTTTACGTTTCAACGGCACGGCCGTCATCATCAGAAACTACCATTTTATTATTAATAATTATTAAATAAAATTACATAAACAAAATAAAAAATGTTTTTAAATAAACAATATAAATAAAATTGATAAATTACTAAGAAAAATTTTTTCATGTAAAAAGAATAAAAAATCTTCAACATTTGAAAATGCAAATTATCAAACGTTCCGATCAACGCAAATTGCTACTTAATGCTAATTAAATATAAGAGGCATTTCATTTCAAACCGTTCCACCGACAAAAAACAATCGCAAGAAGACATATTTTCTAATAATTTTTATTATATAATTCTTTAATTGTTTATAATATATTATACACTGATTCAAAAGAGAATTTCATGAGCTTTCTATTTCTATTTTTATTATTTTAAATTTTTGTTAATTTCGTAGAGAAATTGCTGTTTGAAATGTTAAACTCTTAATATCTCAAAACACCCCCCCGCCGATTTTTATCAAAATTATATGAAAATAAAGCGTAAATTCTCTAGTTTCTATTCCCATTTGATATATTATGGACATTTCATGGGATTAATAGAAAAAAAATTATTTAAAAAATGTGTTTTTGAAAAATTTGACAAATAGTATGAAGTTGAACCTTAACCCATTCAACTTACATTCAATTTCGTAATATTTGTCAAATTTTTCAAAAACACATTTTTTAAATAATTTTTTTTTCTATTAATCCCATGAAATGTCCATAATATATCAAATGGGAATAGAAACTAGAGAATTTACGCTTTATTTTCATATAATTTTGATAAAAATCGGCGGGGGGGTGTTTTGAGATATTAAGAGTTTAACATTTCAAACGGCAATTTCTCTACGAAATTGGCAAAAATTTAAAATAATAAAAATAGCAATAGAAAGCTCATGAAATTCTCTTTTGAATCAGTGTATAATATATTATAAACAATTAAAGAATTATATAATAAAAATTATTAGAAAATATGTCTCCTTGCGATTGTTTTTTGTCGGTGGAACGGTTTGAAATGAAATGCCTCATAAAACTATTACACAGTCTGTCAATGATAAATAATCGAAAAGTCATTAAACTAATTACAATAAGTAAAAATAATGTAAATAGGAAACGTCAAAGCACGATTAAACAGTGGAACTCGCAAATATTTCCTATCATTAAGAAAATGTATATAACAATTACTAAGATTTTGAGTTTCATCCTTTTCATTTATCGAATTCTTTTGCATATTAATATAAATCATTTCAGATTTTAGGCGTTTGCTCTTATTAGTTTTTTTGGCATGTATATGAAATCTTTCCCAGTCAAAATTATGATTAAGTGAACTTCTATGAGTTGCAGTGACACCGACTTTTGAATTTTTGTGTTCATTGATTCGTACCCCTACACTGAAAAAATATATTTATGGTGCTGCCATAAATATAGCCAATTCAGACATATTATATTGGTTGATATGATACTGCCATACAGTATTGCTGTTTTAGCCATACGCAGTGTAGAACAGCAATATGCATTTGAGAGACAATAATATGTATGCGGAGAACACGAATACTGTATTTTAAGAACAGCAATACGGTATTGCTGTTTCAGCTATACATCCTAACCATACTGTTATGTCAAAATTAACATTATCATTTTTTTCAGTGTACCATTCTTTTAGTTTCACCAACATACAATGTTGTACAATTTCTACATTGAATTTTATAAACAACATTGGTTGTTTCGGATTTTATATTTTTATCCTTGCCTTTTTTATTAAATTGTGACTAAAATCATGGTTATTAGTGGGAACAGATAAAATATTGTATTTTCTAAGCGTTTCGGACGTGGTCTCATATAAGTCTCAAACGTATGGTCAAAAAACTTTAGGTTGTTTACTGTATTAAAAGGAATAACGTTATTTTTTGGTTATTAGATTCTATAGAATGAATACGTTTCAAAATGTACTTATTAATAAAATCAATAGGGTAGTTATTTCTTAAGAGAATCTTTTTTACATATTGAATGTTTTCAGAGTGGAATTTGTTATTAAATAATTTTAATGCTCTGTCAACTAGATTATAAACAATGACAATTTTTTGAGAGACAGGATGTCGAGAGTGATAATTCATTCTTCATTCAGAAAATGTAGGCTTTCGATACCATTTATTTATAAGTTTATTATTTTGTTTAATTATGTGAACGTCCAAAAAATTAATTGAGTTGTTGTTTTCAATCTCATGAGTATATTGCAATCTTTCGTTTTTTTTCAACCTGACTCCGAGTGATTGATCATTTCTACTTTATTATTATAAATTTTCCGAGTGATAGATTCAATTATTATTTAATATTTGATTAATTTTGCAATTACTTTAAATATTAAAACTGGGAAAATAACCAACTATAACAAGTCAAGTAAAACTTCCAGAATATTACAATATTAAAGAAATTTAATGATTAAGCTATTTCTTTACTTCAGTACCTATGTCATTTTTACATATATAAAAAATAACTTTTTACGTTTTATTTAGTAAATTAACAAAATTTATGATATTTACATTTTCAAAATGTAAATTTAGTCCGAAATGTAATATTACACACGTCCATAAAATCTAATACCCACCCTGCTCTGTACTGCGCGGTGCATCATCTATTGATGATTTTTACTCTTCGGCTTGGAATGTTTGTGTTAATCGCTTTACCTTTGCAGGTAATGTTTGCAAACACACTCATCCACAGCTTGAAGGACGTAAATATAACAAGGTTAGCCAAATTTATAGCATTCAACATCAAAACACAGTTCTGGTGTATGACACAAACGCAGACTCAATGCGTACCGTATGCTTCAACAAGGATACAATTTTTTAGACGCAGTTCACAAAATTTTGAAAATCCATTAGGATTTTCGTCATTAAGTTTACTGTACTCTCTTACTGAAGGTATCTCAAGTTAAAAAGTACTAGTCTTTTTTTATTAACAACTTTTACACCATTCTTTTTAATAGAGACTGTATCCTTTTTTCCGGACATCATTCTGCTGTTGTTATCACTCACAGAAAACTCTTTAACTTTTTAGACTGTCTCATCAGGTAACGTCCAACAAGCTCTTTCTGTCACATTAGGTAAAATACCTTTACAAGATTTTAAATCTTTGACTTTTTTGACCTGTGGTAAGTTGTACCAAACTCTAGTGACAATTTTCGAATATTCCAAGTTATAGGATAAATTGTTAATATGCGTATACCGCAGATAACAAAATGCTTGCAACACTGCAGGAATTTTTCACTCATATGTGCGCAGAAAATAGCACGTATGCTCTCAAAGCACCATACCGATGCGTTCGCATATGTGGCACAAAAAGCAATCATTTCGTGCGTTTCTGTGAAACGCTAAGCATATAGCTTGAATGTGCGCATTTGTGCTAATCACGTGCGTGATTGTAATTTGCTCGCAGTCTGCACGCACAAGTGCCATTTACGCGAGACGGACATCGTGCAACGCACGTTTGTTTTCTGGGTACGTTCAGTATCATTTGGTGACAGCGCCTATGTAGAGTATACGTGCAGCACCTCCCAATACTGGTATAACCACACGGCTCGCATACGAGCGTAACTGGGAGAGATCACGCTCCCCAACGCCGATGGTCAACAAGTGACCATCTTCCGATCTCCGCAAAGTTGGTAAGAACATTTGCGACCCTTCGGTGAAGGGCGAGACCTTTCCAATCTCTGGTTACTCTGCAGGTAACCACCCGAGTTGGCACCACAATTCACATGTCGAAGCGCTAGCTACTAGGTCCGTTACTCCGTTTCTGCGAAGCTCCGGTCCGTTCATAGCGCCCCTAGCCTCAAGCGATGTAGGCTATAACCACTGCCCCCACGAGGCCAACCCAATGACCGGAAAGAAACAAGCCTTTCGGCAAGTCCCCCGGGCTCGGACCGGCATCATTTGGTGACAGAGAAGAAAATTTTTCCTTTAAACTACTCAACGTACTCTCTAATTCCTCCGTTCTTGAAATTTCAAAAGATAGTAACGATCTACGCACCTGTCTAGTCGCGCGGGGTGGTTCTGGGGATCTACCCCTACGGGGCCCAGGGGCGGAGTCCCGTCAGGGGGTTCGGAGGGCGAAGGCTCCTGACTACAAGAAGACCAACTTAAAAGAATAATAATAATTTTTGACATTTCAAAGAAACGCATTTAACAATACCCCAAGCCACCGTAATCGTACACTGTATGCACAGAATCTTAGGTTAGTTGACAGTAGAGTTGGTCGCCAGGGACCCTCACCAAGCGCGAATGCGCATGCATTTCGTGAGAGTTCCTGTGAACTGTGCGTCTGACAGCATCTAGTTAAATTATATCTAACTTTTGTACAGAAATTGTAACATTATAACCCGGATATTGGGTCTATAATGTAACTAAGACGAAATAAAGTGCTTTTAATTAATTAATAATAATGATAATTAATAATTAATTAATAAGAAAATGTTATTAAATATGAAGGCACTATGAAACAAATTTTTTTTGTAAGTAATGCAACTTCAAAGTTATAAGCAAAAAAAATATAAATATTTATCGAAATTAAAATGCTTTCGAAACTTTTTGAGACAATGTATTTAATATGGCAAGTATAGGATCTTTTTCAGCACTTATTCTAAAGAAATTTTCAATAGAATAGATAGTTTAATTGTTTACAATAACTTGGAAATATTACATTTTGTTTCAACATGCAGTGTGGGGCAGAATGGGGTACCTAAGTGTGAGGCATACCGGATGCTACGCCGATTGATTTAACTATTTAAAAACAATATTTAATGCATATTTACGAACTTTCCGCAAAAGAATCAATATTTCCATTTTGAGTCATTTATAGTATCGACACGTCTTACTATCGATATATCAATATTCTGCATTATCGATGTTTTTTACAAATTTCAATAAATATTACTTGCTGTTTATAATAATAAAGAACACTACTTTTTGTTTGTATTTGTAATCTCATACAACAAGAATTTGCAATATTTAAAAAATTTTCATCTTACGAAAAATTAAGAAATTTTGTATTTTGACATTTGCAAGCAATCAAGTAATTTGACAGGTTTACATTTTAGAGTTTATCAGAGCAAAAAATACTAAAGTTTTATAAATTACAGTGAGTATTTATGAGATTTGATATTAATTTACTTTTTTAAACAGTTAATGAATATAAAGATAAGTGTATCGTAGCGTATTCATGAAAATCACTACTAATACTACTCAGAATCAGTTCACAAAATGGTACATTAACCTTTTTTCATAAAAACACAATAATTTACTATATTTTGACAATAAAAAACTGATTTAAAGTCATATTTGCTTTAAAAATGAATATATCTTCCTATCGTAAAAAAGATTTTTATAAAAAAACATAAAGGTAATTTTTTCACTTTTAAGTGTACTGGAAATTTAAGTAGTCCACAAATAGGAACATTTATCTTAATACAAATTTTTCGATAAAATTAATTATGTGAAATATGGAAAGATAAATAAATCGAAAAAACTTAGATGGAACAGTAGAGACAAAAGGAAATCATTAAACAGAAGTTTGATATAAAAAAACCAAAAGACAATTCTAAAAAATAAATTATAAATTCTTTTTATTAATAAAAGGAAACAAGCTATGCAAACATTTAGAGTGTTGAATAACAAACACAGCCTAATATCCTTAGCAAATGTATATACATATATAGATAGAGAGGAGAAGGAATGAATCCTGGCGGGACGGAAGTGCAATAGGCGATTGGACGACGACCAGAATCAGCAGCTCCCGCGGGCGATGGTCGTTTCACGGGCAAGTAGCCGGAGTGGATGGATAACTTGGCTATTGTGACGAGCGATGGCCTCCAGCGAGAGTAAATGATTGTCGAGGTAGCAGATATATAGGGGAGAGAGTGCTGAAGGGGCTTTGTTGTTTAGAATAACCGAAGGGCTCTCTCTCTATCTCCATCTCGTTTCCTCTTCATTCTCAATATACAATCCTCTCTCACTCTCCACTCGCCCCTGAAATCTCTCCTCTCGTTGCCAACTATTATCGGTAATTAGAATTACCCTTCTGGCCACGCGACCACTTTTCACTCTGTTTCAATGACTAAACCCTCTTCTCCTTCTCTCACAATACAAACAAAGGAAATAGTGTCGATGATTCTTCAAATTATAAACCCCTCGATAAAAGCGAACTGAAATTAGGACAAATGATTCGCGATACTCTCGGTACATATATTGTGAGTGCTGCTTGATACTTTGAATTAAAACAGTCGTATTTGTGCAGAGAGAATTCAAACACATTTTGGAATTTCTGCTGTAGAGTGAACTGTTGTATGTGTGGAGAGAGACACAGCGAGAGTACTCTATCTCTCTGTTTCCACTATAGCTATGTATGTCGGCATTTATCATCGATTAACTCGTGAACAGGCTGCCGGCGCATGTTGATAAACCCAGAGCATCACGCAGCCACTCGGGATTCCCAGTTGTATCGGGAAGTCATGCGCCATTACACTTTCCCACCAATTAGCCTTCCTGTCTTCTCAAAAGGTTATAATACTTTTAAGAATTCACATGGGATCATTTTTCTTCTTTTATTGCATAAAGAAACTGTGATTAATTTTTTCTTCATACTTACAAGTATCGAATAATTTGATTTATAGGTATATTATTTTTGGTGCAAGATAATTGATCTTGGCGAATAAATAAATAATAATAAACATATCATGTGAATCAATTTACAGTAGGATTCTCGTAGGAGCCTTGGAAAATTTCCTTTCAACCTAGCTGAATCTTATGAAGAAAAATTTAAGAAGCTATCAGGGCCTTGGTTCTTCAGTAAAGCTCGAATCTTGTCAGATTATTGTAAAAATCTAGTGAACTATTGTCAACGCAACGACAAAATAATTTAAACCTACAAAATATCTATATTTTGACCATGAATGTGTGAAAATCTTTCAAAACATGACCAATGGAGAAACTATAGTTAAAATCTGAAAATTTATATATTTTGATTGTAGTTACATTTTAGGTCGCTATTTTTATTATTCATTATTATTATTTATTATTATTATTAATAATATTATTATTATTATATATACCTATATTATAAAAAATATCGTCGCTTCAAAATACGTATAAAACACATGATCCCGTCTGTGTATATATTCCAGAAAAAAATTTAATAGTCCTGTGAAATTTACAAATGATTCCCTCTGTCCTCAAAATATGCACGTCAAAAATTAATGAGAAAACATTTTCTGACCTGATCTTCCCTAAAAATTTAGGTCAATTTTAAGGTCAATTTTAACTGACAGATAGCCCCATAAGAAATGATTAAAGTACCATAGGTCAAAATTTAAGTTAAATTTGACATATTGTTTAACTTACACGTCAATAAATCAACTTTATTAGGATCTGTCAAGGAAATATGTTCCCTTACATCAAAATTTAAGTTCAATTTGAATGAATAATCGACCTACAGGTTAAAAGATAAGTCAAATTTAACATATATTTCTATATTAAGAAAACATGATTTCAAATTTATATAGTCTGGTGTTCCACCTTGTCTTAAAAACATATTTCGTGATTTTTTTATTATAAAATAAAATATAATGTAACATCAAATCTTTTTACTTCTTTTTACAATACAAGCTACTTTTTGTTGTATTTATACTAAAAAAAACTTCGCACGTGCATTTATTATTAGAGATTGTTTAAAGAATTAATTTTTTGTTGCAAAAATAGAAAAAGAACATGTGATTCACCCCATATACTTATTTTTACTCATTAAAAATGAGTTAAAAATAAAGTTTTTGGTGAAAACGATATTTCTCAAATATATTCGTTCGTCCTATTTGTCGCTTGTGTGTCTTTTTCCATTGTAGGGCAGCATAGCCATGGTTACATCGAGTATGACGAAAAAAAATTAACAATCGGTACAATAGAATTTTTTAATTTACCTGCACAGCTTCATTTTTTGTTATAAACAATATCTGTAAATATCTATAAGAAATATCAAGTATAAAATAATGAAATAATTTTTAAAATAATAATAATAATTTTTTTAATTTATATTAATAATAAATAGATGTAAAAGATTTGATGTTATTAGGGGAGAGTCACTACGGTCGGGCCACCTCGGGTTTCTTAGTTGTAACAAACTGGTGCCATTTACCATTGCATGTAAATACTTGTTAGTGATGGTAGAAAACTTTTCACGTCACTTTCATTAAGTTCCAATGAACTACGCGAGCAGTACAAACGTAAAACGTAAATGTGTGGTGAATTTTTAAAGCAAAACTTTTACTTAGTGTCGAGAAAAATTAATTAAACAAAAGGGGAGATGAAAAAAATAAAGAAAGATGATGAAATTTATTCATTAGAGAGTGCTTTAATACTTTGGTATGTTATTTGGTTTTTATTATCATGCGTTTATGTCTGTGAGCTAAAAAAATAAAAACGATGCGAAACTTACGGTCGGGTCACTTTATATCGTGCAGGTTGGGACAAATAATTTTACAATTATGGTACGTTCTGACATCGGAAAATTATTTGTTTAAGGTAGAGATGTGTCAAGAACGTCATTTTACAGTGAAAAAAATATATTCATGTTCGAAAAACGTTCGTAAGACATTTTAAAAAGTCTCATTTCAAATCTCCCTCGATAACGTATTGTAAACGTTTCGTGTACTGAGAACGTTTTTAGACTAATTTTTATATGAATTTTATATTTCCTTTTTCCATTTTCAAGTGCATTTCAGCATTCTTTTGTAATTTACGGGCCATTTTTAGAAATATTCCTTGATATCACATTGATTTTTTACAGTGGCCCGACATTTTTTTTAATGTTTATAACTTTTCCAATTTTTGTCCAGACATTTTCTGATGTACAGAAGAAACATTTCACTTTAGAAGATCTTTCCAACCATATGTCAGAAAACGTGAAATTCGGCCTAGAACGGAAGTTATGGACACAATCAAAAAGTGACCCGACCGTAGTGACTCTCTCTTATATTTTATTTTCTAATAAAAAAATAAAATTTTGAAATATGATTTCAAAACAGGCTCGAACACCAGACTACCCCCTTAAGCGTCTCCAAAATAGTCACTTTTTTATTAAACATGAATGATTTAAAAATTTTGTGTGTTCGTAAAGAACAATATCGCACATAAAAGAAATTGAAAAAATCGGAATTGCACTTTTTGAACAGTGTTAATTAAAAAAGATTGCTTTAGGTGTTCGACTACTGTCGGATTCTTACTTGTTTATTTTCAAATTCCATGAATTTATCAAAGAAAACTGGGCCACTGAATTGAAATCAGTAAAATTTTAATTGATTCAGGTTTAGAGTGCAGAATATCCCAGGGACGTCAAATTGATATCGATTTGTTTGTGGTATTTTACATTATATTCTTGGATATCATGGACATAATTCATGGACATCCCGAGAATATCCAAAGTGACAAACCTTTTGCTTTTTAATTAGTAAATTTAACTGCAAAATAGCAAATAGTAATTTTTTACTAATTTATTAATTTGAATTTACTAATTGAAAAGAAAAAGTCAGTCACTAATTCAAATTAGTAAAACATTTTTACTAATTCAAATTTAGAGAATGGGATATCCGAAATATCCCAACATTTTTTTTTATTATAAACAGAACTCATTTCAGGTGTGGTTGAGATAATAACCAGATTTTTTATTAATTTAGGGTAAGTTCGGGGGAGATGCCCATAGCTTTTTAAAGGATTGTAAAACTAAAGAAAAGAGGTTTTTGTAAAAACTTTTATTGGTAATTAAAACATAAAACACTTTAGTATGATATTATTTTGTTTTTTTAAATTCCATAATTTAAAAAAATAATAATAATAAAATAATATCATACTAAAATTGTAAAATCCAAACAAAATAACAACACACAATATCAAACACTTTACTTTGAAGTAATGAAATTTAAAATAAAATGTTATTTTAATAACAATCTTATCATTTAAGTTTTTAAAAAATGCATTATTGGACATCTCTCCTGGACATTCCGGGAGAGAGATAGCCAAAAAAGAAAAAAATTCTCTTTGGCTATTAGCTTTAACTTATTTTTAAGTCAATTACATTACTTTTATCTTCTTTTTTACCGCATTCTGAACTCTTGTCAATTACTTTAGCGCAATTTTTATGTAACTTTTTAAATATTTCTTTTTTTCCATGCATCTCAACCGATAATATATATCAAAAGTAAACATTAATGATTATAAAATAAAATATTTTGGTCTGATTTTTAGGTTATATCAAAGCGTGCGTTATGTACCTACTTCTTAAAAAATCTTGAATTTTAGAAATAAGTTAAAAAATAAGAATGTAACAACAAGAAACGAGAATTTCTTTACTGTTTTTAGAACCTCCTAAAAAATAAAGAAGGTTTACAATTACTTTTCATCCTTTTTAAACAATTTTTTGTTTATGCTTACTTTTTGTCACGAAATGCACAAGAATAACCTAAAATAAGCGGAATCTACCAGCAAATTTTGTAAAATATTTGAATTGTCCATCTCTCCCGTAAGGCCATCTCCCCCGAACTTACCCTAATCAAATTCAAAATAATAAGTAATAAAAATATTCAAAGGCAAATCATTTTCGACTGAACTGAACCAAAAAGTACCTAAAAATTTGGAAATAATATTTTTGACTTTGTATTAAATTTGTATTGAGAACCACTGCATAGAGTGTTCTATAGTTATGTGTATATACATAGAGCAGACCGAAAGTTAAGCGAGGAAACGTGTAGTGCGCACAGAGACGATTCGAGTAGAATATAGTAAAGCTTGTTATGCTCCAAGTGGTAGATAATCGTTAAACGTGCTACAAGAACCGACCTTTTCCCTCCATTTGAAAAGAAAGTTTTTAACCACGCTAACGTGTAAAGAAGAATAATAAAGTTCGGTTTTAGTAAGTAAAGGGAATTAGAGAGAAAAAAGTAAACACATAAAGTATATTTCAACAATTCCCTCCCAAAAAAAACAAGAAAAATAAAATGTTTCATAACACATTACTTTGCATTTTTAGAAGAATATTTTAACCTGTAAAATTATTTCATCAGCATTTTTCATGCTAATACGTTTTTAATTAATTGTTTAACCTTCCGTCACACACCTAGGGAGGGATTCCCTTTTCGGTTTCAATATTTTTTAAATAACTTTTGTTTTCCTCATTGCAAAATAAAATTAGTTTTTATATCTTTCGCGACAATTTCCTCCTGAACACATTTCTAAAAAAAAATTTTGTTGAAACATAATTAATTTTCAATTATGAACTCGTCACTTAGTCGAGTTTTTTTTTTCGATATTCCTAGTTTTAAATTTTCTAATGAACAAAAAATTTTTTCAATTCAAACCTTTTTTGCATTATTAAACTGAAATAAAAACTTGAATGAGCTAAATAAACTTTAAATTTAAAGAAGTCGAAATTGCTCTATAAAATTAATATGGAAGCTGATAAATACAAAAGGTAATAAAATCAGCTTTCCAATGATGTAAATATCGAGTTTCTAAATTTATATATCAGGGATTAGTAGTTTTTTTAAACAAAGCGTAAAATGTCCTGCCAGCAGAACCGGGCTTCGTCATTCTGTGAGTAAAAACTATGTGAATTTTTGGAAAATTTAACTTCTTTAAGTTACCTAGTTTTTGATTTTGAACTTACAAGTTCGATTTTTATATGCAATGAAATATATATATAATATATATATATATATATATATATATATATATATATATATATATATATATATATATATATATAGTATCTGAATTTCTTATTTATCTGAATCATGTTAGTTTTATTTAGCAATTTTGGAGGGACTCACCTAAGTCTTTTTTGTCCTGTCGCAAGGACATTAGACGTGCTATCATTAAATCATCTTAGAAGACAATGTTCCGAATTTCATAATATTATTTTTATTTTCCATTAGAAACTTTGTCCAACCTCGTAATAGTACATCCCGTGTGGAAATTGCCCGACTTCGCCTTTTATGAAGAAGGGCATTGAAGAGGATTTAGTGAGGCCAATCACACCAATAATTTTGAGATAGGTGATAATAGGGCACTGACTAGAATGCCTTCTTTTTCTAAATAGGAAAATCCAGCTGGATCTATTTATGCCCCTATTAAATATTTCAATCAGGCTCTGACTAGAAGTATCAGTTCAGTATTACTGGCGCAATATTACGCCTGTCGTAAATTTTTGCTTTAGGTATTTAGAAAAACTAATGAGGCGCTAAAGAGGCCCTCTAGTTAAATCCCCACATTATGCTTTTCTATTCTGGCAGTGACAAGGCAATCTAGTTAGAACCTCTCTATCTTTCCACATCATCACCTGATATTTTAAGCGTGACGAAATTAGAAGGGTCCTGACTAATTTTCCTAGTTTGCGCCTCACTAAACAAAAGGGCGTCTATTGAGGGCCTTACTAATTCCTACTATCAATTTCTACACAATATTGTGTAGCAAGAGAAAGTTGAGTTTATCGCGCATGTAGGACAGAAAATTGTTTTTGACTATTTTACACTTATAGGAACTTTGAGACAATGTTGCTCAAACATGGCAAATCAATATTTGCAGTATAGTTTTTGCTTAATTTTGATGTTCAATATTTCCTTATATGTGGATCTCACAGTAAGAATTAAGGAATTGAGAAGAATTAAAAAATTTTAACTCTTTACAAAACAGGCTAAATTATTAATTTTCTTGAATTCCTTTTCTGTCCAATTCATATGTATTCCGTTTGTAGACAAAGATTTGTTGATAGTGAATTCCAATCAATGTCGTTTTAATATTACTTTAATCTTTGAATTTTTTTAATTCCGAAATGCTATGTGTCAAGTTCAATTCCTGTCTATTCCGTTTTAATATTTAGTATTTTTTTGAAGTTTGAAACTCTTTGGAATAAAAACTTAAAAAATTCAGAAGTTATAGTACAGTTGAAACAGCGGAGCGTACAAGCTGATTGTCTCTGACAATGAAATTTACGTGTTCTATTCTTCGGAAAGAGAAATTTGTTTTCATCTTAAAATATTAAACCGGTATTCAAAAGAATTAACTTAGCTTCTTCTCGGCTTCTCCAAATGATAACAAAAAGAATTGGTCAAAAACGAAATTCAAAAGAATGAAAAATTTTGAATTCTTATTAATTCCTCACTTCTTACTGAGATTAAAATAACCTCACATTCTTTTATGAGTTTCGCAAAACGATATTTCTAACCTCGCTGAAAGAGACCCTGTCAAGTTTCGGTATATTCTAGGATCAAAATAATTTTCAAAAAGTTACAGTAACGATATTCTTATATAATAAAATAGTAATGATTAGATCACTCTGTCATCTTTCATAAACAAGACGCATCCGTATATTCTAAAATGAATATGCACTAATTATTTAATGTGTATGAATTAATTTTATTAAGCTTAAGACGAATCCGAATATTTTTGATAAATTTAACAATAAAATTTTTTCTTAAAAACTTCATATCTTCTAAAACACCGATAAAATACTAATTTTGTAATAAGTTAAATAATATATCGTAATATTAAACATTTTAATTACAAATAATAATAATCTTAATAAAAACACATTAAATAGTGACGTAATAAAATAACAACAGAATAAATAATAAAAATTAATAATATAATAATTACTAGTATTTATTTAGTACTGCTAAAGCAGCGGGCGGAAAAGTCGATTTTCCGCCCGCTAAGGCCATGGAGGCGGGCGGAAAAAGCTTACTTTCCGCCCGCTATGCATGCACGGAAAGTCGAGTTTATCACGCATGTAGGACAAAAAATTCTTAATTTCTTTTATTTGAGTAAAAAATTTACAATTTTGAACTTTGAAAAAACATGGTAAATGTATAGGTGCAAAAAATTGAAATTTTCATTTTTCTAGATTAAAAAAATTGGTGATTTTGAACTACGGCAAAAACATGGGAAATGTATGAGAACAAAAATTCCAATTTTTATATCTTTGGAGTAATAAAATTTGCAATTTTGAACTATGGCAAGAACATGAGGAAAGTAAGGGGGCACAAAAAATTGATTTTTTGTCCTACATGCGCGATAAACTCGACTTTCCGTGCACACATAGCGGGCGGAAAGTAAGCTTTTTCGCCCGCTGCTTAGTCGTATTAAATAAATACTACCAATTATTATATTATTACTTTCTATTACTCCAAATCAAAACGGAGTCAACGATTACTAACTAAATAACTAATTTAGTTACTAATGAACTTACGAACATATTATTGTTATTCTGTTGTTATTTTATCACGTCACTATTTTTTTTATTAAGATTATTATTATTTGTAATTAAAATGTTCAATATTACGATATTATTTAACTTATTACAAAATTAGTATTTTATTGGTGTTTTTTTAGAAGAGATGAAGTTTTTAAGCAAAATTTTATTGTTTTAAGATTAATAAAAATAATTCATAAACATTTAATAAAAAGTGCATATTCATTTTTGAATTTACGGATGCGTCTTACCATAGATAAAGTTGGATATTCCCAAGAGAAGAAAGTTGTCACCTGGATTGGAAAATCCATTGGACCAAACTCCAGCTCGCCTTATAGTCTTGTTTTTCTTCGAAAGTCCTGTATCTCATCAATTGATAGGTTTTTCACCTGCATAGGGCCAAAAATTGCTTGATCCTATCAGGAAAGTCTGATCCTATCTAACGCCGGACATTCAGAAAGTATGTGAGACGATTTTTGGCTGATGATAAATCAAAAGCCTGTAAAAAGGTGAACAATGGTTGTAACTCTGATCTTATCGGGTTTTAGAAGATCGCTTGCTCGCCTCTTGTTGAATACTAAACCAAACAGAGTTTTCCCTTGCCTTTCCATCCCAATGCCCGCTCTCCAATACTTTTCATGTTTCCTTTGACCCCATCTTTCAATGTTTTCTTTCACCTAGCACAGCATTAATGCCACCGCTGGTTCGGGACCTAAAAATGGCGTTTCAGAACCTATTTTTGCTAAAACTACTTTTTCATTGCCCCTGATTAGTGTTGCATTTGAGCGAGAAAGAATGCAACGCTACCCCTGATTCCCGAGTGACCCGGTACTCAAATCAACGAAAGTTTATTCACTGAACCCAGCTCATCTAATGCGATACGGTATTTCCAGACAAGCTTCGATTTTATTGTTGGACTCTTCAGAGTCCCTAAGGCCACCTGACTATCAACACAAATACTAATCTTCTTGTCCCTTGTTCCTTTTTGAGTAGACATTTGGGCACAAGTTAAAATCGCGCAGACCTCGGTCTGATAAACTGTGTCATGTTGTCCCAGTCACTCAGACACTTTAATGCAGCCAGTTTTTCGATAAATTCCGAAGCCTGCAACATCTTGAATGCAATCCATCTTGAAGCCAGCTGTATACCAGACCTCAACCCCAAGTGGAATACCGTTCTTCCAGTCCAATCTGAAAGGTATAAGTATCCTAAAGCGGGATTTAAATTCCTCACTCTTGATTATCTTATCTTGCACTATGCTTAATTCTGGGATTAATAGGATTGAATGCGGAACCTTGCTGTGTTTACCGCCAGACTCCCACCTTTCTTTCGTGTTTAATCTGCTCATAGTAAGAGACGCCTTTTTCACCGCAGCAATATGCAGAGGTACTTCGGCCAGTATGAATCCCAACGCAGCTGTAGGTGTGGTCCTCATGGCCCGCGTAATACCTTTAAAAAACCATTGCTTGGAGTTGGTCTAGTTTCTGTTTAACTGTAACCAGTTGAGTCCTAGACCACCAAATCACCGCTGCGTGAAGAAACCTGGGTTTTTAAATCATCTGATAGAGTCAAATGAGCATATAAGATCTCAGTCCCTACGATGACCTTATCACCCTTCTACACGCCCAAAAAGCAGTACAGAACTTTCCATACTGATAAAATCATTTCCATAAAATACTGGCTTCTTTAGCCTCGGTATTATACATTTCCTAGTGAAAACTACTATATTCGTTTTCTCTGGGTTCACAGAAAGTCCAGTCTAACTGCACCAATCCTTAAAAATCTTGAGTGCACTTTTTGTAAACTCTAAAAGGGTCTCAATAGAGTGCCCTCTTATAAGTATAAGGAAATCATCCGCATAGCTTTGTGTATAATATCCCTGGTTGTTGAGTTTCCTAATTAACTCATCTGCTATTAAGCACCACAATAAAGGAGAAAGAACTCCTCCTTGTAGGCAACTTTTTGAGACAAGGCCTGTTATTCTAGCCTCATCGTAGTCTGCTTCAGGGTTTTTTTCGCGAAGTTTTTCAATCCACTTAATTAGTGGCTCGAGCACACTTCACTTTTTGCCATCCCAGCATATAGCTTAGGTAAAACTGTTAGGGAAGGCACCTTCAATATCAAGAAAGATACGCACCTCGTAACCACCACTCCTGATTTGTCCCTCTATTCTACCTACTGCAGAGTAGAGGACTGATTCTACTGAGAAACCTGCTCTGTAAGCATGTTGCCCCGAGTGTAGAGGATAGTTTCTCAGACATTCCTGTCTGACAAAATTGTCCACCAGTTTCTCTAACGCCTTTAGTATAAAAGAGGTTAAAGTGATCGGTCGGAAGTCCTTTACAGCAGAATACCATGTGCGCCCGGTCTTTGGAATAAACTAGTTGCTAGTTTTCAGTGTTTCCGATTTCCTCGGGCCCTACCTAGCCCAATGCCACAATCATGAATCAGTCTTTCTTTAAAGTCCGGGAAGTTAACTTCCATCAGATAATTTAAAAACTCTTTTTTATCCTGGGCATATTGCCCATTAGATAACTTCATGGTAGATTTTTTTGCCAATGGGTCCTTAGCTCTCTACCAGCTAACGCCCCATCTTTTCTCTTCATCTTTCTTATAAGAATTACGAACAGCATGGTAGGCATTCCATGCTTGCTGATTCCTACTTTTATTGGCTTTATTAAAAAGCCTTCTTACTTCTTGCTTGTGTGCTTCCAAACAGAAGTTCCACCACTTATTACCCCTGTTGGTTTTTTACTTTTTTATCTACACAGTTTCTTCCAAAGGACCCAACAATCGAATCTCGCAGATATTCCGCTGAAAATCTTCGTGTGTCTTGTAAGAGGTGGGGAAGTGATCCATGGAGGCCTGAAGGTCGTCAGTAAATAAGTCCCAATTACTACTTCTAGCATCACGTCTCCACTTACGTTTCCGGTCTTTCGATTTCAGTCCGAATATGATAAGTCTATTGTCAAAAAGGAAATCTTCATCAAACACCCTCCAGTCCCTCACCCATCTCACACAGCTCTGAAGCAGATCGTAATATACAACACTTCTTTCCTGTAGACAGTAACGAAAGTTTGCTCATTACTCTGATTTAAAATTTCTAAATCTGTATCTATAAGAAAATCTAGTAGATTTCTGCCTCTGCCATTAATGTCAGTGGTACCCTATACTACGTGGTGCGCATTGGCATCACAACTTATTAGCAAAAAGAGACCCTTGTTAAGCTCTTGGCTAAAATTGCTGAACCTCCTTTACAATGATGCAAATTGATCTGCATACAATGAATCCTGGAAGCAGACATTTTGTACCTGATTCAAGATCTCCTTAGACGCTTCTCCCTGACTCAGGCACTCTTAGAATGACTCAACCAAGTTCAAAACACAGTTTAAACTGCCGAGTTTGGAGAGTTCCTATCTCTCCCTCCGGTACTCCAAACGCGAGAGTGAATCCCACAACCGAAGCTTGGTTCGTCCTTCTCTCGACACACGAATATACCTTCCAGTTGGATGTATCCACCCCAGTATTTTGTCTACCGAGATTTCTAAGAATTAAAGTCTGGTTCACTCTTGGACTGAGTACCCAAGCAACAACTACCACCTTACTTAACTGGAACAGGTCCACCGCCTTAAAGGTGAGGCCCACAACCGCTTGACTGAACTTAGGTATACGGCATTCAACCATTCCCTAGAGTCAAAGTTTAGGCACTCCACAAAAATAGCTCCTCTGGTGAGTCAAACTTCCCCAAAGCAAGGGTAGGGTCCTACTTTGTCCCTTTAAATCTCACAATGAATTGCTAACCTTAGTTGGTCGGATGCTCTAATGTCATTGTAACCCTCGGGTAGCCCTCCGCAATGATCGACCCAAATAGTGACGCCCTTGCTACCTGGGAAGAAGATGTGGTTCCCATGAGTGATCCTTTCATCTTCTTTTTCTGCATATTCTGAGTAAGGGAAGCCTTCCCCCAGAAGTACTCTGAGAAGTACCAGCGGAACTCCATCCGGTCCCGGTTAGGTCCCTGGCTTGAGCGCGCCTTCTCCTTCTCTTATCAGCTCCACTTGTTCTTTTAACCTCAAGGGCAGGATTTCCCAGGTGTTCCTAAACCCTATCCACTTGTTCGGTCCCACGAGCAAAGAGGAAATAAAAGTTCATCCTAAAAGAGCCTCGATTATAAGAGCTAAGCGATACCCAGCGATGGTCGTCCCCGTTCTCCCCCTTCCCAAAGGAACTCCAAAGATTTGGTAACCCTGGTATCATTCATCTATGCTCACACATGCACATGTTCATCACGGATTCGGTGGCAGAGACTCGCGCCACAATAGCTATAACTTAGACAACGAAACTGTAGAAGGGTTTCTTCTTAGTCAGACTCTTCCAGCAGGGAAGCTTCAGGATTGACCCGCGGTTAAGCCTATGTTCATCCCGTCTCTCTCGGTATTTTTCTAAATCACCATGCCCTGGAACACTGCCCAGCGAAACATAGTATATTCGATTGCCCGAGTGGCTGACCCATTTTAAAGGGTTCGCCCCCTCAATCGCCACGAGAAGTACACTGCCGGTCAAAATTGAGAGGCGACCCATTTTCAGGCGAATGAAAAACGTTTTAAAACATAAAATTTATTATAGTCCGGGAGCTAGTGACAAAAACAATTATCTCGTACATACATAATCTCATACATAATGTAAAAATTTCTCATTTCATACCAATTAAAACCTTTAGAAATCGAAAGTTGACATCTATACGAATGTAAAAATGTGCGTCTGTCAGTTCAGGGGTGGGGCAAAGTATGTCTGGCAGCGCTTCGACTGCCAAACGTACATTTTTATACTTGTTTAGATTAGATGGTGTATTCCACGTCAGTTCAACACACTTATTTTCATGACTTGTTGGGATTTGGCTGTACTTTTGTAAATTTATTACTTTTATAGTGATAAACAACTCCACCAAATATTTTTTCAAAATTTTGAAAATTACCAAAAATATGGCATTTTCAAAATTTTTGTTTTTTTTAAAGTGCTATAACTTCGGTTCCAATTAACCGATTTTGGATTTTAAAAAAAGATTTCTTTGGTTTTAAGTATATTTTAAGATACAATTAATATAAAAAAATTTATAAAATGTTTTTTTTTTAAATTTTGAAAAATTAAAAATCCGTTTTTGAAAAAACATCGTCTTCGATTTTTTTCAAAATTTTACTAAATGTTAGGGCAAATGTGCTTTACATGTCCTGTAAGTTTCATCTTGATATCTCAAAGGGATTCGGAGTAAAAAAATAAAACGTAACCACAAATTACGAACATATGGGGCAAAATTCATTAACTGCCCTGGTAAAAAATGAATTTTCTCTAAACTTTGCTAAAATGTTACTATTATTAGTGGAAGTGTAAAAATTAATTTTTTTTAATTTGATAAAATATTTTTTGAGTAATGGAGTTTCAAAATTTTGATTTTTTTTAAAATATATTTTTTTCGATTTAATATATTGATAAGTAAAATTAATCAAATTGAAAGTATGAATAGTGATTTTGAAAGGGGTTTTCACGGGCTAGAAGCTGGTGACCTTTTTTCTATAGGTCATGTAAAAATTTAATTAAAAATACGTTTGAACTTTAAAAAATCTTTTTGTGTAAATAAGATTGTTTTAAATTTATTGAATTTTTTTGGTTCAAGTTTGACAGCTGTCATTTTCTATGAAAAAGATTACACGTTAATGCCTATGAGTAATTCTTATAGTATAGCAAAAGATCTTATAAAGGTCTCATTATTTTAAAAGTTATTCAAATTTTTGTAAAACATTAAAAATGACAATTTTTAAAAAATATCTAAATAAAATATTGACCAAATGACTTCTGAAAGATCTTGTTCTTTTCCAAATTTTATCAGGTTTTAAAAAATAAAATGAAAAAAATATTAGTTTCCATACATATTATGTTTTAATATGATTTTCAAGCACCTGAAAATGTGTGGTCTCTCAATTTTGACCGGTAGTGTAGTTTCTTAAAGGGAAAGAGCCCCTCAAGCACCTCCGACCAACAGCATTGGAAAAATCATTGAAAATGTATTTAGGCAAAAAATTCAAAATTTATTTTTTTTTGGAGTAAAAAAATGAGGAGCATGCTTATTCCCGAAACATTTTTTGATCAAATAGTTATTTGATATAAAACCACTTATCTTAAAATTTACATAATATGAACATTATTTGTCAAAAAAAATTCATTGCAAACAAACACTATTTAACAATTAATTTTTTTGAACATTTAACAATTAAAGTTTTTTACTCTCTGAAAAGTGTTGAAATGAGATAAAGAAAGGGGTTCAAGAGGAAAATTTTATAAGAGTAATAATTTTTATTCGTCATTTTTGTTGCTTATCATTCTAACCCTATGAATTGAACTCCAAATGACATCCCTTGATTTACTGTGAATTATTAATGTTTTCGAATAATTTCATAATTAAAGAAATTCCTAAATAAATTTTCAATTTTATTTTCAATTAAAATTTATAATTGGTAAATAAAGTTTATAAAATTTTTTTTCTTCTATTTTTAAAAAACTTAAAATTTTAATATTATTAATTACATATTAATTATATTAATAATTATAAATTATTCATTACCATTGTAATTAAAAAATAGAAATGATGCAAATTTTTTGTTATGAAACTTGAAAATTTTCTATAAAAATATTAAGAAACAGAAGTATGTAATGTTTTTTCCCCAAAAAAAGAATAAGTTTGTGAATAATATTTATTACTGAGAAATAAAAATTTTCTAATATTTCTTATAAATATACAGTAGAACCTCGACTCCGAACCATCTGTAACTCTCTCCTCAACTATAAAAAGTTGAAGAATTATGTATTATTTATTTCACTGATAACCGGGCTGAGCTAACTACAATCTGCGGGCAGAATAAATGAATTAATGAAAGATAGAATTATTATATTCTTATAATTAATCAATAAATTAATACATTTATAATATATTTCTCAAAAATCGAAGAAAACCAACTCTCTTAATTTGAATCATTTAAAAATCATGGTTTTAACTGAAAATCAGTGACTGACTTTTTGCTTCTAAATCAGTTAAAAACAACTAATTTTCAGTAACAGTTAACTGAAAAATTAGTTAAACTTGGATAATTGAATCAGTTGAACAAAATTGACTGAAACATCAGTCATTTTTAACTGACAATCAGTTGTTTTTAACTAATTATCAGTAGAAATATTACTAATTAGAATAAGCGACTGACTTTTTGCTTCTAAATCAGTTATTTTTAACAGATTCAAATTTAGAAACAAAAGCAAGAAAATTGTTTAGATTTTCATGTTCATTTAATTTTTTGTCTTTAAGTTTACTTTTTCTATGTTTATTTTTTAATTATTTATATTCGTTTAATCTTTTTTTAAATTATTTACTTTCATTTACTATTTCTCAAAATTTATTAATTATTATAAATTATTATTTATTATTTTATTTATTTTTTATTTATTATTTTATTATTTATTAATTATTATAAAAACACTATTTCCAGTTTAGTAAACACTATAGAAAGGGTCAGTATCAAGTTCCGAAAAAATGATACTCTGCGATATACTCACAAAATATAAAAATTAATATAACAAATTAATACGAAACAAACAAAAAACTATTTACATGCGAAAGAAAATACTTAAATATACTTAAAAAATAATAAAGTTTACGAGAATTCAATAAATAATTCATCGATCCTGACGTCAACATTAATAAAGCTAGAGAAACCAGAATTAAATTGATATCCTAATAGACCAATAGAGGATTAAAACGACTGCAATATCAAGAAAATAGAGTAGTACATTTGATCTCTTTTAACCATCGCTGGCTTTCAAGATTAAAAGGAAAACAAAAAAGGCTCAGGCGAGATTAGGGGTAGAGATTGTAGTGACCAGAGATGATCGATTGCTCTCTCTCTCTCCCTCTTTTTCTATATGTGCACTATGTTGTGGCTCAGAGATCATTGCTTGAATCAGGACGTATGGAGTAATCGGACGAAAGGACACCCTCGGGTACCCCATTAAAAGGGCGAAAGAAGTCCCAATAGGGATATTGAACGAGACTTTACGTGGGTCGTCTCTCTCTCTCTCCATATATGTACATGTTCTGATGGATGGATGGAAGGATGGATGCTGTTTCATGACATCTCACCCAGTGGTCTTGCTTCGATGAGCCCACATGTCGCAAGCATTTCGGAACCAGGTCCATAATATCCCGCCCAAATAGATCATACTGCGAATCTGTGTCTGCACACCCTAATAAGTACCAACGGGGAACCAAGTGGTTTCCCGCCGAGTTCACTAACCCAAAAGTAAGTTTGCTTACGAACACCTCTATCAACTCTTATTTATCATCAATTAACTTGTAAACAGCCAATCTGTCGCTAGAATAAACTTTGCTTGACATTTTAGTATGCAGGAATATACTTAATCCAAACAGAAACTATAAATGGTTATATAAATATTCGACTATCTCTTAGCGACAATATTTTTAACCAAGTTTGACCCAAGTTTGGAGTGTTTTAATTTTAAAACAGGTTTAAAATTTTTAAAATTGTTCAAGTTCTTAATATACCTGGATAGACAACTTGCTTATAACAAGCTAGCTGCAATCTTGCTGTGCAAGCCTGCAGCAAACTTGTTGCAATTTTTCAAAAATATTTTTCAAATCAAAAAAAATTTATGTTGTTTTTTATTTTATGAATTTGAAAATTCTTTTTATGTTTATTTTTAATCTTTATGTTATAGGGGAGAGTGGGGCAAAATAAGGTACCTATTTGTAATTGGATGTTTACAGAGAACAAAACGAATAAACCGATTCACCTAAGCTTTAGAATTCTTCTTTGTACACTTAGATTTGAGGAAAAAAAATTGAATAAACTAGTTGTACGAAATTATAAATACAAACAAGAACTAGTATTTTTTATTATTAAGGAAAGCAAGTAATATGCATTGTCTCAAAAAGTTTTGTAAGCGTTTTAATTTCGATAAATATTCATATTTTTTGCTTAGAACTTTAAAGTTAAATAATTTTAAAAAACAATTTTTTTCATAATACCTTCATATATTAATAACATTTTCTTATTAATATGAATGATATATATCTAGGATAAAAAGATTAAAAACGCCATTTGACCCGCCTACCTCATTTTGACCCACTCTCTCCTATTCTTGGTCA
This sequence comes from Leptopilina drosophilae, assembly GCA_032873175.1. NCBI lineage: Eukaryota > Metazoa > Arthropoda > Insecta > Hymenoptera > Figitidae > Leptopilina > Leptopilina drosophilae. The sequence continues at coordinate 49,914,390 of CM065478.1, forward strand.
TTTTGAAACTTGAGATTGATGAAACATTATATTAAACATATTATATTTAAATCAAATTTAAAATATCATTACTATACAGTTAAACATATTTAGGTTTAACCTATATTTAATTCAAACATAAGTTATGGTTGATTTTAAATTTTATTTATAATCAACCTTAAGCTTGAATCAAACATAAAATTTTTAAACATATTTTTTGTTTAAATTAAAATAGAAAATATGTTTGAATTAAATATAATTATTCAAACAAATAATATTTTCTATATATTGGTGTTAAGCTTTCAAACTAATTTCAAATAAACAAAATCACTTAAAATTAATTTTCTATTTAAATTAAGTAGAGGAGAACGGCGGGCGTAATGGATCACTTCAATTTATTCAAAATTGGTAAGAGTAATTTAGGTTTTTGATCAAAACAATGTACTTGGTATACTGTAAGTTTGTACCAAGTTTCATTGTTATTCATTTATTATTGTTAAAAATATGGTAGAAAAAGTAACTTTGACGCTTGAAAGTAAATTTTTTAAGTTTTTTGTTTTTTTTTTGTAATATCTTTTTCAAAATTACTTGTAAAAAATTTTTGTATAGCACGTTTTGAACTTTAAACATTTGTTCTTAAATAACAACTTACAATTTTTATTTAATACTTATGGTATTGATAGACAATAACAACATTTTCAACAAAAACCACCGAGGCATATTGGTTCTCTTATTTTATTAAGAAATGCCTATTATATTTAAAATATTAATAAAATGATAACTAGAGCTGTGCAAAAAGCTTAAAAAGCCGAGCCGAGCTTTACTCGATGTATCGAGTACTCAAATTTTTCGAGCACTCGAGTGAATTTGAGTACTCGATTTCCTCGATTGGAATCGAGTACTCATAACTTTCAAGTACTCGAGTGAAATCGAGTAATCGATTGAATTCGAGCTTATAAATGATTAAAAAAATAATAAGTAAAAAATATCGAATTCTCTCTAAATCTCTTAAGTTAGTAGGTTAAGTATTTTAACACCTAACGATTTTCTACGATCAGTAAATCCCTTAAATTCGAAATTTTCTACTTATTAATAGTATTTTTGTAATTTAAAAGCTCGAATAATTTCGAGTACTCGTTTCCAATCGAGTACTCGAAAACTTCGAGTACCCGAAAAATTCGAGTACTCGAAATTATTCGTGCTTTTTATGAGGCTCGGACTCGGCTCGAGCTCGAACTGATTAGGCTCGGCTCGACTCGGCTCGAAAAATAAAAAGCTCGAAAATACTCGATCGAGCTTCGAGCTTCGAGCTTTTTGCACAGCTCTAATGGTAACCAATGATAACCCTTTATAAAAAAATAACTAAAGAATAGATTTTTTAAGTAAAGAAAAAGAAAAGTTTTTAAGGTTGCTGAATAAGAATCTAAAATAAAAATCTATCATAGAAAATTGTTGAAAATTGATCAAATTTGCTTGAATCTGACTAATTTTACATTGACAAAATAATGAAATTGTGATACAGAAACAAATTAATTCAATTATTTTCTATTAAAATGTAGTTGAAGTTCTGTTTATATTTACCCCGAGTTTTCGAATTCTCGGGGTAAATGTAAACATGTAATTATTTATTAACTAAATTGACGAAAATCAAAAATCAAAGTCAATTTTTTTTAAAGCTTTAATAAGAAAGAATGAAACATTTTAGTTTGATTTTTTACATTAAAAGATAACTTATACTATGGTATTGCCATTTGTCAAAATTAAATATTAGCAATACTTAGAATATCTTGTACACTAAAAAAAATTTAATTGATTCAAATAACCGATTAATTGACTATTATCAATGAAATATTTAATTGAATCAAATAATATTTATTACAGTAAATTAAATGGTATTTGCTTCAAATACTGAAGTTATTGATTCAAATACCATTTTATTGACTCCATTAAATATTATTTGATTCAAGTAAATAATTAATTGATAATTGTCAATTAATCGGTTATTGGAATCAATTAAATTTTTTTCAGTGTAAGTGAGGTGAGGTTAAAATATTGACGTCATACGTATTTTTAAATTTGTAAATTTAGCTGAAAGATCTACTGTTTACATTTATCACTTGTTTACATTTACCCCAAAATTTTCTTGTACAAAATGATCAATTTTCACTCGAAAATAATTTACCTGTCTTTTCACTGAATTGCCTGTCTCCGGATAGATAATAATAATTATAATTATAATAGTATGATTATAACTATATTCCAATTCATGTTTTATTTATATGAAAAAAAATTTTGAATTAAGAATTTTTAAATGATATAATTTTTAAAATTGTTAATTTTATTAAAAAACTTAAGAAAGAAGTTAGCCGAGCTCTTTAGCCCATGAATTATTGATAGTTGTGAATATTATTCTTAAAAAGGGTTTACATAAATCTTTTTTAGAATTGAGAGCGATGGCAAAAATAAAAAGTTCTATATTTTTATTCGTTTGAAAAAATGAATGAAAATGTGGAATTATTTCTTGATAATGGAGGAGGAATAAAAAAAATTGTACAGAAATGTAGATGCTACATAAATTAATAAATAAAATACTAAATTTTTGTTTAAAAATTCTTTTTCTACAAAAAAATGTTCTTCTATTAAAGCAGGAACATCCCTACTTCATATATAATAATACTTCAAAAATTATAAAAATTATTTTTTAATTAGAGAAAATGTTTAAAAATCTTTTTCGACTGAGACAATTACATATGCTAATGACCATATTGCACCTTCTGTCTACAAAGAGCAACGGTAGAAAATGAAAAATATCTTGCGGCTGATGTTTCAGTAGAATCAACGTGACAGGTCAGACAAATAGAAGAAAATTTTGTTGACAGACAAAATAGTGTTAAACCTTAATATTTATTAAGCCTTGAGCATAAAATACAAGCAATGTAAGAAATATAATATTTCTCACACATTCACTATTATTAATTTTAATTATTTTCAATTATATATATATATATATATATATATATTACAAAAATAAAAAAAAATGCAGTAAAAGATATTCATTCCCCCGCACTACCCAAAAAATCAGATATATATTCATATAAAATTATTATTTGTCTCTAGAGTTTATATATGTCATAAATCATGATTTAAGGGCATAACTCACATATTTCAACGGAAATAGCTACTCCATTTTTACCCGGATTGGTATAAAGCAGAATTCCACGCAAGGGCTCGTCATTTGCTTTCTTTCTTGCTTTATTTCTTTTTTTTCATTCGAACTGCAATTTCAAGTTTTCTCTTACTCTCGTTAAAATTTTATTTCGGTAAAAGCAAAATGCTTTTTATCTGATTGGTCAACTTTTAGAAAATGTGTATTTATTGGCTTTTTTGTCATCGATTATTTATAATTTATAAGTTACCATTTTTCTTTCGAAAATGTCCGTTGAAAAGTGATTAAATTTTTCATTTCCATGTAAATCAATATAAGCGACTTTTTTGTATTACTTTTAACGTTAAAGCTTTTACTTTGAAAGAATTGTATGTAACATTTTAATAATTAATTCACAGGATAAAATCGGGGAAAAAATTATATATATATATTATGCATACTTAAAAAAATAAAATTAAACAAAAATTATTTTTATACATTAATGTTTGCTACTAATTATAAACCATAAAACATTCAAATGTCAAAAAACATCAAGAAATAACAAATTTTAATACACAAATAATTTTTAAATATGCGTAATATTTTAATGTATTTTTCAAAATCTGTACTTTTAATATTTAATATGATCCTAAGTTTCAGTACGTTTAAATGATTGACATTTATTTATTTCTTTGTCAAGTTGAATTTCACTATAATTATTTTGTGTTACTGGAATAAAGATTATTTATAAAGTTTCTAAATGTAAATTTTCAGTTATTAGTCTTTATTTGTAATCAGTAAAATGTGAAAATGTATTTAATTACTTTTTAAATTGTCAAATATGAATGAAGCAATCGACTTCGTTGATTCCATATGGCCAATTAAGATGTCCTTTTTAGTGTTTTATTTTTCTTTAAAATTACATTCCTTTTCATTTAATTTCTAACGATAATTAAAATAAAATTCAAAATAAAAATTAAACTGTAATGGTATTAACAAGAATTTAATATAGTTACTTTAAAATTATTTTAATTTCTATTGAATTTTTCTAAAGTTAAATAAAACTTTAATTTTTAAATTATAATTGCTTCTCCAATCATATGCAAAAGTGCAACTGTAGCTTCATCTCTGAAGTATATGTGAGTTTCTAAGCTACTAATATTTCATTTGGAAAATTATAGTTCGCCCTTCTTTTCACTTTTCACCTTATCAATGTTTCGACAATTTTAGTATATTACTAATTTTATTTAATTTTTTAAAAATAAATAAACTTATAACATTAAATGAATTTTTGGGAGTATCTTCTTGAAATGTTTAAGTACAAAATACTTAAAAATCCATAATTTTTTATCATCATTCGCGTAAAAAAAGTACAATTGTCAACAAGTATTTCATTATTAATTAATACTTCTAAATCTGCCGTACTAAGGAAAAACTTACATAACTAACAATTTTGTGAAATTTTAGTTTTTGGTATCAATCAACTCGGAAAGAAAAACCGCATTTAACTGTGTTAATAAAAATTAAATATAATAATTAATGACTGCAAAAAAAACTGCACTTCGGTTACATTCGCCATTATTTGTCGGGTATGTTCGGAGAGGTAAAATGGTATTTACTAATACGATTTAAAATGCATTGAATGATTAATTTAAATTTATAAAGTAGTTTTTATTGCATATATAACTAGGCAATAAATGAAAAGCCACTTAAATATAATACATTATTTTCAGTTTAAAAAATATTTCCTAAATAATAATATTTCCCTATGCAAATGAATATTACTGTAGGCCTATAATGTTAGCTACATTTTATTAATTTTATTTCCATCACCATGTACTGCTCCATACCAAGCGACATAGAAAATGTGTAAGTTTTTAATTCTGATCGTCGTGCCTAGCTCGAGTGCCCGTACGAGAGAAACATCGTAAGTGACTATGTGTAAGTTTTTCCTTCATATTTTCAAAAAGTAGACATCGTAAGTCACATTTTGCATAGAATTTGTTTAAATAATTAATTTTTTTTGCAAAATTAGAATCAGCGCATACACTTTCATTAGAGAAGTGTTAATTAATTATTAAATTATTATTTCTAAAACGGAGTTCTTGAAGCAAACAGTTTTTCTCTATTTTCTCAGTTTGACAGGGATTGCACTTATGTAAGTGTTTCCTTAGTACGGCAGAAATATAATCCCGTGTTGAAATTGCCATTAGGGCCCGGTTAATGAGACCGAATTACAGGTTTTCGTATATAATATGGCACGCGAAATAAATTCCTTATATGGGTTCCAGACAAAGCAAATATGACCCCTAATATTAAATGTTTAATTAATTTAATATTATTTTTTCTATTATTATACAGTTTATTTATTAGTTTCATTTTATTATTATTATTTTATTAGAATATTATACTGTTATTACATTATATTATTATATAATTATTAATTTATTATTTAAAACATTAGAAAAACATCTGCTAGTAAAAATGTAGTTTATTTAAAAAATTTATTAAGAATGTGGCACGCGAAGAAAATCTTTTATAACAGACTTATTCTGAGCAATAATAGGGTTCCTAATATTAAATTTTTAAATTAATTAATTAACTTATTATTATTGTTATATAATTATTTATTAATTTTATTTTATTAAACTATTATATTATTATATCATATAATTATTAATTAAAGTATTATTATTATTAATAGATTAAATAATTAAAAAAGAACTGCTAAAAAGTGAGTTATTGTAAATTAATAGTTAATGTGAACATGAATATCCTCAAGTATTAAGAAAGTCATAATAGCGTGCGAGCATGGTTAGGTGGTTAGGTAATCGGTTTGTGAATGTTAGGGTCGTGAGTTTAATTCCCGGCGTTTGGGAATTTTTTCTCTGTTAGGTACACTACCGGCAAAAATTGTCAGTACTAACGATGGGCGAGCTACGAAAAGTTGCTGCCGAAATTAAATTAACATATTTTGTTATGGAAAAATGATAGAAACTTGGTTCTTGGATAGTTTGAAAGCCAATTCAATTCTGCATCGTTTGATATATAAATGAAAATTATTTGATATTTTTGAGAGATTTTATCACCTAAAGGATTTTGAAAAAAAATCGATTAATTTTTCTATTTTTGTGCACCATGTTTGTGTGGCTGCACATTCTAGAAAAAATTAGAGAAAAATTCTTAACTCTAGCAACATAATCTTTAAAGTCTCAGCTTTTATTTGAGCCTTGAAAATTGAAAATCCGTTTAGTAGTTTTTGAAATATCTAAAAAAATGTCCAAGCATGTTGTTTTATAATTAAGGCGGTGATACACACTTATTGCACTCTCGCTGCTCACCTGGTTCGTTGCGGCAGGGCCGAATAAACGGCATATAGAGTGGGGGTCACATTTGGAGCCCTTTTTAAGTTTTTTGTAATTTTAGATTTAATATTCATTGAAAATTTAATAATTATTATATATAAATAAGTTATCATTTTACAAACTTTTATGATCAAATAGTCGTTTATTTTGAGAAAAAAGTTAAAAAAGTGAAAATTTATACGTAGAAATAAACGACTTTGATCATGAAAGTTTGTAAAATGATAACTTATTTATGTATTTATAATAATTAACTTTAACAATTATTAAATTTTTACTGAATATTAAATCTAAAATTACAAAAAACCTAAAGAGGGCTCCAAATATGACCCCCCACTCTATATGCCGTTTATTCGGCCGTGCCGCAACGAACCAGATGAGCAGCGAGAGTGCAATAAGTGTGTATCACCGCCTTAATTATAAAACAACAGGCTTGCACATTTTTTTAGATATTTCAAAAACTACTGAACGGATTTTCAATTTTCAAGGCTCAAATAAAAGCTGAGACTTTAAAGATTATGTTGCTAGAGTTTAAAATATTTCTCTAAATTTTTCTAGAATGTGCAGCCACACAAACTGGTGGGGTCTCTAGCAATAATCCCAATTTAGCCCCTAATGTTAAAAGGGTAAACTTCTACGGTCCAGAACAGTGCCACATTGCAATTTCTACACGGGATTTTAACTATAAATATTTGGCTGTTTAATTTTTATTCAATTAATTAGAATAATTTATTAGCATACTGTCAATATTGATTATTATTATTATTATTATTATTATTATTATTATTATTATTATTATTATTATTAATAAATATTAATATTAATCAATTAGTGGTCAATTAATTACTATATTTCGATTAATTCACCTATTTTCATAATGCTTAGTGAAGGTATACTACATATGATATCACTTGTATTTTATTCAATTAAATAAAATTCTGTACTTTGTGATCGAAATGGCCATTTGGTCAGCCAAATTCTTAGTTTTCTGTCGTGCATTTAAAAAAAATCATTTCCTGTTTTTATACTTTTTCGTAGAACCTAATTCCCTGTTTACCAGTAAGGTAAATGTACCTATTTGTGGACTACTTAAATTTCCACTACACTTAAAAGTGAAAAATTAGCTTTATGTTTTTTTTATAAAAATATTTTTTTACGATAAGAAGATATATTAATTTTTAAAGCAAATATGACTTTAAGTCAATTTTTTATTGGCAAAATATAGTAAGTTATTGTGTTTTTATGAAAAAAGGTTATTGTACAGATTTGTGAACTGATTAGTATTATATACACTCATCTTTATATGCATTAGCTATTTAAAAAAGTAAATTAATATCAAATCTTCTAAATACTCACTTTAATTTATAAAACTTTAGTATTTTTTGCTCTGATAAACTCTAAAATGTAAACCTGTCAAATGACTTGATTGCTTGCAAATGGTAAAATACAAAATAGAATTATTAAAACATTTTTTTCATAAAATACCGTTTTATAATAATAAAATATGTTTCAGAATAAAAAGCAACTACTTACAACAGTATATTTAATTGATTTCTATTTCATTTTGCACATATAAGCACAAAGTGCACAAATAGGGACACTTACCTTATGCTAAATTTTGTTATTAAGCGTTGTATTTTAATTTTTTAGACGAAAAAAGACCAAATTCTCAGTTTCCTGTCATTTTCTGACAGAATACTTTGATAATACTTTTAACTTAAATTTAACCTACTTTTAAAACCTCAACGTAAAAAAAATATGCCAAAATTTTCTTCATTTTCTACCATCGTTTATAGAACTACCCATATACGTACTTTGAAAAAGGACATCCAATAGCTTCAAAAATAACTCCGCCAAATAAATTAAGACTCAAAAATAATCTTTAATATTATATAGTTTAAAACACTTTTATAAAAAAAAATCTTTGTTTTTAGGTTAAAAATTGTATAAAAAATACAATTATTGTTTAATTCTTTTAATTTGAAATTTCATTAGTTTATTGTTAATTTCAAATCATAATGTTTTTAAATTGTTTATTTTATGCGTAATTTTGTAGAAAACATTATGATACAACAAATTATGATCTGAAGTTAATTAGAAAAATAAGCAAATTAATTTTAAAAAAATTGAATCTTATTGGGTTTTTATAGCATTTTCTTTTTAAAAACAGTGTTTTTGTTTTTAAAAAAATGCCTAAAAATATTAAAAATCAGTTTTATTATTCATCAACTTTTTCGGATATAAAAATATATGGGTGTCAATCATACTCAATAAAATAATAATTAAATAATTATTTACTGTCTTTAAGTAATATAACAATTTAAAAGATTATATAGATATTTTGGGTCAATTAAATGTATATTTTTCCAAACATCGGAGAGGTTAAGGAAAATAAATCTATCCATTTTGAATATTTGAAATCCGTCTCTATACTTATATAAATCAGCAATTACTAATTGTAAAAAACCTGCCACTAAGAAAAGCACTAACAGTTTTGTGATATCTTTGATTAACTTCTTAGACGTCTCCCGCCATATTGAATCGACCATTTTAAAATTTACCACTTTAGGAAAAATCTTTTAAATCCTTCAAATTTAGCATGCAGAAATTAAAACTAAAGCGAAAACATTACATCTAAAGTTTCTCCCTTTATTTCTAAAAATTAACATTACTTACTCGCTTCTAAATTAATAGAAGAGAATTTTAAATTAATTTAGCCTCCATTCACACTGTTCAGTGAGAGAGAAAAAAATTTCGACCTATACAAAGCAAAAAAGAGTATATATCAGATTCTCATATATTTAGGCGTCATATAACAACACTCGAGACTATCACTTCGTCGAAAAGGTCTAGAGCTCTAGAATTGCTTTTTGTGTCTAGCATTGAACAAGGCCATTCGTTGCATTAGACGGGGTGGTTTACCTATACACACACACACACGTATACAGAAAAAAGCCTCCATGAATACCTGGCACATAATTTGTCCGACACCCTTTGAAACGTTGCCGGTAAACTCTCTCTCTCCCTCTTTCGCTTCTCAATCCACCAACATACATGTAGGCATTCTTACGCGCATTGCGGTACTATTTCCCAGCGAACGCTATATCCCTGGCACTCACGAAACGAAAGCGCGAATCGTTGACAGAGGCAGGAATCGATCGGCGGCGGTTCTTCCGCGTCAAAAGGAACCGACGAATCGGCGCCGAGGTGAACCCAGTTGCTACAAAAATAAAAAAACTGAGAGGAAGGGAGAGAGGGCGCATTGTGAGTATACGCGTGCGACATCTGGCTAATCAGAAAATGTAGGAGCGCGGGAGAGACTAATAGAGAGTGAAAAGGCATCAAACAAACAAACAGCGGAAGGAAGAGAAATAACCAAGTGAGAGGAGGAGAGAATCACTGGTTAGAGAGAGTGGACCAAGTGGGGGAGAGGGACATGGAGAAAGAGAGAGGGAGAGAGAGCAGCATGAGTGGAGTTCCTCTGTAAGAGGAAGAGAGAGTATCACGTCAAGCATGTAAGAGGAAGAGAACGCGGGGGTGTAAGAGAAGGGCGAGAGAGAGAGAGATAAAGAGTGGGTGAAATAGGGCTATTAGGGTTGGATGTAGGCGCCGCCCCGGCTATTAGAGGGTTGTTTCACCCCTCCCTGTGTGAAACGGCGGTGGCTGCCGGAAATGTGTGGGTGTGATTCTGTGTGTGAGTGGAATTTCGCTCAACAGCCACGTATCGTGAATACACCTGTAAAGTCGTGTGGGTTATGAGTTGGCGTTACCAAGGCAACGGTTGATGCCAGCGAGAGATGCCTTTAATAGGTATCTGCCGGAGATGGACACCGCCGCTGGCTGCTGTGTGTGTTCATGTGCATGTCTACATAACTGCGTGTGGCTCTCTTTCTCTCTCTAATATATATGCTCGAAACGATATATGCCTAAACCATTCTACACTCAGGATAAACCGCCTGTGTGTGCGCTTGTGTCTCTTTTCACCGGTAGAGCTTTTCGCAGGAGAATTCGCGCAACCGTGTGCCAGTGTGGTCCATGTTCAGCCGTGTAGAAATCCATATATGGCTGAATCCTAAGTAGAGATACATTGGTATGCATTTCAGTGGCAAAGCCAGAGAGAATGGAATGGGACGTGCTTGCAAAGAGTGTTGAAAAGGAAAAGCTAGTCAAGTAAGAGTGAGAGGAAGAAAAGATGTAATAGAGCAAGGAAAAAAGAGAGATGCAGAGATAGAATAAACTGATGATAGAGGTTTGATAGTAAAAGAAAAAAACAGATAGAAACAAAAAAAGGAGATTACACAGGCCTACAAAATTTAAGATTTTGTTAGACTCGCAGAAACCGGACAAGCCATTTCCAATGTAATTCTCTATCACGTCAGGATTCCGAGATATTCTAACCTAAAAAAGTGAGTTTTTCAGACCGCTGATTACAAAGCCGATGTCAGATTTTCGAATTTCAAAATGGCGGATCAAATATGTCGGAAATATTTTTAAAAAATTTAACGGAATCGCTTGGACCTCTTTACTCGAGGGTTTTTAAGTTCGCTTATTGCGACTCTGGTGATGTTATGCTTAACCCCTTCGCAGTTCAGCTAAAAATCGCTTATGGTCCAAAAACGGTCCAAGAAAAAAAGTTTCTAAAAAATGTGATTTCATCGTAATTAAGCTTTTTGGAGTCACATAATTCAAATTTGAAGTCAGTTTTTCAAAATTCAAAATGGCGGATCCAATATGGCGGTCGAGAAAAGAAAAAATCCAACGGATTTGTTTAAAACTTGTTACTCGGGGGTTTTCGGGGTCGCTGATTACGAATCCGATGTCAGATTTTGAAATCCAAAATGGCGGACCTAAAATTCGATCAAATTGCATGAATCTTGAAATTATCCGCCATATTGGATTCACCATTTTAATTTTGTAAATCTGACATCATATTCGTAATCAGCGACCCCGAAAACCCCTATTTAACGAGTTTCAAGTGTATTTTATAAATTTTTAAATCTTCATAGTCGCCATTTCAGGTCCACCATTTTGAATTTTGAAAATCTGATTTAAAATCCGGATTCAGCGACACCAAAAACCTTAGTATGCACTTGGTCATTCAAATCGAATTATGTTTAGTATTTTATTTTTGAGATGGACATATATGACCACAGACGTAAAGGTGGCACGACTTTTTGTGGTCACATATGGGCCATGGACTGTCAAGGGGTTAATCGTTTTGATAAAAAAGTGTCACAAAATCTGTTATTGAACCAATTATTATAGCGAAAACCTTCTAAAATACCAATAAAGTAGTCTATGCTAACGTTTCTAATATTACTGGAGCTAAATTATAGGCAAAAGAAAAGCTGAAAAAGAAATGGCAAATGATATCGACGTTGATGATTATATTATTGAAAATGAAACAGTACCCTAGTAGCACGTAATATTACGAACATTACAACAGTATTCTAGAACCATTGGTAACATTGAGGCAATATTGGTAATGTTACGGAAATTCTCTCAATATTGCTGTAATATTACGTGCTACTGGAGAGTAAAGAATTTCAAATGATTCCGTTAAATTTTTAAAATATATATCCCCCATATTGGATCCGCCATTTTGAATTTCGAAAATCTGACATCGGCTTTATAATTAGTGATCTTAAATACTCCCGAGTGAAAAATTTCAAGCGATTCCGTTAAATTTTTTAAAAATATTTCCGACATATTTGACCTGCCATTTTGAATTTCGAAAATCTGACAACGGTTTCGTAATTAGCGAGATAAAAGACTTCAAGAAAATAATGCTAAAATGAAAGTTCTTTCCAATTATTTATTTGTTCCTTGAGAGTTGTCAGGTCGTGTAACCCAAAACTTTAAATTTTTGCATCTTGGGGAAAACAGTCGGATCGGATCAGGTCTAGAAAATTTTGAAAGCTGAATAATGTTACTTTCTTTTAAAACATGTTCGAATATTAAAAAAAAAATTTTGTAAACTTTTATTAAGAGACGAATGTTACGAAAATGTCCCTTTTCACTCTTTAAGGTTAGAATATCTCGGAATCCTGACGTGATAGAGCAATTTCGCTGCCAGTTTTGTATTCAGGGTGAGAAATACATCGGAAATGACTTGTCTGGTTTCAGGGTCTAAAATTTGTAGGCCTGTGTTATTATTTCAGCATAGCTGTCAGTACTGACAGTGCTGCGGTATGGTAATCAATATCAATATTATCAAGTATTTAATAAAACTGCAATACTTTACTTGATGCAATAAATTTTCTGTGTTTTTTATTTCATTTTGTGCAAAAACCGCACAAGTTCAAATGTTGATTTATTTTTTATTCCTTATATTAATTAGAAAATAATAAATCAATCATAATGGACTTTTAAACTTATAGGTTAGTAGAATATAATGCAAAAAGGAGAATTAAAAAAATCTCAACATTTTACAAGAAAAACAGTTTTCATTGATTCTTGCTTTAGATTTACAGAATTGTGCGGTTTCTGCACAAAACGCTTCACTTTTGATTCGTTTTTTGTCTCAATTTGCTATTCTTAGAAACACTATGAAAAAAAACAAAAGAAAGGGGATAATAGAAAGAGACAAAAAAAGAGAAAGCAACAAAGAAAATAGTAAAAAACAAAGAAAGGAGGGGGTAACGCAGAAAAGAACAGAAAGGGATATAGAAGAAAATAAAAAATAGTGAGAAACAGAAAAAGAGAGGAAAATATAGAAATAAATATAAAGAATGTAAGTAAGAAACTTAAAAAATAGAGAATGAAACAAAAGGAAATAAAAATAAATGGAGAAAAAAGAGAGAAAGAAAGAGAGAGAAAGTATAGAGGAATGTAACGAGAACTATAGGGGGTAGTGAAGAGGAAGAGAGCACGAGGCGAAAAGCTGCCACGGCGACAGCTCGTCTAAATGCTAATAGCTTTATCGACTGCGACTCAAAGTCGCGGGTTTTCGATTCTTTCGAGGCGAACCTACTTCCAACTAACCAGACTCCACCACCCATTTTAATACTCCATCTCTCTTTCTCTATTTCCCTCTTTTTCTCTATCGCTACCACTATCTCCATTTTTCTTTCTCTAGCACTACCTCCATCTCTTTTTCTCTATCTCTATCTCGATCTTTTTTTCTCTATCCCTAACTCCATCTCTCCTTCTCCATTTCTCTTACTCTATCTCTTTTTTATCCTTTGCCATCTCTATCACTATTCCCGTCTCTCTTTCTCTATCTAGCTTTCTCTTTCATCTCTAGTTTTACGTGCCAAGCAATGTGTGCCTGCAGTATAGTCATCATCATGTGCTCGACTTCATCCCACCATCTTCTTACACCTTTAGCATTTACAGTGGTATGGCGCACAGCTACGTGCTTATTACTTGCCAAGGATCGAGTAGAAGCGAATTGTTGATGGCAAAATAGTCAGCTAAAAGAGAAAACCGAGTTGTGTCGAGATGTTTCTCTTTGGTTTGTTGAATTTATGGTCTTTTCATCGACTTTTTTCTTCTTTCTTCTTTATTTTTGCTGGCTTTGGAAAATGTAGTTTTTTCTCTAAAGATAAATATTTTTGAATTGCATATTCAGTGGTAGAAGCAACGTTGATGATGGAATGAAAAGTTTAATTGTAATTAATGTAATTAAGATTTTCATTTACATCTTTCGTTATCAATTTTTAATATAGTATTCTTGGCGTTGATTCTAGGGCTTTGTAGCGGTATTGATGTAAGAGTGTCAGAAAGAATGTGAACAAATTAAACAGTGCTAATGAATGGGATCAGAAACTAGAATGGTAGTTTATTTAGGGGAGAAATGAAATGTGTTGAATATTACGTTTGGACCATTCTTCTTGGTGTTCAAAGTGGGCAAGATCTTGTAGCTCAATGGCTGGAGAATCGCAGGACGATTCAAAGTGTATTCACTTCCTATACACTGAAAAAAATATATTTATGCTACTGCCACAAATATAGCCAATTCTGACATATTATATTGGTAGATATGATACTGCCATACAGTATTGCTGTTTTAGCCATACGCAGTGTAGAACAGCAATATGTATTTGAGAGACAATAATATGTATGCGGAGAACACGAATACTGTATTTTAAGAATAGCAATGCGGTATTGCTGTTTCAGCTATACATCCTAAACATACTTGTGTGTCAAAATTAACATTATCATTTTTTTCAGTGTATGAGAAAAAGCAGAAAGTGCTTGCTGCAATGATATTGTTCGAATAAACATATGAGCCGTTCGCTCGAAAAACGACATAAGTCTCGGTATTTTTTCTTTTTAATTAACAATTTTTTATTGAAAAATGGATAGTTTAACTACTATGACAACATCAGAGTGTTCATCAACACCCGCGCGGGTAATTTTTCCATGGGGAGTTAGCATTTGGGTGTTAAATTTTAACTCTCTTTATTTAACTCCCCAATGGGTGCGACTTTTATAGAATCCCCTGGGGAGTTAAAATTAAACTCCCTTTTTTTACAATGTAGGTTAACCAGATTTTTAGTTATAATTTAACCAGAATTTTGGTTATTTTAACTGGAATGTCGTGTTAAATATACCCTAACCAGGGGGACGATTATGAAATTTCACTCCATTTTCAGTTTACTTTCACTCCAAATTTATTTTCATTCCATTTTCACTTCACTTTCACTCCACGAATTGTTTTTGTTAAATTACTATTAACTATGAGTGATTTTAATAATATTTGCAATTAAATCGAAAAAAACAAGCAATAAATACTACTACTAAAAAAAGTGGTCCACAATTCCCCAAATGCTTCATTTTATAAAAAGCTTTGTATTATTTATTCTTTTTAATTTGATGTAAATTTTTTTTTTTTTTAAGTCAAAGTACAACATTTTAATCTCACACATTAGTTGGAAAACTATTTTCCATAACTAATTCTTGAAAATTCTTGTAAAAGCAATAAAAACATAAAGGCCCAAAATAAATATTTGAATGCAATTTTTTAGTTGATTTTTGTTTACGGCTTATAGGTAATTAAAAAGCGTTGTAAAGTAATGAACTGTTAATGAAAAATTTACTTTCGATGAATAAAAGAAAATAAAAAAAATTGGATGATCACACTTACAAATATTATTAAATCATTGAGGTGGCCCATACAATTTCCCAATCTCCCCTAATAATAATAATAATAATAATAATAATAATAATAATAATAATAATAATAATAGTAAATAAATAAATATTAGTTAATGTAAAATAATATTAATAATAATAATAATTTAATATTATTATGTAATAAACAAATATTTATTTCTTATTATTATATATAATTAATATATTTTTATATAATATAATATAGAGCATTACCACGCTAAGTGATCATAAGAAATTTGGATAATTCTAGCAATTTTAAAAATACTTTATAAATTTGTTCCTTTATATGCATAGAATAAAAATGTATAAAAGTTTTTTCAAAATTTTCAAAATCTTTTTAGTTACCTCTTTCTCAAAATTTTGGTCGATTTTTCAGAAAAAGTACATAACTTTTTTTCTTATTGACTGATTCAGATGATTTTTTTACAAATTACTCATAATAAGAAGTACTTTAAAAGAAAAAAAATTTTTTTTGCCCGAAAAAATTTCAAAAATATTTTTTAATTCAAATTTTAAAGAAAATATACCTTCGATTTCAAAAAATTTTTTTGTTGATATTGTCAATAATGTAGGGAATACTTCCTGTAAGTTTAATTATGGGACAGCAATAACTTTACGAGAAATAAAATAAAATGTCCAGTGCGGCGTGCCGGGACTTGTGTAGTATTCACTTATGGCGGCGCAAGTTTTGTTTCAAATTACTCTACAGGTAACAATTCTTTACCTTTACTTTATATATTGATAACAAAAAGAATATTAATTTTAAAACTGTTTAAACAATGTACTGTTGTTATTTTTTATCAATTGAAAAGCTAGAAACAAAAATTGTTTAAACAATAGTTTAATAATTAATTTTTAGTTTTTCTTTATACTTAGTTGAATATTTTAATTACAAAAAATGCACAATATAGTAAAAGTATAAATTTCTGACCCTATGTACAGCTTATGACCAAAATAATAACCATTTATTTTAACCATTAATTATATAGTTGCTGGTGCGCGATCCAATTAATTGGATGGAGCAACTGTTTCTCTGTTGATACACCGAACTTTTCAGCTGCATTGTTTTTGCGATAGTTGAGGTGCCTTTTCGCTTGGATGCAGTATTCAATAGTTGGATGTGTTAACCGATTTATTAGATCTCACTCCAGAGTCCAACGAATTGGATACAGCAGCCAACTCTTTTTATGAGTGTACAACTATTACACATAAAAAATTTCACAATTTGAGAATTTTTCTTTAGATAACATTAATTAATTGTTCAAACAACGGTAAATTGATTATTTGTAACTTTTTAACTGTTTTTTTATTAATTTTCATAATTAATAAATATGTCAACAATATATTTTACGATTTTATTAAAACTTATTGTTATTTAAAAATGTTTAGTAACAAAAATTCAAAAATAAGGCTCGAGATGTCGATAGAGAATTTAATAACGAAGATTTCACAAAATAAAAAGCGTTTTGGTAAAGAATCGTTACCTGTAGAGTAATTTGAAACAAAACTTGCGCCGTTATATTGCCATATTACTGTCCCATAATTAAATTTGCAGGAAGTATTCTCTACATTATAGACAATATATACTAAAAAAATTTTGAAATCAAAGGTATATTTTTTTCAAAATTTGAATTCAAAAATTTTTTTGAAATATTTTTCGGACAAAAAAAAAATTTTTTTTCATAAAAGTACTTCTTATTATGAGTATTTTGCAAAAAATACATTTCTCCCATATAATATTTTCTATGTCTGAATATTATCCAAAAACACATTATTTTTTTATTTTTTAAGACAAATGTGTATAGGTATAAAAATTTCAAAACATTCAAAGAATAGTTTCTGATGTGTCCTATCAATATCCTATGAATGTCAGACATGCGCATTAGTGTTATATGGATAGTTCTACAAAGGAGAGAATTTGTGATGTCCAAGGTTGATTTTTTTTCATTAAATTTGAAAAAAACAAAATTATATTTAAAGGGAATTCTAAAACTTAATGGTTTCTATTATGTCTCAAAATGTAACCCGATTTCGAAAAGTTTTTTCTGGCAAAAGTGAGCATTCAAGTGCTAAATTCTGCTAAATTGTCAGTTTCCTGGCATGTCTCAATACGAAAATGAAAGTTAAAAAAATGTATTAATATTATTTTGAAGCATTTAAAGGGTTACATACCTTTTCGACCGCAAAAAGAGTGATTTCTATAGTTAATTTTAGTGTTCTCATTTAAATTTTAATGAAATAATGTACATTGTACCTGATAGTATATGCACTGTAAAAAAAGTTCATTGAAACAAGTAAATGCATTTTCTTGACCCGATTTACTTGAAACAAACCCATTTTTTTTTATTGGAAGAAATTTATTTTCTTGTGTCAAGTAATTTTGGGCATTTAAATGACTATTTATTTCATCCAACACCCATAATCTTGAGCCAAGAAAATGGGAAGATTAATATAAGTTAATAATTGTTTCAACTTAATTAAAAATTAACTTCTTGGTCAAATTACACATTTTCTTGAATCAAGAATATATATTCTTGATCCAAGAAAATTCTTCTCCTAAATATACTATGTCAAGAAAATCGTTTTCTTAAATCAATACTATAATATTCTTGACCGTATTCAATCTCATGATTTTCTGCAACCAAGAAAAATTTTCTTGGTTCAATACTTTTTTTCAGTGCGTTAAAAAAATTTAAATGTTGGTACAAATTAAAATTCCTTCGTTCACGAACTAGCTATTATATCTATAAAGAAACACGGTAAATTTCAAGCTGATTGCTTTAGCGGTTTTGGAAAAATCATGCACACCGTAACAGTACACGGAAAGAAATGTGTTACGAATACTACAGACATGTTGGTTCGCTTTTCGCATAGACGTATGTGCTAACTTTGCACAGCTTGTGCCCACTTGTGCCACAGTCGCTCAAATCCATGACAAATCAGCATGGATTTTTTGCAACTTATGCATGGTGGTGAATGCGTTTTTAGTACGATCTGCTCATGCGCTCCCAGCTTAAAATCCCCGTACAGGATCCTTAAAGGATCCTCCTGGGATCCTGAACAGGTCCACACAAAAAACCCAGTCTCATTTTTGTTGCATCTCAAAATGAGACTATGTTAAACGCCATAGAACGTGGCGCCACCTAAGAGTCTCATTTTTGTTGCAACTCAAAATGAGTAGCGTATGATACTCATTTTGAGACCAGGTTTTTTCAGTGTCCTGTGCAGGATTCCATACAGGATCCCGTGCTGGTCCTGTACAGGATCCCGTACGGGATTTTGGAACAGGGTTCCTGTGCAGGTTCCGATGCAGGAACCTTAGTTATCAAAGATTTCTGTAAAGGTTCCTGTACAGGAACACTGGCAGGATCCTGTACAGGAAATTTTTTAAAAAAATTTTTATGTTATGCAACATTTGACATACATAGACTTCATATTTTAATATGTTAGGCTTGTATATCAATGTTGGACAGAAAAATGTATTGCGCATTCGAGAAACTCATAGAAAACTACTGCGCAGGAGTTAAAAATATAAATAAATTAATTGAGGAAACCGTGTAGGATCCTTTAAGGGTTCCTCACAGGATCCTTTACACTTAAGTACCTGCAGTTTACAAAACTACAAAGGTTCCTGTACAGGAACCTTTACAAAGTTTCCTGTACAGGATCCTGCAAGTGTTCCTGTACAGGAACCTTTACAGAAATCTTTGATAACTAAGGTTCCTGCATCGGAACCTGCACAGGAACTCTGTCCTAAAATCCCGTATGGGATCCTCTACATGACCAGTACGGGATCCTGTATGGGATCCTGCGCAGGACCTGTACAGGATCCCAAGAGGATCCTTTAAGGATCCTGTACGGGGATTTTAAGCTGGGCTAAGAGCAACAAAACTCTCTCTGTTTAGTTTTAAAAAAATTCGATTCAGAGATAATAGTGTTTAATTTCAAGTTCAGTTCTGACCTCTCAGGAGTACCGCGCTAAAAATATCAATAACTTTGGTTCTAATAATGCACCGATTTAAATGAAAATTTGGGAAAACATTCTCGAAAGTATATTGCGGGTCATTTAGGGTAAATGTAAACAGTAGATGTTTCAGCTAAATTTACAAACTTAAAAATAAGTACGACGTCAATATTTTAACCTCAGCTCACCTACAAGATGTTCTGAGTATTGACAATATTTTATTTTGACAATTGGCTATTTATACTATGGCAATGCCATAGTGTAAGTTATCTTTTAACGCAAAAAAGGTTGAAAATCAAAGTTTTACTGTTTCAGTAGTTTGTTTCGCATTTGCATAAAAATAAATTCAAAAATCAAACTAAAATTTTTCATTCTTCCTTATTAATGCCTTAACAAAAATTGACTTTGATTTTTTATTTTCGTCAATCTAGTTAATAAATAATAAGGTGTTTATTTAAAAAGAATAATTTAATAAATTATTGGATCTGACATTTTGAACTTTAAAAATTCGATTTTAGATTCTTATTCAGCAACCTTAAAAACTTCTTTTCACCAAGTTGAATGAAAATCTAGTAAAATTTGTTGAAGTTATTCAAGTTTTTACATTACTATAATCTTGTAATGGTTGATTGTTTATTCTATATGATACATTATCAGTCAACTGATTGATTTACTATACATCTACGAATAATTTTTTTCAGTTTTTCCATTCCTTAAAACAGTAGTATACTTGAATAATAATTTCAAATAGTTGTATGTATCTGGAATTTTGTCCCTGGAATTCATTCTCAGTTTCCTGTCACAATAAAAAACGTTAAAATTATTATGAATTTTCATTACGATTAATTCACCATTTTTCACAGTGATTAGTAAAGGTTATAATTAAAGATAACACACGAAAAAAAATCTTTACCTGGAATAACTACAAATTTCACTATATTAGGGAATTTTTTAGTTATTACAGCGAATACTTTTGCTATATAGGCGAAAGTTATAGCTGTTCCAGTTAAAAGTTTTTTTTCCGTGCTCATGCATTATACCTATTTTGCAGTTTAATTAACTAAAAATATGTCCTTTTTGATCGAAATTTGTCAGACAAATTTTCAGTTTCCCGTCACACATTTAAAAAAAATATTTTATGTCTTTATACTTTTGTTGCTCTAGGTGTCTAAGAACCTTATTACCTGTTGACAAGTAAGCTGAAATTTGTTATTAAATATTATTTTTCAATATTTTAGACGAAAAATGACAAAAATTCTCATTTTCCTGGCAAATTCTGCCAGGATACACATGTGCTTATGTTCAAAATAGCGAAGAGCCAACAATTTTCAATTCTTTCAAAAAAATTTTGGTTTAAATAATTCTAATTAAATTTGTAAAAGGTTAGTAAAAACTAATATTTAATTTTTATTTTGCATTAATATTTATATAGCACTGGGTTACAAAAAAATGGTCATGTCGTGTTTATTTAAAATTTTCGGTGTTTATTAAAAGTTTAGGTGTCACTGAACAAGAATATACCACAAAATTTTTTTTTCATTCGGTCATTCCCATAAAAAACGAGATGAAAGTGTCAAAAAAAAAAACGCATTTTTAACACTTTTTGAGGCAGTGTAACAAGAAGAAAACGCAACATGATAGAAATCTCTACAAGAGCTTAAATAAAAGCTTAAACCTTCAACTTTAAATCTCAGAACTAAAAAGTACTATAATTATCACTAAAAACCTTGATAATTAAGAAGTCGCTATCTGAAATTATCAAAAAAGTAGGGATATGAAGCACTTAGTAAAAATCGATTTCCCGAACCGAATTCACTTGTAATTCGTTACATAAGGTTTTTTAAGGTTTCTAATAATGAATTGGAACTTAGATTTAAAAAATTCAAAATGGCGGATTTAAAATGGCGTTGATAATTTAAAAAAATTTACTGAATTCGTTAGCAGCTTGTTTCCAGGGGGTTGTCGATGTTGCAGATTGCGATCTTAAAGTTCATTTTTAAAAATACAACGCATTTTAAAAAACCTCATGTAACAAGTTACAAGCGAATTCGGTTTGGGAAATCGATTTTTACTAAGTGCTTCGTATCCCTACTTTTTTGATAATTTCAGATAGCGACTTCTTAATTATCAAGGTTTTTAGTGATAATTATAGTACTTTTTAGTTCTGAGATTTAAAGTTGAAGGTTTAAGCTTTTATTTAAGCTCTTGTAGAGATTTCTATCATGTTGCGTTTTCTTGTTACACTGCCTCAAAAAGTGTTAAAAATGCGTTTTTTTGACACTTTCATCTCGTTTTTTATGGGAATGACCGAATGAAAAAAATATTTTCTAGTATATTCTTGTTTAGTGACACCTAAACTTTTAATAAACACCGAAAATTTTTAATAAACACGACATGACTATTTTTTTGTAACCCAGTGTAGTTATTAAAAATGGAAAAAGTACTTCTTTCATGGTAAACGTTTATTTGAAAGAAATTAAAATATTTTGTTATTGTTCAGTAAATCGTGCTATTAAGCACACGCAATTTGTTAAAAACAAATTTCATAAACAATTTAGTAATTTAGACTTTATCATTTACGAATCTCTATAATTTTTGTTACTCGGGGGTTTTTCAGGTCGCTGATTACGAATCAGGTGTCCGATTTTCAAAATTCAAAATGGCGGATCCAATATGGCTGACGAATTTTCAAAAATTGCATGCAATTTGCACGAAACTTGTAACTCGTGGGTTTTTGAGGTCGATTATTACGAATCAGGTGTAAGATTAACAAAATTCAAAATAGGTCACTAAATCCAAATTGGATGTCAAAATTAAAAATTGTTGTCGTTAATATGACGACCGAAAATTTTAAAAAGTATTGAAATTAAGATTTTAATTTTAATGTTTGAAACCTAACGTTGGATTTATCATCAGCAACACCAAACACCCTAAAACAATTTATTTTAAACGAAGATCAAATTCCGTGTAAATTACATACAATTTTTGAAAATTTCACAGCTATATTATATCCACCATTTTGAATTTTGGAAATCTTACACCTGATTCGTAATCAGCAACCTCGAAAACCTTCGAGTAACAAAAGTTATCAAAATCCATACATAGTTTTGTGAGTTACTGTTAACTTTTTTCACAGCCTGGGTCTCCAGATTAAATTATTTATAAATAGCTGTAAAATTTGCAATTTGTAATTTTTTGACTTGACACTTTTAGTTACCTTTGACAACACTATTAACTTGAAATTAAACTGCTTTTTAAAACCTAAACGTAAAAAAATGTTTTACCAAAATTTTTTTCATTTTCTTCCTTCGTTTGTAAAACTACCCATATAACACTTGCGCATATAAATCACATACAAATGTATACTTACACATATACACAAATTACATACATATAAGAGTAGATTAATTTAATTATTGAGAAGAAATTCACAAAAAATTTGTTAATGATTGAATTCCTGTGCAACTTTTATTATTTACGACAATAAATTGGAAATGATTAAGTATAATTTTATTAAAAAATTGAATTCTTTTAGGAAAATTATTAAAATAGTTGATATTAAAAATTATTGAAATCAAGAATTTCTTTTTAATAATTGAATTTTAGAGAAGAATTTTGTTATTTATACAAAACAAAATTCATTAAATATTCTGATTTTTTCGAGAATTTTTCTTAAATTTTGATATAATTGGACTTTTGGAAGAAGAATTTTGATGATTTTAAAAATAATTGGATTTCTGCAATCATTTGTAACTTCTCCAAAATTCAATTCTTTAACCATTTAACCATAGAGTGTCCATCGTCCTTCCGGCAGGTTAAAAAAGACTCACGTGAGTCCCTCCGAGATCAATTCAAATACCAGGGTTGGGTACCTTAAAGAAGTTGAACCTTCTTATAGGTTTTTTTCATTATTGCTATTCTTCTTTCACCAACACTGGCAATTTTTCTGATTGATAAGAAATAGAGAATAGATAGAAATTTAATTGATTGAGTCAAAATAGAAATTAAATAATACCAATTCAGTTTAAAATTTACAAAACACTTTTTAAAAATTTATAGGATACCGTAAATACAGACTACAACAAAATTCATACCAATATACAATTCGAACAGTGAATAGTATACACAAAACGAGAATATGGTAATTCTTTGTCGTACATGTATGCATGAATTGAGACCTAAAAATCGGTTCTAATCAGCACTCTCTATTTTCCTCTGATCTAGTCTCGTACAAAGATGAAAAATATGAAAATCTTTGTGTACTCTGAATTAGTCCAGAGACTTTGTATAAAAAGGCAAAGTTCAAGGAGTATATAGAGAACGAGAGAGAGGTAGAGAGAAAAAAAGGAGAATGGTTTGGGGAATGTGTATGTAGGCGATGTTAATTAAAACGAGACATTTTAATTTGAAAAATACGAGTAGTCTCTTAAAACCTGTAGCGGCAAAAAACGGCTTCACTTTGAGGCAGCGCGAAAAGTACAAGGATCGAATGAGGTGTTGGAAAAGCGATTCGTTCGAGCGTCTTGGTCGCTCTCGCGCTTTTTCTATCCGTTTTCACGTGCGGTTTCATTTAGCTATAAAGCTGGCGGTGGTTTGCTGCGAATATGTATATATATACACAGGGCGAGAGTTCATTCTTTCTGTTTTTTAGTTTCCCTTTTTTCCTCAAGAATCTCTCTCTCTCTCTCTCTCTCTCTCTCTCTTATACTTGTTTTCCATCATCCTTTAGAGTTTTTCCCTCTTCTTTTTTGACTATCCTCTTTTTCCTAGCGCCCGCGCGTAATCACGATAGACCCGAAGACTACGTTTCAACCAAAGAACAAACCTCGTCCTTGTTTCTTGCTCGGTTTGCTGGAAACGGTCCGTAACACAAACTCGTCGAGAACGGCGTTAAGCTCTTTTTGACTCACCCCTTTTTTCCCTCTTGCGGGTCGAAACTCTCCCATTGAGTTTTCAACGGTCGCCACTGTATGTCGCCACGTACGTAGAATTTTTCTGGCTTCCCACACAATATATTACACAAAAGTATTTCCATAGATGAAAATTTCTCCACTTCCTTTGTGTAATTATTTTCCTGAGTAAAGCTTGTGAGTTTTATGAGCGTACTATCAATTTTTTTTCCAGGACAATTTTTTATATATAGAGGATTAAAAAAAATGTCTCAAATATTTCCATAATCGTTTCATAAAAGTATAATTGTTTGTGTGTGGTTTTTTTTCAACCTGAAAATAAAAACAAAAAGTATCAATTATTATCACAATGTTTTAATTGGAGAGTATAAATGCATTAAATCGAGTAACACAACATGTGTACAATATACATATATATGTATATTGAAGAGAATCAATATAAACCGAATTTTAAATAAATTACTTGTACTGAAGCGTATCTGATCGATTCAATGCAACTTTTACCCACAGCCAAAAGCATCGGAGTATCCAAATCGAGTTTTAGTGCAGCATGTAAAATGATATTTGCAGAATGCACGGTGCGCGGTTTGAAAAGAAACCCTTCAATTAAATTTTATTTGCCGCAGCTTTCAAACTGATTCTACAATTCACATTTCAGAGCATGAATTTCACGAATCGGACAGAATTTTTAGGGGTAAAAAGAAACTTTTCAGGACAAACTCGTTTGTTCATTTTCCTTTGTAACATTTCATTTTGAAAAACAATGCGGGAGATGGTATATACTGCCGACGCTATCATGAAGCGTTAATTCGATGGAAGCCGGTCGACTATATCCGTAGCCCCAAGGTAAATAACTTTTCCCACTATACTATATAACTCAGTGAACAGGGCTCCTTTTAGTTCGCGTTTACTCTGAACGGCGTCACGTAATTAGTCGCGCTCAGTCCCTGAGAGAGAGAGATAGAGAGAATGAGAGAGATGGAGCTTAATGTAAGACAGTAAAGCTTTCTTCGCTTCTTATCTCCTTTAATTCTTGGTGAGTTTTCACCCTGACTTTCTACCTCAGCCCCTTACACCGCTATTGTAC
Organism: Leptopilina drosophilae; assembly: GCA_032873175.1. Classification (NCBI taxonomy): domain Eukaryota; kingdom Metazoa; phylum Arthropoda; class Insecta; order Hymenoptera; family Figitidae; genus Leptopilina; species Leptopilina drosophilae. The sequence continues at coordinate 49,939,957 of CM065478.1, forward strand.
TTTCCAACCCTTTTAAACAAGGCTGTCGTTAATCGTTTGTTGTCTAAGTATATCACGCGTTTCCTACCTGTCGTGGCTTATTTATCTACTTAGTTGACTGCAGCCACTGTTGAGAAAATACTCCAGATTAAATTACAACAGCAATCATTTTTATTACAACTATCGATTTATTTTTTACTTTTTTCTTTTAATTACAGTAGTGTAAATTGATTATCTGAACTAGTTGAGGAGAGACCTGAATCGGATAAGCAAAAGTTGGGATAAGAGAAATTGCAAATATTTTCATTTATAATTATGGTAAATGGTTTTTTTTCAGGTAATTGTCTTTTATTGATTGTCATTTTTCTACTTCTTAAGGTATACTTAAAAAATTAGAAGATAGTTGTGAGTTGTGATCTTTTTAATCATAAAACAATTACTGCGTCATAGACATTTTTTATAATATAATCGCACACCTATGACTTTTTTCATCGCTCAAGTGATACTATCGACAAATTCTATTTTCTCAATCACCCACCTTACATACTCTTTATTTTTATGATATTTTTATATACCGATAATTGTAAATGTAATAATGATATTTTGGATATAAGGTGGTAAAAAGATTGAATAATAGCGTTCCGATCATAGAGGTTCGGATAACCGAGATTCCACTGTATGTATTACTCCTCTGAGCTAAATTAAAGAAAGTAAAATTAACACTATTTGAAGAGGGAATCACGTCTTAACTCCCAAAGGATACAAAAAAATTTCCACAATTTTGTATTTATATAAACGTGAGTTAAAATTCTGCTATTTCATATTCACACCTTGAGTAGGGGGGACCTAGAAAGGAAAGTAAAAAAATCAGTTTTTATATTTTAGCGTTCAAACTATTTAACGAATAATTTTTGTTAGTACGTTCATTGAAAGCTTGGACTTTCACCTGTTAAATAAAATTTGAAATAAACGTTTAGATTAAATAACCAGTTCACAGCATGACTGTTTCACGATCTCTGCATTTGTTACTATCCTTCTAACCCTCGAGGAGGAAAGTAACTGCACCTTAGAGGAAAATTAACATTACAGAATATGGTTAATATTATATAATTTTAAGACTATTATTAATTTAAAATATTTTTATTATCAACTTAGAAAATTTACTGTAGTTGTGCTGTTGTCGATGACGAAGATGAAGATGCAACCTTTACTTAGGGTACCCCATCTTACCCGCCGGTGGGGCAAGATGGGAAGATTTGCAATTTTTTACATATTATTAATTTTATGCTTTTTTAAGAAACAGATGGCCTATGTACGCCTTTATTACCAAAGACTGATTCCGAAAGATCATAATTAAAAATAATAATAAAGAATATATTCGAGAATTTTCATTTTTTTGTGCTTTAAACCTTAAATACTTCGTCTTGCCACACTCTCCCCTATACTTACAAAAATATAAGGCTTTGAAAATTGAAACTAAAACTTATTTTTAACGTATTTTTGTAACGTCACGACACCAGCGGACTTCACCTAACCGGAAATGCTCTCGCACACTATATGGAAAAAAAAATTCTAAAAAAATTTAGACCCTGTATTTTCGCTAATTTGTTTAAAAGATATTAGCGTTGTTACTTTCCTCCTCGGTTTCCCCTATATGTATATTTGACTTTACCAAAAATTATCATACTTATGTAACAATCGTAATTAGAGATCTAAGATACCCCCAACTAACCAGTTTCAAACAAATTCAATTAATTTAAATAAAATTTTCGCTATATCAAATTAGCCATTTTGAATTTTGAGAAACTGATGTCAGATTCTTAATCTCCGACCTCAAAAACCCCTGAGTATTCAGTTTCAAGTCAATCTTATCAATTTTGCTTCCTCATATAGAGGAAGTATTGTAATACAAAAATTTTTCGACTTCGATTTTTTGACATATCTTTATGTTATTTGACATAAGGAGTTCAAAAATGACATTTATGAAAAATGTCATTCCGCATGTGTATGTGTGTAAACATCACATTTTCATAAATATCTTTAAATTATGAAGAGCTTTTGGACTAAATTTTTTTTTAAATTGTAGGTCTCATCTGCGGACATAAAATGAGAGTACTTTGAAACAGATTAACAAAGTTTAACTATATAATTTTTTTATTTTTAATTTTTCAAAAAAATGTTTTTTGTCCATAACTTTAAAAAAATGTTAGGACACCTATAAATGTTTTTCTCTAATTTTGTAGAGTTTTTTTAGACGCATCTTTTGAGCCCTTAATGAACATTGTTTGTCCATATTCACCGGAGATATTAAACTTTTAAAAATACAAAATTTTAAAAAATAAGACTTTTTTGAAAATTTTGTGGAAAAATGTAAAATAGAAATTGTGATGTAAATTTGAAAAAAAAATTTAATGTAGAAGTAACTTTGAAAAGTTGAAAAATATTATTTTGCAAATGATTTCTAAACTTTTAAAAAAGAAAATAATTAAAGTCATAATATACGATAAAAATCAAAATCGCTTATGTATCGAAACTGAATTTTTAATCAAATAAATTATTAACATCTCTATGAGGAACCAAAATGTTAATGAAATGAACACAACGAGATTTACGAAAAAAATGAAATGAACACCTAAATTATAACAAAAATGTATAACTTGAAAGCGGTTTTTTATTTTGTCTTCCGCCATATTAGATCCGCCATTTTGAATTTTGTATAACGAATATCCCAACAAAAACATCTATGATGCAAAAATTTCCGCCAAGTTAAAGATTTTGTAACTGTCCAAACAATTAGTGAAATAAAAGTTTACCAAGTAAAATTTATAATTAAAATTTTAATAACGATTTATTTTAAATATTTCCTCTCCTACACAACTCTAGGTACATATTACAGTTGAAAAAATAACCCGAGATTAGCTGCTGATATTGCACATTGAGGCTTAATTACATTTCCGAATTAAGTCAATGTTCTTCACTGCATTTTGAATTGTAACAAATAAAATTTACTTCATAATTTACATTAACAAAAAACAAAAACCAATTATTCATCATAATAAAAAATTTCTATATCAGCAATTTAAAAATCTTGGCGTCAATACTTTCATTAATTACAAGTTAGAGCATTATTGACGCCAAGATTTTTTAATTGCTTATATAGAAATTTTTTATTATGATGAATAATTGGATTTCGTTTTTTGTTAATGTAAATTATAAAGTTAATTTTATTTGTTACAATTCAAAATGCAGTGAAGAACATTGACTTAATTCGGAAATGTAATTAAGCCTCAATATGCAATATCAGCAGCTAATCTCGGGTTATTTTTTCAACTGAAATATGTACTTAGAGTTGTGTAGGAGAGGAAATATTTAAAATAAATCGTTATTAAAATTTTAATTATAAATTTTACTTGGTAAACTTTTATTTCACTAATTGTTTGGACAGGTACAATAGTATATTGTGCATCAAGGGAGAAAAATGGGTGATTTCCACGAGTGTGAAGTTTGCAGTTCGAGCGAAGCCGAGAACTGTAAACACACGAGTTGGAAATCATTTTTTCTCCCGAGTTGCACATACTATTTTTTCTAACACACGTATACCGAAAGTACAAATATCTGATGAAAAATTGAATACATCTACGTAACGGTTGAATACAAATAAAAAAAGTTTGTTACGTAACTTACGTGAGTTACGTAACTGTTGAATGTAAATGAAAAAGTTAGTTACGTAAATTACGTAATTTACGTAAATTGCGTAACTTACGTAAGTCACGTAATTGTTGTATGTAAAAAAGTTAATTGCGTAAATCACGTAAATTACGTAAGTTACGTAAGTAACTTAACAAACATCAGATACGTAAGTTACGTTACAAACATCACATACGTAAGTTACGTAACTAACATCACATACGTAAGTTACGCCAATCGTTTAAGTTACGTATCTCACGTAATTGATTCACTAATGGTCATACTTTGATTTATATATCGCACCTAATAATATCATTTCCGAGAAGGTAAGTTACTTTTCCTCCCTGCTAATGACGTCAGCGAGAGGAAATGGTGTACTTTCGGTGCGTGTGTTAGAAAAAATCTTTTACTTGGCGGAAATTTTTGCATCATAGATGTTTTTGATGGGATTTTAAAACTTTTTACATCTTTTCAACTTTTTAATAAATGAAATAATTAATTGAAAAATATTTGGGTCTTTGATCTAATCATTTAAAATAAAATAGAATTAAGTTTTAAATAAGAATTTAAGATATGATACTTTACAGTAATGTTTTTAAAATAAATTTAAAGCCTATCAACCCATAATACTATTTCAACTTTGAAAATATTTTAAAACTGTTTTTAGCAGTTTAGTATCTGTGTTCATCTAAATGTCAAAAGATTCAATTTTTTTGAAAAAAATCAAAATTTTTCAAAAAATACAGAGTGCATTAAAATTTCCAGAAATATATATCGAGATTTTAACCCAATAAATAATATTCTAGAAGATATCACATAACTGTTTAGAAGCTTCGTCTGTGCGTTAGTCTACCCAAGTAGAAATGTAATACTGGCATTGTACTGACCCAGTACTGACTGGCAGTATAGCAGTACTGACTTCAGTACTAAATCAGTACTGGGAAATCGCTGGCTGGTAACGCTGTCCAGTACTGATTTTTTACCGGCAGTCAGTACTAAGTCAGTACTGAAATATCACTGGCAGAACACCGCCTAATTACTGATTCGCAGATAAAATTTAACAAATTTGGAAAATGCTGTAACGCGTTCTCTAAAACAAAATTTACCTTTAGAACCTTGTATTAATTTGTTATTTGATTATTAAAGAAGAGGGAGTAATTTATTGAGTACTAATAATTATTATTAATATTTCTGTAGTAAATAAACTTTTATGAGTATCAATTAAAATGTAAATTAGCAAAATTCCTTTTATTGAAATAAGTTTTTAAAAAAAATTTTCTTATTTTTTTCATTAATTTAGACAATATAGTTTATTTAAATTAATTACTAAATTATTATTATTGTTTATAATTATTAAAATTTATATTTTATGTCACACTTGAGAATTATACAATAAACACTTAGAACTAAGACGGAAAAATATCGCACGCACACAGAGAATCGAACCCTAGACCTCGAGGACGCAAGTCGAATACACTAACCGCACAGCCACGTAAGCTTGAGAGTATATTTTTTAAACTTCCTTTTGAATTATACGAAGGATATATACAGTGCTATAATAATGAATTCACTGTACAATATATTCATTTCAGGAAAAATTATTATAAATATATGTTTTATATATTTATATACATTTTAACAAGAAATTATTTATTTAATTATTTATTTAAATAATAATAGAAAAATGTATATATTTTTACATTTAAAAAATTTTTTATTGTTAATAACACATAATAATAAAAATAATTAATAAATAAGAATTTATTATTATTATTATGCTATATCTATTAATTAATAATTAATAGTATGTTAATTAAGTGTTTGGCGTTATTGTTGATGAATAATGTTTTTAAAAATCTTTGAAAATATTTTAATAGGTAATAAATCAAACGATGTTGTTATTAATAGTGGCCGGTTTAATGCCATTATAACAAAGTTTGTTTGTTTTTGCTTCCTCATAAGGAAGCTTTGCATTCGTGACGATTTTCAATTTTTCAAAACATGGTTTTATGGACTCATTTTCATCTAGGATATATGTATATTAAATTCTGAGCAAATGTCCAGATGTATGTGTGTATGTGTGTGTATGTATGTGTGTGTGTGTGTATGACACAAAAAATTGTGTACAAATTATCTCAAACAAATTTTAATGAATTGCCCTGAGATTTTGCAAGTTTATTGCAGTTATTAATACCTACAATCTGACACAAGGATTTTCAGATTTATCCACAAAATTTTTTTTTATACAATTTTCTCAAAATTTGAAAAAAAAAAATTTTTGTATTTTTTGAAATAACTTTTTTATTTCTAAATATTTTCATAAATTATTCTCAAAATTACATTCCTGACAAAAAAACGAATCGATTGATACATACAAAGTGCACATTTCCGGACATTTCTACTTGGGTAAATGTCAAAAAATTCAATTATTTGAGAAAAATCAAAATTTTTCAAAAAATTTGAAGTGTATTAAAATTTCCTGAAATGTATATCGAGATTTTAACCTAATTAATAATATTCTAAAAGATTTCAGCAATCCATTTAGGTGTTAATGCTCCACGTTTGTCTAAATCTCAAAAAATCGCTATTTTATTGGTTTTCCTAGCCTAAATTCTATAAAAATATATATAATATTTAATAAACTTAACAGAATTATTTCTTTTTTGATTCTTTATCCGACAAAAAAAGAATGAGCCAAATCGGTTGAGATTTACTCGAGTTATTCAATTTTATCGAAAAACAGCCGATATTTCGAGAATATATATTCGCGGTTTTTTGATTTTACTTGGCGGCGATTCTCTACAGCGAATCTTGATATTCGTAATCAGCGACCTCAAAAACCCCCGAGTAACCGGTTTCAGGAATATTTAAGTTTTTGAACAAATTTTTAATATGCGCATATATGCATGCGTCATGAACACTTTTGGCCAGTCTTAATTTTGCGCATATAGGTATACGTTAGCGACTGTCAACGGGTTTAAAGAAAATGTTATTTGTATTTACAAACTTTATTTGATTCCGCAGTAATGATTACTTGATCCTTATGAAATAAAATATCAAATAATATTTGTAGGGGAGAGTGGGGCAAAATGGGGTAGGCGGGTCAAATGGAGTATCCCTGTTTTTACATGATAGGTACTTTTAATTTTTTTAACCTCGATATATATCATTTATATTAACCACTTCACTGACAGGGCGTTCCAAATGGCGTTCCACGCGCCAAGGCCCAGACTGGCAAAAACATATACGTATAATATTACCATTCATAATAATTAATAATAGTTATTTAAACCGACAGATTAGCTCGGTCGGATAAGATGCCTCGCTTGGCGGACGTTCTAGGACCAAGGGTACTTGGTTCGCGCCCATTTGGCTTGGATTTTTCCGGCATGTGAGATAATCTGAGCGGGAGGTTTGACGTCGAGGTATAATGATGTGCACTGTCGATTATTGTCTGGTACACACCGTTAGAACTCGACTGTCGATAAACCGGTTGTACTCAGGAGAAGGTTTTCTACAGTTTCCCTCTCCTCTGGCGAGAAAACCCATTAGACGGGTAGTCCAGGCTAATGCGAGTACTCCTAAATTTCGAAAGACGTTCTGTAGGCGCAAACTTAGTATTAAGAATTGTATGTAAGAAAAATTTGTAAAGCAAGAAATTGTAAGAAACACTTGTATAGCCAAGTATGTAAGGCTGATGACAGGTGTATAAACCAATAAATAATAGTTATTTAGGGGAGAGTGGGGCAAACCGGACCGGTGGGTAAACCGGACCCCCCTCAATATTTCCGAAATGGCGAAATTGGCAAAAGTGCTAGTTAGAAATTTGAAACAACCATGTGTAGTATACCTTATTTTTTCAATTTGACATTTTTTAACTTTTGTTTGTGCAACGCTGGGAGCAAAAGTTTTTTTTTAGTTTTTTTCTACACTTTTCCGATTTTTTTCTTAAGGGAATTCTTAGGAAATCGTGTAATATTTCCAAATATTAGGTCTTGGGTTTTGAAGGTACACACCTCAGGAATATTTACCACCAAAAACTTTGATGAATTTGCAAAGCGTTTCTTTTTGACAAACATTTATTCTCACAATGAGCCTGTGGGGCAAACCGGACCGTTTTTGGTGGGGCAAACCGGCCATAGGATATTTCCATTGAATTAAAGTTTCATAAAAATTATTTTTAAATAAAATGTTTCTTTCATTAAAATATTAACTTTCAATAAAAAATAATTGTCTTCCAATGATAATTGGACCCTTTAATATTGTTTCTCTGATAATGAGAAACATTTTTATTTACTTATTAAAAAAAACATTTATTTAATTAAAATTTAATCCCGAATTATTATTTTCATTACTACAACCATTGTTTACATGATTCTTTATGTTTGTTACTATTGTAGATTATGTAAATGCAATATTATAAATAAAAAACCAAACGGTCCGGTTTACCCCAGGGGGTGGGGCAAACCGGACCGTTTGCAAATATTTTTAAAGTTAACACAGCAACTAAACAATAAAAAATGAAGTATAGGTGTCTCTGGGAAAAAGTTGCGCAATTAAATGATCTTTCAAACAAGCCATCGAAAAATAAAATCGGTTAATTTGTTTAGTCACAAGAGTCAAAAAACCGTTAGGGTGTCCGGTTTGCCCCATTCTCCCCTATATATTTTATATTTATATATATATTATTAATAGTTATATTATTATATTATAATATTTTATGTAAATATCTTTTTTAAATAACAATACAAGTTTTATTGTGTAAAAATTGAAAGAAAATGGAACGCCACTTGTCGAAAAATATTAAAAATAGACGATTTGAACGTTCTACAGTGGGCGGAGAGACACTATTTTATGCGAAAAATTAGAAAGACTGCATCGATTGCAACGAAACTTTATGATATTCTTAATTTCGTCATACTAAATAAGAATATATCATACAATTAAAAATTTGACAGTTGACAGCTGTCAAAGTGACTGTCAATTTTATCAAAAATGAGTAAATCTGCACAAAAAAAACTTCTATTAGGTTTTGAGACCTCCTGAATCCAAATATTATATTAAGTTAAAAATTTGACAGTTGACAGCTGTCAAAGTGACTGTCAATTTTATCAAAAATGAGTAAAACTGCAAAAAAAACTTCTATCAGGTTCTGAGACTTCCTGAATCCAAATATTATGTTAAATTAAAAATTTGACATTTGACAGCTGTCAAAGTGACTGTCAATTTTATCAAAAATGAGTATATCTGCACAAAAATAACTTTTATTAGGTTTTGAGACATCCTGAATCCAAATTTTATGTTAAATTAAAAATCTTACAGTTGACAGCTGTCAAAGTGACTGTCAATTTTATCAAAAATGAGTAAATCTACATAAAAATTTTACCGATAAGATTTTTAGACTCACTGATCACGAATTTTATGTAAAATTTATGATTTGACATTTGACAGCTGTCAAAGTGATTGTCAAATTTATAAAAAATGAGAAAATAAATAAGAATATATCATAAAATTAAAAATTTTACACTTGACAGCTTTCAAAGTGACTGTCAATTTTATCAATTTTATCAAATTTTATCAAACTGAACAAAAATAAATAATAATAATATAATTAATAAAATAAATATAACTATTAGATTTGCAGACTCAGTAGTCACAATATTGATATCGAACTTAAACTTTAACAGTTAACTTCTATCACTGTATATTATGTCATAATATTAAAATATCTTTATTTGTTAAAATTAATTATTTAATATTCTTGAAGAGAATTTCTTTTTTAAAATAAATTAACAATTAAAATGGAAAAAATTAATTTAATAATAACATAATTTTATAGTGACTGATACAAAAAAGAACAATACGTTAAGTACATTCTTGAATCATCAAAATAATTTAAACAACTGAACCTAATAATAATTAATATTAAAATATAACATAGTGACTGAAGAAAACGAAAAAATTTGTTTTCACTCATCTGATTCACTTTCTACGAAAACAGATGACTTTAAACTTGGTTCCTGCAAAAGATTGATCACTTCATCGGAAAAGGGATCGGCTTTTCGAAGTGGAAGTCGTCTCATGCTAGATATGACTGGATCTGATGTGATAATTAGCATGTGAAATAAGTCTTCATTGCTTTCTTCTCTGCTCATTTTTCGAGTGTGGTGCTCGCGATACCACTTAAAATCTTTGTTACGAGCCTCCTGGGCTTCTTCTAAAAAATTTCCAATTGGCAAAGGAAGGAATTCAATTATATCAGCTCCATGAAGTAAAAGCTTATGAAGAGATGGAGTCATGGGATAATTTTTATACAACTTTACATATTCTTCAGCTGTGACTTTAGTGTATGCCCGAAATGCGTCAACGTTTATTTCATATCCGCTGCTTATAGCATGTAATATTGTTGAAAGACGTTTAATTAATGTAACATCCGAACCAGTAACCTCAGCTGACAATTCGAGATTTTTGAAGAAAGTGCGCGCAGTATTTCCTGTGTTTGAAGTTCCAGATCCTGGGACAATAACATCTATCTGTAATTTTTACTTTAACTATTTCTATTAAATTATTCATTTGAGATTGAAGTGCGTTGCAAATATTACACCTTTGGGTCGACTTTGTATCTGTAATGTGATTGCAAGCTTTGCCATCTATCATTGTTAATCGAAGATCGTATTTGGTTGTACATAATTGTTCTGATACACTTGTTTCGTATGCTTGAAGCAATTTAATTTGATTTTCAAAAAAATGTTTTACCTTTAATGTTGAAGTCGCAGTTTCTTTTTCAAAAGAAAATTCAAGAGGTCGACAAAATCTTGGCGATGATGGCCTCGGATTTTGCCACACAATTATTTTCTGTTGTGAATTTTCAAAACACGTATATATTTGCAAAGGAACAAGAGATGTCATAAATATTGCTCGATCATCTAGATTTGGATCATTAGTTTTCAAATTGTAACTTGCCTGTCCAGACGCACCATCAAATCCCCATTTACAAATAAGGGTTTAATTAGTACATTCGCGCGGTGACAGTGTCCGCAGAACTTGTTCTTGCACAATGAGTAATCGTTCAGTGGTTTTATTTAACAGTGATTGTAGATCAACTGCAACACCTTTTTCAGAAATTTTTACAGAGCTGGGTTCAGGATAACACCTTTTTTTGTCAAGAAGCACTTTGTCATAACTGGGCAGCACATCTACATTTTTCGTTAACAACATCGACCTTATTAATAGATATTGAGCTTTACTCAATTTAGCTTCTGCAATAAGTGACAAAGCTTCGTCTTCTGTGAAATTTTCTGGTTTTTTGTCCTCATCTTTGCTTTCTATCCAAACCTTTCTGATTTTGGAAGCGATTTCTGGAGTACTCGATACTTCTTTAATTAGATGAGATGTAGAAATATTACCTTTTGATCTACAAGACATAGCAGCTGCGTGCATTAATACTTCCGAAAAATTATCTTTTCTTAAGCCGGCCGTACGCTTTCGCTTAGCTCCTTCAGACAAAGAATTAAATTCCATAGATGGCCGTCCACAACCTATTAAACAAAAAATGCTTAGTCTGTAAGGTTTATTAACAGTGAATAACTCAGGTAAATTAAAAGATAAGACGCAAATAACTCTAACCAGGTGACGAAGTAGGTATAAAATTGGAATTTTTAGCTAACCACTATTCATTTTGCGCTAAAAATCGGTCAGCTTTCCTTTGACAATGTTCCCATTTCTGTTGTAATAATGAAACAAAAGTTTTAACTCTTGTATGTAAAACTTTTCGTCCATCTTCATTAAGAGTAGAGTTAACTGCATCACAACTAACAATAATACAAAAATTGTATATGTAGTAATTCGCTTGCGAAAAAATTGTGACAAATAAGATAAATAAGAAGAACTTACTTTAAATATTGTTCAAGAATCATACATTTTTCTGTAGGGGAACATTTCCAATTTTCTTTTAAAATATTATAACATTCTAGATTTGTTACCATTATTACTTTTAAAATTATGAACAAATGTCAAATGAATGCATGTCAAGACAATACGATCTTGAAATTGCTTCACATTGCTTGACATGACATTCAATTGTTCGAGTATTGACAATTCTTGATCAACTTTGTTGGTTAAAATATGAAAGAGATTTCATAATTTAATAATTTAATAGAAGCTACTAAACTCACTTTTAGAAAAAAAAATATTTTTCAGGACTAAAATGTAAGAAATTTTTTTCATATTACTTTCTATCTTTTAGATTCATCAACAGATATATGAAAAACCTTCAAATACCAAATTTCGTAGAAACTAAACAATTTTTAAAAATATTTGACGCCATATTGGAACGGACATTTTGAAAATTGATTACAGATTTATCAAGGCACACAATAAAAATCACATGTGAAAAATAACTGCCATGAATTAATTGAATATTTAATGTTATAATGCACTTTTTGTCATTTTGAACCACTATTATAATCAGACTCATGAAACAAAAATGTCCAAAATTTTTTTTGGCGCAAGTTTGCGCAGCTGTTTTTTTCGTAGATCATTAAAGAATACTTCAGACTACTCTTACAAAAAAGAATTAGGATCGTACTCGGTCGTACTTTTTTTGTAAACCTTTTTAAAAAAAAATTTTCAAATAAAAAGCTATATTATAAAGCTATTGATATTTTCTTAATAAATTTTTTTTTAGTTATAATTTTTAAGAAAACATATTTTTTTAGGCTTGAGAAATGACATAAAATCGTTAAACATTTTAAATATTGACTCCTTGAATACAAAAACTTGTTAATAAAACTCATATTACACAGGCACACAAAAAAAAGTTGTCTGTTCATTGAACCAGACATACATATCTTATAGTAATTTTGCCCGCTGAAAACGAATCTGAAGTCAGAATTGCACCATCACCCTTAGTTTTTTTTAAATCGACAAAACTACCCTTAAATTCAAATTTTAAAGTAAAAAAAATTGAATAACAGATTTCTCTCTAAAACAAAACAATAAATTTATCTACTTTGCTACAACAACTCAGAAACAATGTCAACATTGCTTAAACACCCTTTGTTTTTTATTAAATCGAAAAAACTACCCCTAAAATTAGTGATGCACGTCGAGACTCTGTTCTCTCATAAAAGAAAAGATATGAAAATACCACATTCAGTTGTTTTCATTGTTTTTCTCGCAAGATTCTCGGTTTTTCGAGACGAGACTCGCTCGAAGTGCATCACTACCTAAAATGTAAAAATTCAAAATTATAATAGAAAAACCCACATTGTTTTTCAAAACAGAACAAGAAATTTACGTACTTCTCTTTAAAATTTCAAAAGCAATATCAAAATTACTTTATCATCCCCTGTGTTTTCAAATTGAAAAAACCACCCCTAATATGTAAAAATTCAAAATGTATAATAAAAAAAATTAAAAACCACATTGTTTGGTTTAAAATAGAACAATAAATTTATGTACTTCTCTTTCGACAACTCAAAAGCAATGTCAAAATTACTCCATCACCCTCTGTTTTTTTTAAATTGAAAAACCAACCCTTAAATTCACACAATAAAAATTAAAACTAAAAAAATGAAAAACCACATTGTTTTTCAAAATAGAACAATAAATTTACGTACTTCTCTTTCGACAACTCAAAAACAATGTCAAAATTGCTTCATCACCCTCTGCTTTTCTTAAATTGAAATAACTACCCCTAATATGTACACTGAAAGAAAATGTATATTAAATTTTGAAAAAGTATTTTACAATTTGGGGAAAAAGTACAACAAACCGAAATTTTGATATAAAAAATATTAAACTTTAAAAAAGATTATATAGAATTTAGTATAATTATATCAAATATGAAGAATTTAAATTCAATTTTAAATATTTTAATATAACTTTACTAAATTCTACATATATTTTTTTAAAGTTTAGTATTTTTTACATCAAAATTTCAGTTTGTTGCACTTTATCCCTAAATTGTAAAATACTTTTACAAAATTTAATATACATTTTCTTTCAGTGTACATATTAGGGGTAGTTATTTCAATTTAAAAAAACAAAGGGTGATGAAGTAATTTTGACATTGTTTTTGAGTTGTCGAAAGAGAAGTACATAAATTTATTGTTCTATTTTGAAAAACAATGTGGTTTTTCATTTTTTTAGTTTAAATTTTTATTTTGTGAATTTAAGGGTTGGTTTTTCAATTTAAAAAAAACAGAGGGTGATGGAGCAATTTTGACATTGCTTTTGAGTTGTCGAAATAGAAGTACATAAATTTATTGTTCTATTTTAAACAAAACAATGTGGTTTTTAATTTTTTTTATTATACATTTTGAATTTTTACATATTAGGGGTGGTTTTTTCAATTTGAAAACACAGGGGGTGATAAAGTAATTTTGATATTGCTTTTGAAATTTTAAAGAGAAGTACATAAATTTCTTGTTCTGTTTTGAAAAACAATGTGGGTTTTTCTATTATAATTTTGAATTTTTACATTTTAGGGGTAGTTTTTTCGATTTAATAAAAAACAAAGGGTGTTTAAGCAATGTTGACATTGTTTCTGAGTTGTTGTAGCAAAGTAGATAAATTTATTGTTTTGTTTTAGAGAGAAATCTGTTATTCAATTTTTTTTACTTTAAAATTTGAATTTAAGGGTAGTTTTGTCGATTTAAAAAAAACTGAGGGTGATGGAGCAATTCTGACTTCAGATTCGTTTTGAGCGGGCAAATTACTATAAGTTATGTATGTCTGGTTCAATGAACAGACAACTTTTTTTTGTGTGTGCCTGTGTTATAAAGGGTAAAAAATTGCAGTTATAAAATTCGCATTTTAAACATATATATCGTCTTCCCCAATCAATTTCATTGTAAATACCGGTCAGTTCTGAAATCTAGGGACACTTATGAGTAAGAATCGCTTTATCCAGTTTAATTTAACGCAATTTGAAAATGACCATTTTTCGCATAAAATAGTGTATCTCCGACCACTGTGCGTTCGGAAAAACGTTAAAAATCACAAAAACTTAAATTTTTATTGTTATAATCTTGTTCTCTGATGTCTAAACTATAGAAATAATTCTTTACAACAGTAAAATGTGGTGTACACTTTTTAAAAACAGAGTTTCTTTAGGAACGCCATTTCAGTGTTTTTGCCAGTCTGGGCCTCGGCGGGTGGAACGCCATTTGGAACGCCCTACCAGTAAAGTGGTTAATGAGAAAATGTTATTAAATATAAAGGCACTATGAAATTTTTCTTAAAGTTGTACAATTTTAAAGTTTTAAGCAAAAAAATATAAATGTTTTTCGAAACTAAAGCGCTTACAAAAACTTTTTGGGACAATGTATTTAATTTGGCAAGTCTGAAATCTTTTTCGGCACTTATTCAAGAGAAGATTGTTGAACAGATTGTTGAATTGTTTACAATACAACTTGGAAACATTACATTTTGTTTTAATATGCAGTGTGGGGCAGAATATCTAAGTGTGGGTCATACCGGATGCTACGCTGATTCATTCAACTATTTAAAAACAATATGTGACGCGCTCCGGAAAAAGGTACCTAAGAATTAAACGAATTATAGGTTAGGTTCGTGTTAGATTTATCTTAATTAAAAGTTTATTTTTAATTATTTGGCTTTGAAACTTATTTTCATTGGACATTTTATTTTGTATTTAATGAATAATGAAGAATTTTGTACAGTTATTTGATACCACCCCATTTTACCCCACTATATAGGGTTTTAGTACTCTCGGAAAATACGATATACCTTCTTCCAAAAAAATTTTCTCCGCTATTATCATAATTTTCTTAAGCCTAAGTGTACAAAGAAGAATTCTGATGCTTAATTGAATCGATTTATTCGTTTAGTTCTCTGTAAACAGCCAATTACAAAAAGGTACCCTATTTCGCCCCACTCCCGTTATTTAAGTTTAATTACATCGTATTTGTATATCAAATTCACTGTTCATTCACTGTATATCAAATTGTTAGTTCGAATAGAGTTTATTGAATATTTCAATAAATATTATTAACTTTTTTATCTTTTTTCTATAAAATAGAAGTAATCACAAATTACTACAATGGAAATACATTTTTTTTATTTAGTTTTAATTTATATGGGAAATAAAATTTTTCAGTAACGAAAATAAAAAATTTTTAACAATAAAAATAAATTTTACAGTTTTACATATAGTCAGCATTTATAAATTGCTCTATTATAGCAACCATAATTCTCTAACTTTTCAAGTAAACAATGTCAAATATGCAAAACGTGCGAGAAGCGAAACAAAGAGGATGTACACTGTCTTAAGCTTAAAAGGGTTTAGCGGTCATGCTTAGAATATTAACAAGAGTAAAGTCAAGTGCACGTGTTTACAGTAGAATCTCCTTACTAACTTGTCCCTAGCGATTCATTTCGCCTTCTTTTACGACTGAAACATTTCTATTAGTTTCATAATATCACCTTAGTCTTGTTTTATTATCATTATTATTAGTATAATCAGAATAATAATAATAATAATAATAATATAAATAATAATTATAATTATTATCATCAACAATATTATTACTATTAAATTATTAATATAAGTTATTAACTGTTATTACTACACTGAGAAAATGTTTTGTGTAAAATTTTGTCAAAGTTGGATTAATATTTTCTTATGTGGCAAAAAAAACAAAAATTATAATATTAATTTACATAACACGTACATTAAATATTTGCGATTATTAACTTTGCTTCATCATCATTCACAAGAGTTAACTTTCATCAAATATCTCCCAACATTGAAGAGAATATTTCCACGGGAGAAAGAACATGAACCCCTCATTGCCTTAGGCTTAAAAAAATACCTTTATCTCCTGGTTTTCTCTTATATACCGCAAATTATTACACAAAGTAGGTTTCTACTCTTGGAGTGAGATTTCACTTAGAGGGGGAAAAAATTACTCCATTTAACGTTAAATAGTAATTCAAAATGACAATTTACATAAAATATGAAATTATATTTGAAAAAATACTTTAACACGACAAAATTTTCTTTGAAAAATAAGTGATTTTTAAATTACAAGATAAAATGTATCATGGATATAAATTAAGTTCAATGAAGTCAAAATTTACTCAAAAAAATAGTTAAGTTTCCCTCTGTTTTGAGTGCCATCGGGAGTAAGAAGTAAAATTTTTATAGTTGCAAATTTACATCATAAAGGAGTTTATCTAAAGTGAAACAAACTATTTTATTATTTACTCGTTTCTTAGTTATTTTACAATTACATTAAAAAAGATGTGACACTTCTAAAAGTAAGTAATTATTTGAATAACAATAATGATAATATTCATTATCTTACAAATAAATATTTAATACAGTCAAACAAACAAAAATTACTAATAATGATAATAGTATTCCACACTTTATAAAGTGGGATGAATTAAAAATTTTACATATAGAACAAAATCTTTGAAAACGTTTATTTGCTGAAATAGTTTTTATTAACCCATTAACGCCGAACAGGACGCAAAATGTACATTGATTTCACGACTCTCATTTTATATGAAATAATTATTAAAAAAATTTAGGAAATACCATTTCCGACGTAAAATTTATCGCTCTTTCAAAATATGATGTTAAAATTTGTTTATAATTATCTCAAAAAAAGTTATAACAATTTTATTGCAAAAAACACATTTTTTTACAAAAAAAATTTTTTTCAAAATATATTTTGACATGGAAATCTAAAGAATATGGTCTCAAAAGCCCAAAATATCGAGTTCTCGAACTCTCAGCTATAAAAATCAGTAATGAATTTTTTCAAATTCAAGAGGACGCGATATTTTGGGCTTTTGAGACCATATTCTTTAGATTTCCATGTCAAAATATATTTTGAAAAAAATTTTTTTTGTAAAAAAATGTGTTTTTTGCAATAAAATTGTTATAACTTTTTTTGAGATAATTATAAACAAATTTTAACATCATATTCTGAAAGAGCGATAAATTTTACGTAGGAAATGGTATTTCCTAAATTTTTTAACTAATTATTTCATATAAAATGAGAGTCGTGAAATCAATGTACATTTTGCGTCCTGTTGGGCGTTAATGGGTTAAGAAGGATGGTGACAATAGTTTAAATAAAGTCACTGATTTGGATAATTTTGATAAATCTTATGAAATGATTTTAAATTTTATTTCGAAAAACAAAATAAAATTAAAATGCTCATTCTGTGATTCTCTGTTTCTTATTAATTGTTTTTTATTATTATCTTGACTGTTTGTGTATCTTTGAGTGACATTGTGATTAATAGTATACAGTGTTTGGATGTCAGATTAAAAATTAGCAGCGGCATTATTACTAACCAAATAGTAGGGTAGAGCGGGGCTAGTTGAGCATAGGGGTAAGTTGAGCAACCGAAATATTTCAGGCTCTATAAATTGGCCGCTAATTTTTTCAATGCCAGAAAGAAGCAGGCGCAGGAGGGAACATAACTGCGCAAGTGCCTGCTTCTTTCTGGCATTGAAAAAATTTAGTGGACAATTTATAGAACCTGAGATATTTCGGTTGCTCAACTAGCCCTGCTCTAGCCTAGTCACAGCTATTCATTTCTCTCAGTGTACTGTTATATTGTAATTGTTTGTTTCTCTCTTTATTTAATTGATATTTATTGATTGGATTATTTATTTATTTTTTGGCAAGTTGTGACTAATTTTCATATTTTATCATAATTTTATATAATTTAATATTCTTTGTTGAATTACGAAATTTAATTTTCTGACTGTTGTTAATTTAGTAAAAATGTACTGACATTTTATAAATTATTATTGTATTTATTTATTTTTTGAATTTTTGTTTATTATTAAATATATTTGCGAGATTTACGTTAATTTTTTTAATTTCTAATTTTTATGTTTCTACAATACTTCGATTAATTTCATCTAAGCTAACACTTTTTGTTTTAAATTGTTTTTTTTGTTGAACATATTAGACTCCCTGAAGAGGAAATTCCTGGATTTCGATACGTTGGAGTAACATTAACCCCTTGGCAGTCGATGACGTGTATACACGTCATGGTCCAGGTGGGCTCAAACTGTCGATGACGTGTATAGACGCAAGCAGATTTTTGGCTACAAAAACGCACAGATTTGTCCACAAACTGTTACTCGGGGGTTTTCGGGGTCGCTGATTACGAATCCGGTTTCAGATTTTTAAAATTCAAAATGGCGGATCCAATATGGCGGACGAGATTTTCAAAAATTCATCAGATTCACTTGAAACTTGTTACTTAGGGGTTTTCGGGGTCGCTGATTACGAATACGATTTTAGATTTAAAAAATTCAAAATGGCGGATCCAATATGGCGGACTACATTTTCAAAAATTCATCAGATTCACTTGAAACTTGTTACTTAGGGGTTTTCGGGGTCGCCGATTACGAATCTAGCATCAGATTTTTAAAGTGCAATGTGGCGGTTCCAATATGGCTGGCGCCATTTTAAAAAATTTACCAAATTTACTTAAAACTTTTTGCTTGGGGTTTATTGATGTTGTTGATTAGAAATGTAATATCGGTTTTGAAAATGGCGGATCCAATATAAGGGCCAGTAATTTTTATTTATGTCGTAGATTAAAAATTTGTAATATCGGTTTTGAAAATGTCGAATCTAATATAAGAACCAGTAATTTTAAAAGTTAACTACATTTTTCTAAATTCTGTTAGTCAAAAGTTGTTTATGTCTTACGTCTAAATCACTGTAACTGTCATTTTTGTTGAAAGCGATTGATTGTCAGTTGTTTTGTTGATTGCGCTGTTTAAGTTTTTCAAGTTTGCCCTGTTATTGCGTCTTTAATCTACAATACTGTCATTGTCATTTTTGTTGAATGCGACTGTCAGTTGTTTTGTCCATTGCGCTGAATGTATGTCTAATGTGTTATTGTCTTGTCTCTTTAGCATTATCACTGTCTTTTTCGTTTAACGCGACTGTCAATTGTTATATTAACTCCGATTTTTATGTATGTATAATATTTATCGAATATAGTTAGTATTTTCTCTCTCAGAACATATAGTTGTGCACTTTTAGAAATACGATCCTTCCTCTATGAGGAAGCAATAAAAAAAATGTCAGGCAATAAAAGAAAAAGAAATAATTTTCACAATGTATATTCCGATTCATCAGATGATACTAATTCTGACAGTAATGAAACTATTAACGAATTCTTAATTGGTGAAAACAGTGATAGCGAAACAGATGACGTACCTCAGAACACATCTGATGTATCAGATCAGGATTCATGCGATGAATCTGAGTTTCCTCTCTAAAAGTTCGATTGAAAAATATTTTACAAGATCTTAAGTGGACCAACGCTGGATGTTTTAATCCTATCATTCATCCTTTCTCCGATAATAATTCTGGTCTTCAATCAGATTCTGGGTTAAATGTTCGAAGCAGTCCAGCAAAGATTTTTAAAGCTTTTTGTGGTGAAGATTTTATGGACATGATTTCTGCACAAACAAACATTTATGCAGAAACTAAAACAGACAACCTTAGAAAAGCGGGAAAGTTAAAACAAAAATCTCGAGTTTTGAATTTCACTCCAGTAGATAGCGAAGAAATTTATGTTTTCCATGCTTTGGTTATCTTGATGGGCATAATAAAAAAACCTAAAATAGAAATGTACTGGACAAAAGAACCTGCATTAGAAACCCCTTATTTCAGAGAATGTATGTCTTATAATAGATTTAGGCTTATTCTTTCTTTGCTTCACTTTGAATGTCTCAATGATGACAGTCCTGATGTTCTTCATAAAATTCGTCCAGTTTTAAATCATTTAATTACAAGTTTTCAGACAGTTTATAGACCCGGAGAGAATATTTCGATTGATGAATCGTTATTGCTCTGGAAAGGTCGTCTTAAATTTAAGCAGTTCAACAGAAATAAGAGATCGCGATTTGGAATCAAACTGTATGAATTGTGTGAATCGAAAAGCGGATATGCTTATAATATAAAAATTTACGCAGGTAAGGATGAAGACAAGTCTTATACTGATAAAAGAATCGGTATCTCTGGAGAGGTTGTAAAGCTACTAATTGGAGATTTGAATGGACAAGGTCGAACCCTTTATATTGACAATTGGTATACATCTCCAATGTTAGCTTTGCAATTGCACAATCAGAAGACAAATGTCACTGGCACTGTCAGAATTAATCGGAAGTGTTTACCCAAAATAAATGTAAAAGAGATTAAAAAGGGACAAATGAAAGTTTTCCACACTCCTAAATTATGTTTTGTAGCGTGGCATGATAAGAAAATTGTGACAATGTTGACAACTGTCCACACACCCGAGATGATTGACACTAGAAAAAAAAATTTTAAGACTGGAGAAAGAATCAAAAAACCAAATGTTGTTGTTTCTTACAACAACAACATGGGTGGTGTTGATACGATGGACCAAGGAATATCACCGTATCAGCTTTCACGAAAAACATTGAAGTGGTATCAGAAAGTCTATTTTCATTTAGTTGACATTGCGATTTTTAACTCATTCGTGATCTATAAATCCCTTCATCAAGAAAAAAAAATCACTCTTTTAGATTTTAAACTTTTACTCGTACAAGAGCTTATTCAAACGCATCATAAAGAGGACAGGCAGTTTCAATCAACTCGAATTGCATCAGGTGTACATAATAATCATTTTCCAGAAACGACTGAAAAACTTGACAATGGAAAGATGAAATATAATCGTTGCCTTGAATGTTACAAAAAAAACATTCGAAAAGAGACTTCAATTTTATGTAAACAATGCGGTAATGTGGCTTTATGTGCCGTGCCATGCTTTAGAGATTATCATTTAAAAAAAAATAAATCCTACAATCACGCAGACCTCTAAAAATTGTTAAAACAAAAATTGCTTCAAATATCATTGATAAAATATGAACCATAAAAATATTAAACAAAAAAAAATTTTTAATTAAAAAAACAAAACAAAAAAAAATTTTAAAATAAAAAAAAACAAAAAAAAATATAAAAAATATAAAAAATATAAAAACAACAAAAAAAAATATAAAAAAACAAAAAAAATAAAGGAGTGTAAAATCCGACCGCATACCTCCACGTGGTACACTCTGGGGTCGTAAGAAACGTAGTAACTTACCAGCTGACTGCGGGGGTAAAATTTTGGATTTATTATCGTTTAAAAAGTTTTTCGTAATCAGCGAAAACCCTCAAGTATAAAAAGTTTCAAGTGAATCCGATAAATTTTTGAAAAAGTCGTCCGCCATATTGGATCCGCCATTTTGAATTTTCAAAATCTGAAATCGGATTCGTAATCAGCGACCCCGAAAACCCCTAAGTAACAAGTTTCAAGTGAATCTGATGAATTTTTGAAAATGTCGTCCGCCATATTGGATCCGCCATTTTGAATTTTCAAAATCTGATGCTAGATTCGTAATCGGCGACCCCAAAAACCCCTGAGTAACAAGTTTCAAGTGAATCTGATGAATTTTTGAAAATCTCGTCCGCCATATTGGATCCGCCATTTTGAATTTTTAAAATCTGAAATCGGATTCGTAATCAGCGACCCTATTATTGCCATATTGGGGAATGAAACGACGCACCCGGTCTGGTCCAGATCGGGGAGACGATCAAACGTAGATTTCTTGATCGGAGCCATATCTGGCGCAGCGTTTCATTCCCTAATAGGGAAAGCCCTATGTGGCCTTGATCCGGGCCATAATGAAATTTCTACGCAGAAACTATTAATCCGCCTTATCAGTGCAGTCAAGATTAGCTTTTCGTGCCACAAATGTGCAAAAAAATTTTGTTTTTTAAAATATTTGATATGATTCTATTTTATGTTCTCGGGGTCGCTGAATCCGAATATTATTTGATCAAAATTTAAAAATTCAAAATGGAAGCATCAAAAACGACGACCGGAAAAATTTTAAAGTTTCCGGATTTGGCTAAAAATGCGCATTTGGGGGATTTAAAGGCACTGAATTAGAATATTTGGTTAAAATTTTATAATTCCAAATGTCTACACCAAAATGTCAACTAAAAATTTAAAAGTTTACGAATGTGGTTATAAATAGTTATTTGAGACTTTTGGGGTTTTATATGTTTATATTTTTATACATTTATATACATTATTATTTAATTTTTAATAATTAATTTTATTTTTCTTTTTATTGATTTTTTCTAATTATTTCATTTTCATGATCTATTATTTAATTTATTATATATTTAAATTTATCAGTAATTAATTAATATTTTTATGTATTATTATTTTATTTAATTACTATTATTAAATTTTTTAATATAGATTGATTTTAAATATTTCACAATGTTTTAAAACTTCGCACACATCAATTCCTCGACTTTCAGATTTAAGAACTAATTTGAGAACTTTAAATTTTCTGGTCGACGTTTTGAAGCCGCTATTCTTAATTTTTTTACTAAATATTTGGATTTCGAGACCTCAAAAACTCCCCAATGAGGACTTTCAGCCACATTCGTAAACTTAAAAAATTTTTGGTCGCCATTTTGAATTTTTGACTAAATATTCAAATTCAGCAACCCCAAAAACCCCGCAAGTAAACATTTTTAGCCAAATCCGTAAACTTTAAAATTTTTTTTGTCGCTATTTTGGAACCGTCATTTTGCATTTTGAATTTTCAATAAAGGATTTCGATTCAGCGACCCCAAAAACCCCCGAGTAGGCATTTTTAGCAAAATTCGTTAACTTTTAAATTCTGTTTTTTCGATGCCGCTATAGCGGTCATACATACTGGGGGCACGAATTATTTTTGCCTCTATAGACGTCAAACACTGTGAAGCGGTTAAAAAGATCATAAAATCGTAACCAAAACTTATTATGCTGCTTCATGAATTAAGAAAATTAATTAAAAACCAACTAAAATACTGTTTGTATGTTCTTGATGAATAAAAAACTATGTGAATTCAATAACTTCTTTAAACAATGAATTATATATGAAGCAAAGTAAAAAAACTATTACGTCATCTAATTTTTAAAAAATTGGTTTTTAGAACGTTTCGAAAACTACATGATTTTCAAAAATTTTCGATAACTTTTAAAAAACTGTTAATGATAGAACGTCCAAGAACCAACCCTACTGGAAGGGTCTTCCGGCAGGACGCTTAGTCAGGCGGCTGTCGAAAGGATGGAATTTATTTTTCTAAGAACATATTTTAATTTTATTTATCGTTATATTTTTTAAATACATACAGTTTCGCCCAGCAGGATTTGCCCAGCCTGTCACAGTTAAAGGTGTTACAAAAAGTGTTCTATTTTGATATCTAGTAAAGATATCGAGGTTATCATTTGTTTAAAAAAACAGCCCTTTTTTAAATAATTAGTATTCTGAAAACGGTTCATTTTTTTAGAAAAAGTTTAAGACAAAAAATTTTATTTCTGCGTGTAGATTTAAGAAAAAAATATAAAAAATTTTTTTAAACAAAACGGATAGCCAAGCGGATCGGATAAATTAAAAAAAAAATTTTTATGAAATATCTTTTATTCTCATCTTTACGTGATGTCATAAAAATAATGTCATAAAAAATTGAAAACAAAAAAAAATTGTTGTTATATTTATTAACAATTAAAGATTTTAACATAATATTATATAAAAATAATTTTTTCTTGAGTTCTCTTTAACCGATTTTAAAAATCAAATAGGCGTTTTTTGCGTCTTTGAAGCGTATAATTTAAAAATATATTTTGTTTAAAAAAATTTTTATTTTTTATTGTTTTCTAAATTATTTATTTACAATATTATAATAAAAAACAGTATTCTTTACGCTATACGTAAAATTAAAAAATACTATCGTATTCTGCATACATTTTTGAGTACGAAACCATTGAGAAAAAAAGTGCCTGCTACTAAAAATCGATACTTCAGTGTGATACAGTCCTATCTTCTGGTAATACTTAGAACAATCCCATCTTCAGGTGATGCTTTGTATTGTTCTGTCAAAAATTAGGGTTAATGTCTTAGCTGTTTTCTAAATGCATTTAAGTGGTTAAATTGTATGAATTCACACAAATTTTTTATGTATTACCATCAAAAGTATCTCTTAAAATATGCAAAAATAATTGTTTTGAATGGAATAATAATAAAGAATAAACTTTGTTCGTTGAAATAGGGACAGCATAAAAGCTCGCTGTGAGATCAAACAAGTTCGCTATGCTGTGGTAGCTAATTTTCAGAGATTTTACAGCAAATATCTGTTTACTGCTGGAGCTAATTTATTTATTTCCGTGCAAGTATCGAAATAACAATATTGAATTATTTTTGTTGCCGTGTAAGCCGTTTTGATGGTGTTTGCTGCCGCTGCGCTGTTTTCGCGTTATACATCTAGTTTAAATTTGAGGTTCTTTTGCTTTTTTAATGTTTGTCTGTGTTGCGAAGATTTGTTTATGCTCATAATGTATGTCTGTAATAGCTGAGAAATCGTTGGAAAATTAATGTTTATAATATTGTTATTAATATAATGTGTAGAATAAATTTAACATCAGATAACTTTGTAACGTGTACGGTAAAGAATTAATTACTGTGAGGTGTATGTGAAATTTAATAAAGTTATGTTAAATTATTATAAGCAATTAATTAATATTGTTGTAATCTTTTTAATAATTTATGAATATTCGGCTATCCGGACACCACTAGACATCCGGATATAACCAGGTGACTTCCTGGTGTTCTGTTTTTGACTATTCTAGTTAATTTCCTCGAAGAACTTGATCAAAAAACAGATCTGAACATCCGAATATCACTACCGGTGTAAAAAATTGTTGCGGCAGTCTAGATCTATTTAAAGCCAGTCTAGTTTTTTCCTCGCGTTGCTATTTACAGTAATGCTAGATCGGCGCGGTCTTGATTCTATCTAGTTTCCTAGACAAGCTTTTAATTTTTATACAGATTTTGCAACGCGCTGCAATTATAGTAAAATTATGTTAATGCTAGCTTGGTACTATCTAGTTTTCCTAATTATATTTTTATCATGGCGTAAACTGAAATGCCAATATAGTTTTTATACAGAAATACTAGGTTTTATACTATTAACCATATTTTACACTTTTTTGCTATCAACTTCGCGGTAATTTATAAAAATATTGGAGTCTGAATCTCATTTGAAAATTATTACTACGGTAATTTATGAAAATTTTCAAGGTAATTTATGGAAATTTATGTGGTAATTTATAAACATTTGTACAATAGTTTATGAAAATGATGTAAAACACAAATTAGAACTAAAAAATTTAACGTCGGAAATTTATGGTAATTTGTGGAAATTTATTAGGTAATTTACGATAAAGTTTCTATGATTCAATTAAATAATAATTTAACTCTATAGCAACTATTTAATTGGTTATGGCAGCCAACTCTTTTTCTGAGTGTAATTATTATTTTGTTATATATTTTATTTTGTAAAATAAATTAAATTAATTTAAATTTTTTTTTCTAATTGGAATCATTCTTTTATTTAATTATATTTCAAAACAACAACATGGAAAATATGTCTATACGTGAAAGAAAAAATAATTAAAAATTTTTTTGCTGATCGTATAGAGGAAGCAAAATTTTCATGTAATGAGCATCTGGATTGACTTTTTTATTTTTTATTATCAATCTACATGTTTTGAAAAGTAAAAATCATATACGGTTTTTATTTATTTATTGTTAATTTAAGTGTAGGATTTTATTGGTATTTTAGACATATGAGCGGCTGGATTCTAGAAGGGCATGTAAATTTTTCTATTACAGTATTCGAAATATTTGGGAAAAACTGGTTCTTTGAAAATTGCAAATTTAATGACATTTTCTACTTCAATTCGCGATATTTCAGACAATTTTTAAAATTTTGTAATTAATTTTTTTTCTTTTTTAATGTAAAAAACTTGAGTTTCAATCTTTACAGCTCTCGTTTAACGGGCGATTTTTGAGTAGCAGAACTTCCAGTAAGTTGTTCATTATAATTCCAAAAATTTTTCTGTAAAATCATATAGCTCTTGTCAACTTTAAACATTCACTATTTCAACACTAAGTAATTTTTAACCCTATGCTTTTACAGAAAACTTTTTTAAAATTTTAATGAACAACTTTCTCATTGGAAGTTCTCTGTTACTCAAAATTTGCCCGTTAAACGAGAGCTGTGAAGATTGTAATTCAAGTCTTTTACATTGAAAAAGAGAAAAATTTATATCAATTTTGTTTATAAAGAAAATGACTTCACTGCAAAAAGAAGTATCTTAATTAAGATGTTTTGGTAGTCATTTCTAAGATGTTATTGTAGTCACTTTTTAGTCATTTAAAATATCTTAATTTAAGATGTTTAAAGTATCTTCGTACACATTTTCCAACATATTTTTTGGGGAAAAAGTTTTGAGGTTAACTACGGGCTTATTTGTAAGATATTTTATGCATCTTAGGTTTTAGTAACTTAAATTTTTTTCGCATCTTACAATTCACAAGTAACTTATCGCTAAACATCTTATTGAGACAGAAACATCTTAATTTAAGATACTTTAAAAAACTTACAGAAGTATCTTACTTTTTTAAGATAGAAAAAATATCTAAGACGTATAAAGCATCTTAAAAATCTGTAAGATACTTTCGAAAACATCTTATTTTAAGATGTAAGATACCATTTTTCCATCTTACATCTTATGTTAAGATATCAAATAAGATACTTATTTTTGCAGTGTTTGTTCTTTTTTCTACATTCGTAGAACATTTTAAGACGTACTTTCCTTTTTGTTTCATTAAAAAATTTTGAACATTCTAAAATTTAATAAACTTGGGGTATTCGATGCTACGAGTCTCTATATAGTAAAATGTCACAGCGAAAAGAATGTAATAATATAGCCTAACATCTCCTCTTTTTTTCGCTGTGACAAATCTACTATAGTGATGACACTAACATTTTATAGCAAATATCAAATAGCCCAGTTTTAATAAACTGTTTATTAAAAGAACGAAATAAAATGTCTTTTCGTATATCACTTGAAACTGGCAAATAATCGAAAAAGATACAATCCATATAGTAAATAAATTCGCCTTTTCCCCCTGTGATATGACCAATTTTTTACCAACTCACTTTCTTTGCAGAAAAGAAAAATAGACGGAAGAACTGAAAGCGATTCCCCAGGGAAAAACAAAGGTTTTCGACAAACACGCGTTGTCGAAACATCAAGTTACCTTGTTGCGGCACGCGTAAAGAGCATAAATTTCCTGGGACGTCTCTTGATTCTCCCGATTTAGCGTTGTACTATATATCAAAATTCTTCATTATATCTATGTATATATTTTACATATGTGTATATAAATATGCATCTATGTGTAAGTACCCTATTGATTGTTCACAGGCATTTAAGATTATGAGAAAAAGAGGACTAGACTAAAAATGTTATTTTTCTTGATCCCAAAATATTCGCGGCCGAGTGATTCGTTTCATTTGTTGTGACATGCAATGGGGGACCCCCCGCAGAAGCTTACCTGCATCATCGACTAATCACATCGGATAATAGGGAACAATACTGGACCCCGTGAAAAGTGAAGCATACCCATCACTTACCTATGAGTGTCCTTCCCTCTCTATTTTTATTCTCCCCTCCTCTCCTTTTATCTCTCTCTCTCTCTCTCTTGCACTTATGCATGCAATCTCTCCTCAAGCTTCATTGAATTCCTCTTCTCCTCAACTTCTCGCAAGCCTTCTCTTTCTCTCTCTTCAGAAGATATAATCCTCTTACGCACCGAGCACAAAGTAAAATTCGCCAGGCACTCGCCCGTTAACTATATGCTCTTAACTATACTGCTCTCTATTACGCATTGGAATGAGAAAAACGACAGAGAGAGAGAGAGAGAGAGAGAGAGAGAGAGAGAGAGAGAGAGAGAAAGCAAAAATTGAAAAAGAGAGAAGAAAATCGAGAGAGAAAGAAAGAAAATATTGAGAGTGAGATGATGGTAAAGCTACTGTATTGGACCATTCGAGAGAATTGGCTGGACCGCAACAGAAGCATTGTATTCTGCGAAATCTTTTAAGCGGGTGCCAAATTGAACCAAATCTGCTGATCTGAAAACTTTGGCGATCGTTCGACTGTTCGAGTGGTGCTATATATACGCGCCGCTATTTCGACCACTCGAGTGCTCGTTCGCCGCACTCTCAGTATAACCTCGTTATAATCACCGAACAAGGTTTACCGACGGTCCCGAGGGTTGGATGCTGGTTTCTCGTTACCTTTTCAAAGTACCACCAAACATACACACACGCTCTGTCTTTCTACAAGTTTGTCGGTCTTTTTGTCATATAACAAATATATATATATATATATATATATATATATATATATATATATATATATATATATATATATATATGCGCCCCTTCGTGTAAAATTTTCTTACAAGAGAAAAGAGCGAGACGAGATAGAGAGAGAGTAAAATTCTCTCACAAGAGAGAAAAAAGGAGGAAAGAGAGGGAGAGAGAGAAAGTGTAAAATTCTCTCATAAGAGACAGAAGGAAAGAAAGAGAGAGAGTTGTTTGCTTTTATACACCACGATTAAGAGATCACAATTTTTATCAAAAAATCCCTTTTCCCCCTTTCTCTCAGCCTTCTTCTCCTCTCTAGTAATTCTCATCAGAGCGGCATTATTACTATTTTAGTCTTCATACACATGCACACACGGCACGGCACAAGTAGCTTACCTATGTCAATGGAAATGAGTCACAGAAATACTAAAGTGCGCGACGCTTTAGCACAAGAGAGTAGGAAAAGCTTTCCTCTAGTCAACAAACGTTTGTTTGACACATTGACAATGTTGTTTAATACTTTGGAATAAATTCCTCTTTCAGCATGATGTATGCACGACGAGATATTTATCTTTTGAGATTACACACACGTGGACCCATTTTTCTTTCATTTTTGGATATACTTGATCTTTTACACATATTTTACTGAGAAATAAAAAACAAAAAGCTATTCTAAAAATAGCAGAGGTACATTAATTTTAAACAATAAAATATAAAAGAATTTTCCGCTCAGAAAATGAAAATGAATGAATTTTTCTCTTTAAGAATAAAAATTAGTTGAACACAATTGATTGGAATGATAATATTTAAATAATTTAGAGACAGTTTCACATCTACCGATGAAAAGTTAATTAATGATTAAATCCTCAATCAACCAATCACGTGCCGTTAAAATCGCTTTAATTATTGATTAATATTTAATTGTACTCAATTTTAGTTAATTGAACAGCAAGTTAATTAAAATGCAAATGATGTCATATTTAGTAAACCTTTACTAAGCACTGTGAAAAATGGTGAATTAATCGTAATGAAAATTCTTAATAATTTTAACCTTTTTTATGATGCTCGGAAACTAAGAATGAATTCGAGGGACAAAAGTCAAGATATTATTTTTTAAATAAAATATAAAGTAATATATCAATTATTTAAATCTTTGTAAAGTACAACTATTTGAAATTAATATCCAAATGTAAATTTGTATTTAAATGCTTAAAAATAATGTTTATACATTTATTTAACTTTAATTCTCGTATTGGGACATGCCAGGAAACTGAGAATTTAGGTCTTAAATGCTTATTTTATAAAACCGGGTAACGTGTTGCGGTATAATAGAAATCACCATGAACTTCAGTTTCCAATAAGAATAATTTCATTTTTTTCAAAATTCATGTAAAAAAACCTTGGACATCATATATTCTCTCTTTTTTAGAAATACCCGTTTGTTAAAGGACAAGTAATAGGTTATTTGAATAAAATAAATTTTTTTCTGTGTAGTTTTAACTAACGCAAATTTAGAGAGAAGAAAAACAAAATGTACATTTTGTAAGAGGAAAAATATAGAAACGCAGGTAAAAATGAGTTTCTAATTCTTCGCAATTTTAAATACATTCGTATACTTTTCAACTGCACAATTAAACTTTAATGAAAGTTTTAATTTATCTGAAAATATTTTAAAACTGCGTATAGCAATGCTTTTATATAGTTGATTTAACAAAAACTTGGTTGTTTCAGATGAATTTTCTTCTCAATATATTTAAAGATTGTGGATTTTGTTTACTTATTAATATTATTAATAAAGATTTGATTAATTTTTTAGTCAAAAACAGCCAATTTAATAGTAAAAAACTGACTAATTTCATTGTAAAATATTCGGCTGTTTCTATTTCAATTCATGTAAATTCATGTAGAAAATTTAGGAACAAGGAAAAGTAGTATTATAGTATTGTTGTTACATTTTCTTTTCAAATTTAAAAATGTTTTAAATTTTGAAAATTAACAAAATGGCGGACATTTTTTAAAAAATAAAAAAACTCAATTTTCTCAAAAAAATCATATTTTATTTTTCTGCAAATTTATAGATGAAAAAAACTTATTTCCAAATGGTTTCATATCCGCTAAAACATTTTGGAAGTCGCTATAATTTTATTTAGAAAATATCAAAACTCATTAGTTTGAATTGTTGTTTGTACAAAGTAAATATTTCATACAAACATTTCATGACTTTACAATGCTTTACAATTATCTGTAGTTCGTAAACAACAACAATCTGAAAAAATTGCATTCAAATATTTTTTTGGGTTGATTCAATTAAAAATCATATTTTATTGATTACAAAAGAGATTTTAATATTAAAAAAAAAGAAAAAAGCCACGTCTCGTTAGGTATGGTGAGGGGGTTTTGCAATTTGCTACGTTAAGCTACGTGGGGGAGGGGAGGAGTCGAAAAGTTCAAAAATCTGAGCTACATGATTTATGGATGGCCCCTAATATAGAAAATTTTAGAGCTTAAATTCGTATTGTGTCACTTTCGGAAATATTTGGGATACGTTTACACTTATTACAGTATACCATAAAAAATATTGGTAAATTTTCCTAACATTTCTCAGGTAATTTCTCATATTATTTTGGGTAAAGTCGTTTTACCCAAAACTTTTGGTAATTCTGCTAAAATTGTGAAATATTACCTAAATAAATTGGTAAATTTTCCTAAAACTTAGATAAAATCTTGGGAAAATTTCCAAATTTTGTGGATAAAATTATTTTACCAAAAACTTTTTGTGATTTTATCAAAATTGTGAAATATTACCTAATTCAATTGGAAAATTTTCCCAAAGCTTGGGTACGACAAAATAATACAATATTGAAAAAAAATTGCTAACTTTTTACCCTTATTCATAATTAATTAATTAATGAGTTTTGTTATTTTCTGAAAAAAATTATAGTGACTTCCAAAAAGTTGTAACAGACATGAAACCTTTGGAAAAAGTTTCTTTTTTCATCTAGTAACCACAAAAACATATGCAGAAAAATAAAAAAGTGTTTTATGAGAAAATTGAGTTTTTATTTTTCAAAAAATGACCTCCACTTTGTTAAATTTGAAAATTTAAAAAATTTTTAAGTTTGCAAAGAAAAAGTATGAAAAACACTACTAATATAAAAAAAATTGAATGATATTTATTTTTGACAAATAAATTTTACGAGGCCTTTAAACGGATTTACACAGGTGTTATAAATTTAAACTCATAAGGACTACATGTTTCTATAGAATACTGTCCTCTTCAGGTCCATTAGGCTTTTTTTAAAAATAAAAGAATTTTTTGACAAAAGTACAACAATATCGACAAAAAACGACAACATTTTTCTCACAAAGAGGAAACGTTGTATAATTTAAAAATTACATATTTATTTTATTTTAATAAAATGAAGAAAATAAGGAGGAGGAGGAGAAAAACACTGTGGTCACAGTATTGAGGTTCTGTTTTTCTTCTTCTTTTTTTTTGAAAATAAAATAAATATTTAATTTTTAAATTATACAACATTTCCTCTTTTTAAGGAAAATGTTGTCGTTTTTTGTCGTTATTGTTGTACTCTTGTCAAAAATTTTCTTATTATTTTTAAAAAAAGTCTAATGGACCTGAAGGGAACAGTATTATTCTATAGAAACATGTAGTCCTTATGATTTTAAATTTATAACACCTGTGTAAATCCGTTTAAAGGCCTCGTAAAATTTATTTGACAAAATATTTAATAAACAGAACGTAAAATTATTTAAAACAATATTTATTTTTATAAAAACTAAAAATATTTGAAACTAGTTTGTCAGCTGTTTAGATCTAAAATCACCATATGTCCTAAATTGTTAAAATCCTCATAAATTAGCGAAAAAATTTTTTTGACAAATAAAAAAAAACTTCCGTGTCTCTTTATTTGTCCTAAAAAAATCACATTAAACTTGATTTAGAATTTTCACCCTATTCGACCTACATGAATTGGAATATCCATTAAATATAAGAGGGAGTACGCTCTTTACTATACTATTGTACTGTATACTCTTTAAATTAACAGATATTCTGTCTTGAAGTTAGGAGTTTTCTTCTAAAACTTAGTAAAATCTTTACTATATAGTTACTAAATGAAACAGCTCTATTGAATAAGTTGAAAACTAACAATTCACATTCATGTTAAAACTTAAAACTACTAAATGAAATACACTGGAATCTGGATCGGTGAGACTAATCGGGGATGGCTTCTCACCGATCCAGAGGATCAGTTGAGACTGATAAGCAAAACAAACAGGACCGTACGAAGTATTTTATGCGTGCGCGTTTCTTTTAAAATTTCATTATAATATTTTAATATTAATTAATATTTATTTTTTTTAGTTTCTCCTGCCTCAATCTTCGTAGCGATTTCATATCTTTGTTTATTTGTTAAATAATGATTTATTTTTCGTGTTTCTGTAAATGCTTTAATAGCATCGGGCACTGCGGACCTTTTTTCGCTACAGTTATATACGGCACTGATCGCCACTTTAGAGTCCCCGCTCGGCCCTCTACCTTTCCTCGCCTATAAACTATGTAAACAGAGTCTCAGCGATCGAGAGCTCACCGATCCAGATTTCAGTGTAAGTAAAATTTAAAAAACTTACACGTTCACTAAGAAGTAATGAATGTCTGTTAAATTGGTAAAACTTGCTAAACTAATTCTCTGCAATATTTTGTGTAAAAAATATTAAACTATTAAACAACAATGTAAAAGTTAAAAAATTTTATTTAGAATTAATCGTAATGTGTATTATTACACATTTCTATTACAAAAAAATGTACTGTGTTGTAAACACGCATGTAATTTCACAGTGTAAGATGGTAATGTCCACCATGTAAAAAAAAGAATTCCAGTTATTTGTTGAATCTATATGTGGACCGTATACTATATTTCACATAGTAGAAGATCTTTTACTATATGTGAAATAGTGCGGCTCACTCATGGCACAAAGGTCTTGCAACTATTACATTCAGACGTTAAGGGTCAATTTTTCTCCTTGATTTATTTACAATGTGAAATAGGATACACTCCTACAACACCTAGATCTTACTACCATTATAAATACACATTTTTAGTTTTCAGTTGAAAAAATGACAAGAAATTTTGTAAACAAGAAACTATCGCCTCGGTGCAGTACTATGTAAGAATAATCGCGATTGGTTAATATGTTTGTTAAATAACGCCGGTGCCCCGTCTTGCCCAACTCTCCCTTGTCTCTTGTAGCTTCTCTCGAAAAAACAAGAAAAATGAATTTTTTTGTCGGAAGCAATATTATTGTCCTCACAATGCGTGGAAGAATCTTAGATTATAATTAGGTCCATTAATTATATCATGGTTTATCAATATATCACACCACGAAATTATAAATTTGTCCACTATACCATCACTAAGAAAAGCAGGGTGGCCGACTTAGGACCACTCTTATCTATAAATAAAACTGTTTTTTAAATAAAATACTTTAGAAATGCAAATTAATAAAAATTCTACTAATTTAAATTAATAAAAACTTCGTAATTTTTAGAAATTTTGTATTAAATCCCGAAATAGAAAGATTTTCCAATAACTAAGTTAAGTAAAATACAATTTTTTATACAAATTGATAAAAAATTAAAAATGGTAAAAATAAATTACTAGTAGTGACCGTAAATAAGTAATCGACTTATTACTGATTTATATTTAAAAACTATAATGAAACATAAATCACAAAAATTAGAGAATATCGCTTTACTTCAACCAATCTATTTATTATGCACGCGCCTGTTTATATTACGAATGATCTTCACCATCCCCGTATGCTTTACTCACATTTCATTTCCGTTTTCATTTTGCCTAAAACTTTATCCACTTAGCATTTTGTCCTCTTAATCCCTACGTGCCCACTTCATCTTATATTCACGTTTCCCTTTTTTATCTCTATATAGATACACAATAATTCTTAATTTCTTCCTCTTCCTCCCTCTACATTCATTCCGTTAGTAACGTTTAATTTTAATATCCCATTTAACATCAATTTTTAATTAAATTAATTACTAATAACTTATCTTAATGGAATAACGTTACACTTTATTCACTGACTGCTTACTATCATGCGAAAAAAAATGATTCTAATCTCTTTATTATAATAATCATAAGAATCTAATTTGAGATTAGAAATAAAAGGTATAAGGTATTATATTTATATAGTATATTATCACGAAATATTACCTTCAAAGAAACCTATGAAAGAATATAATCTACGGTTAAAAAATCAATTGTTCACTTTCCTCGGTAACGAACCGATGTGAAGGGATAATCCTAAAGAAAACGAAGCTTGTGCAAATTGTCTGGGCTACTGAGGTTTTGAAAGGGGCACGTGTACGACTTCTGCAGCTCGAAGGAAAGACAACACTATTATCAGTATTAAATTACTGGACACCTTACACCTAATTGGAAAAATTTTCGACACTATTTTACATTTTTTTCTTTCTCCTATTTGCATTTTATTTTTAAATAAACTTATAGTAGAAAAAACGTTATTTATAGAATTAATATTTTAAACATGTTAAAAACTATTAGAAAATGCTTTCGTTAATGAAAATAAATATTAATATTAATATTTAGTTAGTTAATAATTCAATAGTATCTGACTAATTATAGATTAAAAATTAATGAATAATTATTTATTTTAAAATTATTAATACTTTCAGGAAAGGTAAACATATGTTTTAATTTTTCATTTTTATGGTAACGAATTCTATTGCAACTATGAACAATTCAATCATAAATGTTAATTAGAAGTAATGTAGCATGTAATCAATGCAATTTGATATAACAATAGAGAAATTACAATTCGATAGTTCATATTATATATATATCACTAAATAGACAATGCGCAAACTGTATAGAGAAGCTTAAACATTATTTTGTGCATATATGAAAAGCAACATAGTTAATATTGAATTAGTTATTGTAGAAATACAGAGAGTATTGTAATTTAAGTTTAACCGTTTCGAAAATTAACATCTTCGAGTGTTACGATTTTGGATTTATCCTCATAATAAATTTCTATGTTAATGTAAACTCTGTTTTTACAACTATTGTATACATTTATGAATTATTAAAATAAATTAGTTTCTAAAACCATATAAATCTACTTTAACTTCTCTCTAATTCCAATAATTTAGATAATAATATTTGTACATTGAAATAAATGCATTGATTAACGTAATAATGTAACTTATAAATAATATGCTAATAATGATAGTAAATAATAATACTAATAAATGATAATATTAATAATAATAATAATAATAATAATGAACTATATTACTAATAATACTATAATAAACGCATTGAACTAATAATTTCAGTCTTTGAAATAAATATAAATAATATAATAATTGTTTGCTACACATAATAATATTAATATCGAACAATAAAAACTTAAACTAATAATACTGATGTAAATATCAATTAACTGACTTAAGGATTAAATTCTTCTTTTTTGGTATCAAAATTGGAAGTCAGTTTTTTAAGTTTAAGACCTGGGATAAAAAAATCAAGAAAATTGTTTAATGTTTTAAACTTGTTCAAACTACTCATCTCCACTTTTGATTTCAAAAGTTGTCGATTTTAAATACGCAGTCACCATATTGTAGTAAAATTTTAAATATTTTTTTTACAGTTGAATATACGTATTAAATAAACAGTGAAAAAGAAATAAACAGTAGAAAAGAATCCTATTTCACAAATTTATATATTAAAAAAGTATTTTTTTCTCACATTTCCAAAAACAGCAAGAAGAACAACTACTACTACTAAATGAAATTTTAAATATTATCATCAGTTATATTCTAAAAAAATTAAATTTTATCACAGTATTGTTTGGAACAAAAAATTAAGAAAAAATGGTTTGATATTCTTTTGCTTTGTAGGTAAAAAAAATTCTCGAATCTAACTTTACAAAACTATATAAAGTACAAAACCCCGAATCACAATTACGCTGAAACCAACCAGAGTTAAAGCATCTGTAAACAAAAAATTTCTTATGCATTTAATTTAACCAGAATTACATCCTCTCTAAATTTAAAAATGTGAAAATTTGCATATTTGACATCCTTAGAAAAAGCATGTTCACAAAAAATTCAAATTGCAACGGACTGTTAACAAAACTGTGTGGATCAAATATTTTTTAAAAAACGATGTTCCAATTAGAAACAGATTTAAATAAAATCTAGATTCTGATGTTGTATAAAAATTCATCAACCATCATCCGCGCCTGTTCTAATAATCTCCCTTAGAAAACAAAAACGTGAAGAGATAATTTTTCAACTCTCATCAACATACATTGACTGCGGAAGCACTCCAAGCCCACTAAAGACAAGATTCATACAGATCTTTATTTTCCAGCAAAATACACCTCGAGAGTGAGAGATATACCAATTCGAATAAAAAGAGAAGGAGAAAACCGGTAGATTAGTCGGGTATATCGCGCAACCGGGGGTATATGTATATATCTATATATAGAGTACCTACGAGGTGTACAGTAAAGCGAGAGCAGGATGGCTAGAGGGTGAGTTCCAACGACGATGAGAAGAAGAGAGAGTCAGGGTGGGAGGGGGTTAGCTATAAAGGCTAATTGGTTAAAAGCTCACCGCTGGCTGCAGGCTTAAATCAAGATCTTGGAGTGTTATAATGGATAAGTAACACGACGTGGCACGGGACGGACACACCAGTTTTCCCCCCTCCCTCTTCTTCTCTCTCGCTCTTTCTGCAATTCTCTCTCTTCAGCTTACTCTATTTTTCACTCTCTCTCTCTCTCTCTCTACTATTCTCTTCTTCTTCACTCTCTCTTTCTCTCACTTATTTTCCTCTCGCTCGCACCCTATCAATTCCTCTCTCACGTCTTTCTCCATCCAGTAGTCAACCAACCCTGAACAACCCCTTCTGTCTAAACAAGCGGAGTATATCTTGCGAGTTAAGGACCAAGCTCACGCGATTGGTCCATTCCGAAATCTACCCCTAACTGTTGCAACGTAACGCGGACCATCGATCGCCGCTCCTACCTATGAGAAAACGCGAATGCCGTCCTCTCAATGCTAAACTCCGCCCCGCAACCCTCTCTCGTAGAACCCCAACAACTTTTAGCTTAGTCACTACACGAGATACAACCCCTATCGTTGCTCCCTACCTTTCATCCCCCTCCCTCGCTCCCTTCGTTCAAAAACCACTTTCCACGCCTCTCCACATCCCAACCCCAACGTTTTGTACCTCTCTCTGCTTTTGCTTTTCACTCTCTCAACAACCTAACTCTCGAGAGAGTGCTACTCTCTTTTTCGAGTCGCGGGCGAGCGAAAGAGAGTGCGCGCACGAGGCAGAGAGAGAGAGAGAGAGACGTGTGTGTACGTACGGGCACGTGTGCATGTTTACCATTTGGGTACGAGAAAGAGAGAGCGAGAGAGACTGTGACGCGCCGACATGTACGTGTGACCTGCGGTTTTCTACGGCGTTTGCAACCCTTGGGTGCCCAAGCGGAAAGTAGTACCGATCAGCAGTCCGTCGCTCGCTGTAAACCAACCACCCCGCCTGCCTTTACGTCCACGACACGATTAAACACTCAAGACCTCATAAACTATCCATCGCAGTCAAAATTATTACTTAAAAAGCAACTATTCTCTAAATAGAACCAAAAATATTATTTCTAAGGTCAAAATTGTTCCCGAATAAATTATTCCTAACATCCAAATTGTTTCCAAAAAGAAAAAATTCACAAAAGTAGAATTTCTCAACAAAAGCAGCCGGCTATTAACGAAAGAGAAACAACTAACCCAAGAGCAAAAACTTCGCCCACGGAAAACACCTCCCCCGAAGGAATTCGCAAATTGTAAATTCCCATCAGTCAACTGATCCCAATGATCCAATAAATCAGCAATTAAGAAACGTCTCCAAAAAAACACCAAAGAAACATTATCATCATGAATATAACTTTATTAAATGAAATGAAAACTTTACTAAATGAAAAAGTCGTTACTGACTATACAGGGGTAAGAATACAAAATTTCCAATTGTAAAGTGGCAGGCCGCGAAATTAGGCAGTGATTAGTGAAAGGAAGTGGAAATTGTGAGCCATTTATACATGAAGAAGAGCAGGAGTGGTGCTTGAAAAAGAGGGGTTGTGAGTGAAGTATACGTGGGGAGAGAGACTGATTGAGAAAAAGAGTGGTGGGATCCTTTGAGGGTGGGGTTCAGCAAAAGAGTGGGCAAGGGGGGTGACTTTAGCAAAGCGTCTTGTCCCCTATCATCCTGTCGTTCAGGTATCGCTTACGAATGTCGGTCGATCGTTCGAATCGTCGATGCGTTCATCCGTCGGATATGTGGTTTTGTTATTGCTGATATAATCATGTTAACTGGATTGGCATCAACAATGGTGCGGTACAAGATGTTTGTGTTTGGTGTATTAACCCTTAAATTACGTCAATGACAGCACTGGAATTAAGAACCAAAAAGGGAGAAACAAAGAAAAATAAAAACCGACCTTTTGGGACTTTTGATCACAAAAAAGTCAAGTCACCGCCAACGGTGAAAAAATTCCAGAGGTGGATGATTAAAAGGACATGTCGGGTGAAATAGAAATTGAAGTGTCCGTTGTATCGGAAGAGGATTTGGAGTTGGAAAATTCGCGCAGTAGTTCAACGCCCGCCGAAATGTTACTACAGGAGAAAAATGGTAAAAGTGCTTGTGGACTTGGGAATCCATTTAGTTTTGATGTTAGTAAGGCGACATTGAGGCCGGTTTGTAATCCGCAATATACGTCATTTAGCATTTCAAATATTCTTGGTAGATCGGAATCACCAACGGCTGACTCGACATCGGTGTCTGGTGAACGTCAATCGGACGCTGACAGATCGTCGCCCTTAAATCCACCGAATTCGCAGAATAATCAAAGACTTATAACGTGTGTGAGTCCCGTTTCGCGAATATTGTCGCCCTCTCCATTAAAACTCGCTGGTGGCCAAAGACTGATTAATCATTCAACAGAAACGAGGAGTAATTCGGTTGGCATTGGATGCGCTATCAGTACAACGAGTCCAGTGTCGAATTATTCTTCAAGTGATGCGAATAACACGATGATTGGGCATCAAGCGTCGGCTGATCTCGCGATGCTATCTAGGTATTATACTTGAGAAAATTTATAATCAAGAAACAATAACAACAAAAAACAATATTTATTATTTGAAAACGAGAAAAATAGATTCAATATACTCTGTTTCAGGAAAGATTGTTCTTCCGGCGCGTAGATTTTTTTCTTAAATATAGCAGTTTTTCTGAGGATATTCAAACTGACACAAAAAACTAATCAAAACGCAAATTCACAACATTTTTGATTCGTTTTTTGCATCAATTAGATATTCTTAGAAAAACTGTGAAGGAAGAAAAATTTTTAAATTGAGTTTTTTGGAAATACAGATTACTTTTTTAATTTTCTAAAGACTGACTCTTTCCCAACATATGTGCCAGCAAGCCCCATTAACCCCCGTACAAAAAACTACTGAGCAATCACAGTAAACCCTGCACGGAGAAAACTATTTATTTTAATCAAACACATGTTGTTCAAATCAAAAATACAGGAAAAAATATGAGTACTTTTAAAACAGTCGAAACCTCGATTGTCTGAACTTTTTTGTAATCTTATACTCA
This sequence comes from Leptopilina drosophilae, assembly GCA_032873175.1. NCBI lineage: Eukaryota > Metazoa > Arthropoda > Insecta > Hymenoptera > Figitidae > Leptopilina > Leptopilina drosophilae. Next base: position 49,980,644 of record CM065478.1, read on the forward strand.
AAATATTTTTAATATTTAAAATTTTTCTGGAATTATTCACAAATAATTCTTATCAATAATAGTAAAATTACTTCACTCACTGTGATTAGTTATAATTATTATCCTAAATTATGAACGAAAATATTTCCAATTTATTTCTCCTATCCTGATTTTCGGTTAACTAAACCAGGCCCTGTCCGAATCAGTTTGCCGTAACTATGCCTGAAGCTTCTGTACATTTCTAGCAATAACTTTTACTTTTTAACTTCAGAAAAAAGTACATACGTTTGAAAAACATTGTTATGAAAATTCCTAAAATTATATGTACTTCGAAGTAAGTAGCTTTGACTCAAACATATTTTGATTTAATTGAAACCTATTATTTAGTTTAATGATTAACATAAATTAGATATTGAATTCAAACATCATGTAGAAGATAAACATTTAAATTTGAATAAATCACAATATTCTTAAACATACACTAAAAAGTTATTTGATCCAAATAACCGATTGATTGTCTATTACAAAATAAATATTTACTTGAATCAAATAATTTTTATTCAGAAAATGATAATTTTTAATTGATTTTTGATTAATAAAATATAGTATTTGCTTTATATACTGAAATTATTGGTTAAAATACGATTTAACTGACATAAATAAAAATTATTTGATTCAAGTAAATTTTTATTTGATAATAAACAAGTAATTGGTTATTTCAATCAAATACATGTGACATTTTACGTGAAGTGTCCCAAATCAGTTAATATTTAATTTACATTTTTACAAAAATCGATCCGTTTTATCTAAAAATAAATTATTGCAAACGAAAGCTGAGATTTTTCCTATTGGCATTAAAATTTACAGAATGCTCTTTTGTTTTTGAGATATTAAATTTTGAAGAAAAGATTGCGACGCGGTCGCCGATACCCTCACGCCGGGTGACATATGCAGCACAGTGCGTTTGCAATCATTTATTTTCAGATAAAACGGATCGATTTTTGTAAGAATGCAAATTAAATACTAATCATAAAATAAATACTAATCTTAAAATAAAATCATAAAATAAATCATAAAATTATCATAAAATAAATACTAATAAATTAAATACTAATAAATTAAATACTAATCTTAAAATTTTAAGATATATAATTCAACATTGAAAAGAGAATGAAAAAACATTCCAGATACATAATGGACAGAATTTTTTCCATTACAAGAATATGCAGAAAAAATTGAAAAAGTAAGTGTGCTTCCTCCAAATTTAAAAAAAGTCAGAAATGTTTTTGGGTCCCCTTTTTTACTTGATAGAACAATAAATAACCAGAGTAATTAAATTAAATAAAAAAAGCTTCATCTGAAACAGCTACAAAATTCATTGTATTACTTAAATTTTTAGTTGTTTTAGGACTTACGCTATTCCAAATGAAGCTTTTTTTCATACATACTTCAAAATTGAACTCAAAATTTTTCATTTTGACCTTTACATTTTATTTAATTTCATTCTATTTTCAAAATTATTTTTGAAAATTTATTACACTGTAAAAAAGGGAGTTAAATTTTAACTCCCCAGAGGATTCTGTAAATGTATTGCACCCATTTAAGAGTTAAAACGGGGGCAGTTAGATGAAGGAATTAAAATTTACACAGTAAAAATAACAAATTTTTAAATTAACTCTCTTTTGAAGTTGATTTTTATCTTACGAAATTTCACTCTCAACTACCGTGACCGACAACTCCCTAGATTTTTTATAGTGTTATTGTAATACATAAAATTTAATTTTGAATTAGTAGACAAAATATAGACAAAATATTTTGAATATTTTGTTAACTCAACTACTCCTTAATGTTAGTTACTCTTCATTATCTATAAGCGAACTATAGTTGAAAATACATCTTTTTCGACAGTATTCTTTTTTAAAACAAAATATTTGTCTATTCATATTTTTTTACTTTGTTAAAGATTCATATACATCTAAATCACAATTTGATTCAAAAATCTAAAATCCGATTTTTTCGAAAGTTCTATGAAACTATTATCATTTTCCGAAAGCATCAAAACCGTACTTAGACTGCTCTATAGAAAACTTACTATTCTGGTCCAAATAAAATAGTTTCGTTTATTTAGAAGTATAATGACTGATAAAGCGAAATTTTATAACTAGCTTTTATAATTTATAATTTACAGAGTATAAATGTCCACATACAGAATAAATATTTATAATTGCCCTGATATATTAATTAAGAGTCGAAATTATAATCTACATACATTTGGATATGATATGAGACATTAATGCGCAACCGAACAGAAATTTATGTCCTCAAATATATCGAATAGTTATAAATTAACTTAATTTATTTGGTTGATTGTGATTTATGGTTCTTTGTATGGGATCACATTACATGTTTAAATAGTGTTAATTTATTCTAATTCGCTTTCTCTCGTTCATGATACAAAATACGAAAATGTTATTCAGATGAGGAGGAAATATGAGATAATTGTGGCCCCCTGCCACGATTCATGTTTTCTACCCGAGTATATCCAATAACAAGGCATTAGCATTTGTTTCTATAGAAAGAATAAATATCAAAATAGGGGAGCGATTGTAAAGACGATTTTAAATATTAATTCCCACTCTTCAATCTATACAAAAAAACCTACTTGAATGTAGAAAAAAGACATTTAACGTTTATTCAATTTTCATATCGAAACGGTATGCCGTTAAAAACAAGTTGTTCATTCCACGAACATTTAGTTTCCTCAACAAATTTTAACTGTTTTTGAAAAATATAAGCAGCGATTACTTTTATAAATTTTGATGAAATGTATACTTTATATACATCAATCGATTCGTTTTCATTTGAAGAATGTAATTTTAACAAGAATTAACTAAAATTTATGTGTAGAAAAAAGTTATTTCAAAAAATACAAAAAAAATTTTTTTTTAACTTTGAAAAAATGGTATAAAAAAATTTTGTAGATATATTTGGAAATCCTTGTGTCAGATTCCAGGTATTTATGACTGCAATGTACCTACAAAATTTCAGGAAAATCCATTGAAACGTGTCTGAGATAATTTGTACACAATATTTTTGACACACACACACACATACATCTGGACATTAGCTCGCAATTTCATATACATGTATTCTAGACAAAAATAAGTCCATATAACCATCTTTTGGAAAATTGAAAATCGTCACGAATGCAAAGCTTCCTCTCGAGGAAAAAACAAAATTGAAAAGACTTCTTTAAAAAGTTTTTTTCCACAACGGTGTAAATAATAAAAGAATTGTTACTTTAATGTAATTAAACTTTGAGTAACAATTTATCAGTTACACACAGAGTTGTGGATCGCAAATATAAAATTTTCAAAAAATATCCACTGAAATAATTAATAGAAAAGTAAAACATTCTAATAATCCACGACTGTGAGCAAGAGAGAGAAAGCGAATGTCTAAAAGTTTAATAGTGAGATAAACGGAAAATTTACAAAATAATGAGTGAGGAGTAACCGTTAACAGTGGGAAAGAAATTTAGATGGTCTATTCGCCTAATTATCCCAGTAACCGATTACGCGCTCGAGTAAACGCCTAAAGCTATAGTCGGTTAATCCGCTGTTTAGACGTTCGCTTATTTTCTTCTGAAGACAGCTGAGTGTTTCGAGATAGGGATCATCGTAAATTTATCGTACACGCTCAGAAAAAAAGAAAAAAAGAGAGAGAGGGAGAAAAGAAAAAATGCTACAGACTAAAGAAAAAGTAAATTCCATTTTCAAACATATTATTTTTCTGGAACAATATAGTTGCAGGTCAAATTTAATAATATCAAAAAACCACAACTCGAATGTAATCGTACAAGCGCATAATTTATATATGATATTTCAACCAGATGCGTATCTACAAAAAAATGTGTAGCAGAATTCTTAACATTAAATCGAATAATAATTTGAAGTAAATATACATTTAAAGTCATGAAATAAAGATGAAAAATTGTATTTTCCGGGTTAATTAAATTTCATTTTATAGTATAAAATTATTGACACTGTAAATTTGGTTCTAATGCAGAAAGAATCTAGAATTTTGAAAAGGACTCAACTCTGAAAACCATAAGAGACATTTTCACATAACAATTATTATTAGTAAAATTGACTCCTGCGGTTTTCATTTCGAAAAAGGCTCAACACTGAGCTATTTTCGAAGTTCGCAATATCTCAAATGTATTCGCTTATTGCATTTACTATTGAAATTTAATTATTATTAATTTATTACAATTCATTTATTTTTAATTACTTTCTAATAGGGGAGAGGGTCCCAAAGTGGTCAGGGCCCTAAGGTGGTCATCTAAGAAAATTTTTGTATATTAGTTAGTATCTTCAAATGTTTTTTGTTATTGTTATTATTTGAGAAGACAAAGATTTTAGTAAAGTTTTGAGGTAAATAGTCGTATGAGTCTCTTTGTAACGTGAACGTTGTAAAATTTCTGTTTTTGAATGATTAAGAAATTTTTTTCTCAGGGTGTTAAAATCATCGAAATTAACTACTTTAAATTAATAAAAATCGTTATAATTATCTTTATATATCGTACAATAATATTGCAAATGAATATAATTAATATTGTGCTTTAAAAAATTTTTTTATTAACGTTTAAAAAATTGTGGCTTGGCCCTAAGGTGGACACTTTTTTGTCCACAAGGTGGTCACTTTTGATTTTTTATGAAAATGTGTTTATACGCAATATTTATTAACATTTATCACTTTGAATGCGAATTTTATCAATTTTTAAGTTTTATGATGAATAATAATGAAAAAGAAGTATTTTTAAAATTTTACGTTTCTAATGCATACACAAAAAGTATCATTTTTTACGAAAGGACAAAATGCACAAAAAAATATGTAATATGTTTCTGTGATCGTGAAAAATACTTAATATTAAATAAACAACTTAATAATACGTTCTTTACATTTTTTTATAACTTTTTTAGTGAATTTTCGTACGGTGACCACCTTGGGGCCACTTTTTTAAAAGTCGAATTTTCAACTTTTTTTAAAAAGTGACATAACTTTTTTTTATAAAAAAATAGGTACTAGGTAATGGTATTTAAAGATTTTAATCAAATTTTTTTCAGTGTATTTTTTAAAAATTAATCCACATATTTTATTTATTAAAAGACAAAAATAACGTGAAACTTTTCGTCCATTGACGATGGACCTTTTCCGCCAATAGTTTGAAATATGATAAAATGTGTTATTAAATAATATTACAATATGAAAATTGCATTGGTAATTTAAATAATAGTAGTCCTAAGTTGGCCACCCTATACGTTTCTGACAAAATAGGGTATCCTGGACGAATCTATATGATTTCATGGTGTGATATATCGATTAACCATGATATACGTAGTTTATGGACGTAATTATAATTGAAGATTCTTATACGTATTATAATCCAATAATATTGTTTACGACAAAAGAAATTTCATTTAATGACGTGATTAAATTTCAATTTGTTACTATTTTCAAAGCCAACTTAGGACCAGTAATATTGAAATTTTTGAGCATCACTGCTCTTCTTTATTGTATTCTAAACTCTCGAACAAAATTTCATCTCAAGTTATTAAATATTTAAAGAGAAAAGTGGTAGAAAATATTACCATTGAGAGCTTAATAATCACATGCTGTTAATTACTTTAAATAAAAACTATTTAATTCAAGTAAATATTTCTTCAATAATAGACAAGTAGGGGAGACCAAGAAGGAAAATAACAAAAATCAGTTTTTTTATTTTAGTGTTCAAACTATTTAACGAATAATTTTTGTTAATACGTTAATTGAAAACTTGGATTCTCATCTATTACATAAAATTTGAATTAGACATTTAGATTAAATAACCAGTTCACAGCTTGACTTTTTCACAACCTCTGCATTTGTTACTTTCCTCCTAATCCCCGAGGAGGAACGTAACAGCACCTTGGAGGAAAAGTAACATTATAGAATACGGTTAATATTATATAATTTTAAGACATTGTTAATTTAAAATACTTTTATTGTCAACTTATAAAAATACAAAGATACTCAAAGTACAAATTATACATATTTAATACTTTATTGAATACATATTCAATACATTTTGGTACATTAATGTCTCATCAATATTATTTTCTTATCTATATCACAGATGTAGCATTTAATTTTAAAACTTAGCCTATATGTAATATTAAATTATTAAAATGTGAAACAAAACTACATATTTTATATTTTAAGTTAAATTAATAATAACGTAATAGCTTTTGCCACTTAAGAAAAATTGCCAAATTTTGCATGTTTCATATTTTTGGCATATAAAAAATTAAAAATAAAACACTAATCTTTTAAAACATGAAAATAACTTTATCTAAAGTTTAAAAGCAAAAATGAACAATTATGGCAAACATGAAACAAAACAAAATAAGAACAGAGAATTAAAACTTGCCTGGTTCAATAAACTATGTTTAGGTTATGTTAATATGTCAAAACGAAAGTCAATTTACTTATAAATCATTATACATTTAACGAACAAAAGTTAATCTATAACTTTAAATATGATTTCCTTGATTCATTTCATAAAGTATTCACAATATATTGAAAAGAAGAGAAAAGTAAACAACGTATTACTTTCCTTCTCACGCTCCTTCTCAACAAAAAAGTTAAAATTACACAAAAGTATTACACGTAATTTATAAATACACTATTGCAACTAAAAGACAGATAATTAAGCTACAAAAACCCGAAAAAGCACATTTTTTAATACTGAGTAATTTCAAAAACATGAGGTTTTGAAAATTGAAAGGAAAACTTACTTTTGACGTATTTTTGTAACGTCACGTCACTAGCGGACTTCACCTAACCGGAAATGCTCTTGAACACTATGGAGAAGTTGTAGGGGGTACTACTGACTAAAAAAAAATTTAGACTGTATTTTCGTTAATTTGTTTAAAAGATATTAGCGTTGTTACTTTCCTCCTCGGTCTTCCCTAGTCGGTTATTATTTAAATCAAATAACATTTTTTTGCAGTGGAATAATAATATTAACAATTATAATAGAAAATAAAAATAATTTCAAAATTCAAATAATATTTAAAGAAATGTAAAAATCTTTTTTATATTAACTCTCCTGCGTACAAAAGAGAATATATTCGTCTAATCATTTTTAATAACTTTTAATTAATAATAAATATAAAATAAATTGCCAACTTCTGTTTAAAGTAATATAAAGTGATCTATCAAGTTGCAAAATGTTTCTTAGAGACAAACGAATGTTTAGATTTTTCAGTTCCACCCAACTTAATGCTTTTTCGAAATAAATGTTAGAAATGACTACACCTGACTCGGAATGATCGTTAAATTCAGTGTTTAGTAAATATTAAAAACAACCGAGTGATAATATCATATAATAATTTAAATGTTAGAAATAATTTAAAAATAATATTTCATTCAAATTAAAACTAGAGGTGTGCAAAATTCGAATCGATAGAAAATACGAATCAAAGTAGCCAATTCGAAGTTTCGAATTACTCGGTTTGATTCGGTTTAGTATTCGTTTGGAATCGGTCAATTCGAAATTCGTAGTTCGAATTGTACTTAACTCAGTTCAGTTTGTTTTCAAAATGAGTCAACCTATTTGCACAATTATTTTGACAGAAATCCTAAACTAAAAATAGTAGCTAAAAGGAAAGGAAGTATTTCGCTAATTGTTTGTACGAGTGTTTAACGGTCAGGGATTTTTTGGGCAACGAAATTCAGGGAATGTCAGAGAATTTCATTCAATGTCAGCAAATTTCTAAACATTTGTACAAAAATTAAAATGCTTGCGAATAAAAAATTATTGTAATACAACAAAACTTCGAAGATTGTTATTATTGTTTGTTTCTATCATTAGATATTAATTTATTGTCAAAGATGTCAGTTACAATATTTTTGTCCCAAAAAAGCAGAAAGAAAATTAGTAAAAAGTCAGGGAAAAGTCAAGGAATTTTTTTTATCAATCCTTGTTAGACACCGTTTTGTAGTACCTACATAAGAAAAAAAGAACTTATTTTGCAAATTTTTTGTACAATTTTTAAAATAAATTTTTATTCATTTTAACAATCTAATTGATAATATATAATTACATATTATAATTTTCATTATTTATGAGTAAGAATTTCTGAAACGTGCCACCTAAAACTTGAATATTTTTATTTTTTCCAAAACGTTAATTTTTTGTAGCCTTTAACATGAAAAATCACTATGTTAAAGGAGTTTGCAATAAAAGATTTTTACTTTTGTTATTAACAATTTAAAATTTTTATGACTGCTTTTAAAGCAATTAATTTCAGAAAAACTTTTTGTCCTATTTCAATAATTCAACCAGCATTATTTTAGTCTTGCATTCGACTTTCGAATAAAAATTATTTTGCCTAAAGATATTGAATTTCAATAAACAAGAAAATTGTTTATTTATAAAAAATATGTAAAAAAACACTTTACTCGTGAAATTTTAAGTTCAAACAAAATTATACTTATTCTTGAAATATTTTGGAATAATATTCCACAGTGAAAAAAATGCACGCATGAAGAAGTAGCTAAAAAAATTATTTTTTGAAACTGTAAACGAAATAATTCAAAGTATAACCCTTTAAGAGAAAATGATATTGCAGCGCATGCCCATCTCTATAGGATGATTCTTCTGAAAGTGACAATTTCGATGTCTCGATTAATTTTTCAAAATCTACTCTTTAATAATTATTATCAATTTCCATAGTGAAATTTTAGCACTTATTTATCTTTTAAAAAAGAAAATTAAATAATTTTATTCAACTGAATCTCTGTAATAACTAAATTCCTTTCATCTCCGAAGCCTTTTCAACATGTCTCCAATAGAACTTCTATAAGAATCTGACGTTTAATTTTCTTATATTTTATCTATAAAGAGGAGAAAAATTGAGCGGCTGGATTCCATAAGGGCATGTAAATTTTTCTCGGCCGAAATCAAAGTCCCCTAGACACTCAAAATCCAACTTCTGAATTAAAATTTTTTAAAATATATATAATATATAAAATATAAGGATACATTTAATTTAAACATTTAAATTCAGAAGTTAAATTTTGAGTTTCCAGGGGCCTTCGATTTCGGGCCGAGAAAAAATTTACATGCCCTTATGGAATTTTTAATAAATAACTGAATGCAGAAGTAAGTTTAACAGAATATTTCGATGGTAATATAAAATGAGAGTGTGAGATTTGTATATTTTACTAAAAAAATATTTTAATTGTGCCCTTATGTAGATAAATGTGAAAAAAATTGATTTTCCATCTTCGAAGGTTTTCATTTCCAAAGCTTTTTCCTTGAAATATGCAAGTTTTTCTTTTGTTTTTAGTATTTACCTGCTTTGCTTTAAAAAAATTAACACAAATTACCATTAAATCAAATATTTTAAATAAATTTATATTTTAATCGAATTGAATATATTTGGTATTAAAATATGCAAATTATTAATTTTTAAGCAGTGTAATTTTTTGAGTATGAAATTAAGTAGTTTTAATGTAAAAAACAGTATAATTAAAAAAAAGAAATTGAAAAACTAAAGGTTAAAAGTGTCACATTCAGTAGAATCACTCATATCTAAATAATTATTTAACCTATACTTCTTAATGTGCTATTTTATTTCTCTTCGAAATTTTATTCGAAATGGTTTAAAGAATAAGTATAATTATTTGAAACTTAAGTGATAAGAGAAAAAAAATTTGTTTGCAAAATCCTATTCCAAGTGATTTTTCATGTAACGTATGTATTCATTTTTGAATTTTATTAAAAATAACTAATATAATTTTTTTGCAACACTAACCTGTAAAATTGAATTTTACACACTAAAAACAGTGTGTAAAGTACTTCTTTTTATAGCGGTGTGTGAAGTGTTACTTTACACACCGCTAGTAGTGAATAATGTGAATTCCAGTGTGTAAAGTGATTTTCAGTGCGTAAAATGATTACTTTACACATTCTCGTGACTGTTTGATGAGAAACGATGAAATAAAGCTTTTAAATAACAATTTACAATCACATTTTTTTATATTAGCTTCAGGAAAATTTCATTTAACAGTTCCCCACTACACCTGAACTTACAGTAATATTGGCAATAGTGCTGCAAATTTAGTTGTTCTAGTATTGCAAAAAATGTTGTATGACACTCGTGCATAAAGTTTACCGATTCGACTCGGACTATACCCAATTCGAAACGTCGAATTTCGAATTGTCCAATTCGAGTCGCATTATCCACCATTTGAATTTTCTGTTGTCGAGTTAAATAATTTTCGGTTCAACTCGATTAAATGCACACCTCTAATGAAAACTTTTCTTTCACAGTAAAAAAAAAATTTTTTTCCAACAAATTGCAGCGAAGTCAAATATTTTTAAAGTCTAAACGTAAAAATTGTTGGTTTATAGCGATTTATAGCTTGTTGGATATTGTTTGCTTAGTTAAGCAATACTTTTTACTTTTTATACTTTAGCGACATTTATTCGAAAAAACAATCAATTACTTGTCTCTTACACGTTACAGAAATTTTTTATATTTAAACCAAATATAATATATTTTTGTTAAATAAATATATATTTGTTTTACATACTAACTACTCTCTAAAACTGAATCAGTGGAATTTCACTCAGAATCAGTAACTTTATTCTCAGTCAAATTTTACTGATTCAGGTTTAGAGAATAACCTCTATTTGTTTTAAATAAAAAGTTTATTTTATACAAATAATTTGTACTCATTTATAATTTATTGGTAGCAAATAAATTTCTATTCAGATAATATCTTTTCTCCAATGATTTTCTTTTGTGACAACAAAATTTTTATAATTAGTAGAGTATCAAAAATTGTAAGTCAAATACATCACGAACATTACTAAAACATAATAATAAATCATTTAAATACTTAATATAATCTATTTGAGTAGAAGAATCGCGATTGCACGTTTGTTATTAAATAAATAATATTTGTAGATTATGATTATTATTATTTTAGTCAATTATACACTTTTCTTTCAAAAACAAAAATTATTTATGTACACAAAGTTTGTTTTATATAAACTTTATCCTGCACATAAATATTTATTTGATAATAGTTAAATAATCAGTTATTAAAATCAAATAAATTTTCAGTGTAATAGTAACGATGATATAATAATGATAATGATGGTAATAATAGTAATAATAGTTGTAAAATATCAATAATAATAATAATAATTGGTATTATTATTTTTATTGTAAATTATTATTATAAAAAAATGAAAATGTCTTTTCAATATATTAATAATGAAAAAAGTGAATATTAGTAAATACTAACATTAACATAATATAATTTTTATTACGTACATAATTTGAATAGTTTAAAAAATATTTGTAATATTTCTAAGTATATAAAGTAGTAACAATAAAAAATAAACGACACGCGGCGGTTGAAGTTCATAGATATATAAATAAGAAATAATTTATAAATTTTGCATCCGGCTTGGATATTTTCCAGAGAAAACTAGCTTATATATTTGCAAGATTCTATGATAGTAGCCTAATAATCACTAGGAAAAGCACAAGATCTCTGTTGAATTCGAATCTTACCTCGAGGGAATGATATAACATTTTCCTTTGAAAGCAACTGACTCACGTCGGTACCCCATTGGCCAAAAGTTTTGTCGGCGGACGTAGCTTTCGCGGGTGGTGCCTATTCGAACTTTTGCCTTTGAAGGTTTTGATAGTGAAAGAGTATCTTTATTCCTTCATAAGTTTGGACCAAGAAAGCATTTCGAAAACCCTCTTGTATATTTATATATACACACTTTTGACCATTAGAATCTTTCCACACATACATCTTATATAAAAGAAACGACGCTCGGAAAAGAATTTGCGTCAAAACAACCAAATTTTGGTTTAAATCATCCAAATAAATGAATTCCTAAAAATGAGTTAACTAAACGTTTTTTAATTTAACAAATCTTTTCAGTTGAATATTTTCATCGAATATATGTGGGTAATTAAATTTAAAATGTCATTTTCATGTCCTGCCCAAAAATCTGGAATACTAGTTCATATATAAAAGTTTTTGAAGTCAATTAATATTCTTAATAACTCCATTTACTTAAATTAACAATTCTTAGTCGCTAGAAATTCTTTGAAAAAATTTGTCAGAAAAATTAGAAGCAAAATGTCAGTGGTGTCCCTTGTTCGCACTTAAAACATCAGAACTTTAACTATTAATAAAAATTGTTGTTTCTTACATTTTTAGTACAAGAAAAATCATTATGCACAACTGAGAGTCATTATATTACTATTTTAATTGTGCTAACAGAATAATTTTGATCCAGTGCTAGAAAAAAAATCAAAATCGCCTGTCCGTAAGTTTAATATTTTTCAGTAATTATCGCAAATTTTTAATACCATACCTGATATTTAAATAGCCTAGTACAGATAATTACCTTATTAAGCGTTAATAATATTATGGTAATATGTTCTTCTACAGAAAAAAAAAATTACAGCATTCTAAAATATCTATAACTTGTATACGGTTGGTAGCAGAAAGCAAGTATCGCTTTGTTGAGCACACCATGTCAGTGGTGTCCTCATAAAAAATTGTTTATATTATTAATATTTTTTAAATATTATTGTATCTCACTTTCAGTTCTTACACGTACTTTAAAAACCGCAACGACTTTAACTTAAAAACAAAGTTTTTCTTTTTCCAAATTGGGAAATAAAACAAAATGTCAGTGGTATCCCCTTAACATTCTATTTCTTGCAACTTATTATTTTATTTTTAATAAATTTGTGTTAAATTTACATTTTATATGCTGTTAATGAAAATCTGATATTGGTTTGTAATATATAAGCTGATTTTATTCTCATCATTCAAAAAAGATTATCCGTGAAATCTTTCAAAAATGTCGGCGGTGTCCCTCAAATTTCATATGTTTTTTTGGTCTTCAAAAGTATATAATTTATAGCAAAACTCATTACAAATATATATTTTCCAAGTCATGTAAAAACATTTAATATTGTAATTTGAAGGATTTCAACTTTTCAAACTTGCAAGAATTTATTTCAGAAAATAATAAACGAAATTAAAACATTTCTTATAATTTCTGCCTATCGTTTTTCACCTGATGAAAATGAAAACTTGCTTCCACCTGCTCGACCACTATTATTTTTGTCCAATATATATTTTAGTCAACCAAAATAGAGTATTGTTAAGTTCAAAATCCAACATCGAAAAATCAAAGTTAGTGACATCAAAAATGTCATTTTAAATTTAATCACCTGTGTATTTTTATTTTAATGAATCAAACTCTTTAAAGCTTTAAACAAAATTTTCTTCAATCCTTAAACGATTCATTCAACTATTTAAATACAATACATTATGTATATATTTACGAATTTCCCACGAAAGAATCGATATTTCTCTTTCGAGTCATTTATTGGGAAGACGGGGGCGTAATGGCTCACTTTTCACTTTTTGTTGTTCAACTTCTTCATTCTTGCATTAATTAAAATTTTGTAACATGGAACACTTACCCCAACATCTCAGCTTTCAATTAAAAAAAATACGTCCTAATATTACTTATACTTTTTTTTCTAGAACAATTTTTTGGAGAAATACAAGGTGAGCCATTACGCATCGGGCCGGGGTGTAATGGAACACTGTCTGGGGCGTATTGAATCAGGAATGAAATTATAATTTAAATCATGAAATATTGACAATTTTGGTTTCTATTGTAAATTTTTAATAAAAAATATTCAAAATGAAACATATTTAATATAAACTTTAAACATTTTCGTGGAATATTCAAATTTTAAAAAGTTATAGCAAAATACAAAATCTATTAACTTAAAAACTCTATTCTCAATGTATTTTTTTAATCAACGATTATAATTTGTACCTATAAATATATAAATTACAAGAAATTAAACTTGACTAAATTATTTTATTAACATTTTAAATGAAAAAACATATAATTAAATCTCTTTCTGAATAAAATTTAACAATTTACGAAATTGTCAGGTAATATAATGTTACATTAATTAAAACTTTAACTTCTTCATTAATCTTTATTCAAAACAACGATCCTTACATTTTATTTCAATTAACATGTTACAATTTAATTTAAATTTTTTAAAACCTTTTTTTTGTGGGTCGATCTTAAATAAAGTTACTTGTCTTTGCAATAATCGAAAATAAGGAAAGTAATAAGGGCCCATAGATGACATGAAGTAATAGGTACTGAAACTCTTCCGATACAGTAGATTTCTCTTAGTTGAGTGCACCACCGCACTGTATTAGTCAAAAATTGACAATTGTTCTTTAAAAATAAATGTTTCAAGCTCAAAACGAGATTTGAGTTTTTTTAAAGCTATTTTTGAAAAAGATAGGGGAGAGTGGGACAAGACGGGGTACCGGCCTTATTTAACAAACGAATTAACCAATCGCGATTATATTATACATAATAATACTGCACCAAGACAATAGTTTCTTGTTGACAAAATCTAAAAGCCATGCGAGAATAAATCTTTTATCTATTTTACTAAAAAAACTGTTTTCAACGATTTTCTTGTGATTTATTCACTTTTTTAGGAGGTGCTTATTATTTAACAATAACAGTTAATGAACTGTATCCAATTTTTTATATCTGGCAAGGGTTACAGAAGAAAGGAAACATGGTTTTTTTCTTTGTTAAATCGTAAATTGTAGTAATTAATCGTTTTATTAAATTTCGTAGGTGCGGGCAAAATGGGGTAAGGGAGAGTGGGGCAAGACGGAGGTTGCTCTGAAAAAGTACAATGACCGATGGACGAATTCCTGTATTCTGCGCACATACACACGTGTTTAAAAGAAAATATATTTTTGTTGATCCTCTGTTTGGTTTGTTAATAAAATTTTTTATTTATACTACATCTAAAATAATGAATGTAAACTGATTTTAGATTACACAGATATTTATAAACTGCATGAAGTACTATAAGAAACCGAACGAAATACATTATAAATGGAACAGTTTTCGGTACCCGCTTAGTGGGTGAAAAATACCGAAAGGACTCTAGCGCTGCGCATGGGAAAAGTGTAAAACACATTTCATCCACAGTTGATAGAATTGAAGCTAAACTTCCACTCTGAGAGGACTCAGTAATGAAAAGAAATAATATAAATTGAAATTTATTTTATCGGTGATTTTCTCATACGATTAATATATGTTCACTTACATATGTGAAGTGTAATACAGTTTGTCATTTATCCGATTCAAGTAGGTGTTAAGGTAGAAGGTAGATTGAGATACATGATGACATCGCGATTGGGGGCGGATAGAAGCAGCAGAAGAAGAAGAAGAAAAAAGGGAGTCGATGTGTGCGCGTGCGGTGAGGATTATATTATGTGGGAATAGACCAGGAGGGTCCATAATGGGCCTATTAGGCTGTCTCATTTAATAACAAACCGTAGCAACAACCACCCTCTTATATTACTTTACGTTACTTACATCCACGCAAAGGGCTTGATCAGATATATTTACTAGGAACCCGAGAACGCCTCTGCTTTTGCTTTTTGAAAGGGTCGATATACCGAGGGGTTCGAGATGATTTTATCAGATTTACACTCCCTCACCTCGTATGTCCCCACCCCACGCCTCTCCTCCCGAAAGAAACGATGCCAGCTCGATGGCTCGAATTGCTTGTTTTCCACCCGTTTACCATTTGATTAAGGTTCATATACTCTTTTGGCATTATGGATAAATACATATATGTCTCCCCACACTAACGACAAAAATCATCCCCTCCGAACATACTTCTGGCCTTTTAAATTATTCCATCATTAATAAGTTTAAGTGTTAAACTCAATTTTTCTCTTGTCACAAACAATATTACTTATTTTGATCTTATCGAATATTCGCTGCGGGAAAACATTTATTTGGAGCCTAAAGAAAATAATTAATATACAAATTATTTCCTTAATTTGAAGAAACTTTTTTTAAAATAGTAATTACAGATTTAAATAATTATCTTTTAAAAATTCCTTCAATTCAATCATTTTTAGCAATAATCGGTCTTGCTCTCGGCAGGATGCTAAGATGCCAGACGGGTGGAACAAAAAGTGGAAAAAATAAAAATTCAAAATTTTTATTTTAAAAATGTGCTACCTTGTAGGAAATAGAAAGGCGCATCTTTTTTTCCTTTGAGTTTTTTTGTAGGACTAAAACTAAATTTAAGCTTACATCCTGCCGAGCACAAGACCGATTATTGCACCGAAACGCTCAATTGCAAATAAATTTACATTAAGTCATAAATTATTCACTTCAGTGAATTCACAAAAAAATATTTTTCTTTCTAAATTAGCAGAATAATATTATTTTATAAACAATTGTTATATCAAATAAGAATTGTTGTATTAACAACTGTTACTATTCCCCTTGAAATAAGATTCGTCATTTTGTTCGAGTCTCGCCTTTCGAAGATAAACCTTTTTTCTTTTCTATTCTCTTTTTTTCGAAGAAAAACGATCCTGATTCAAAGTGTTTGATCTTGTTTGAATCCATTTTGAGAACCTCTCACCTTGAGTTAGACGAAAGGATAGTTAAATCTACCAAAATTCAATCAAGAAGTTTCGAGATATTTGCCGTCAAAAGTTTTGGTCCAAGTATATACTATTGGACATTGGAACACGGTTAACGTGAAACCTAACCTTTCGATGGAACTTTGAAACTCCAGGTTGTTACCACTTATCTCTCCTATAGTAACACTGCACCAACCACTTTATCTTCAAGTTTCACCTTTTTTTCTCTCTCTCTCTCTCTGTCTTTTTTTCTCTACATTATCGGGTAGAATATCAAACAATCAATATTCTTAGATGAAAAAAAGGACAAAGTTGTGTATAAATAGAAGATTATGAAATTAATTAAGCTTTTGTCTTTATATTAATCCTGCAGGTCTCATTCTGTTCTTGCTTTTATCGCCTTTACAGTTTTTTAAGGATATCAAATTGAGGAGCAGGATTGTAGAACCGGCTCTTCGCTCGGACAGGAAGCGATAATACCAGTTAGTGAGCAGTAAGCGCCTCTGGGCCACTCACTGACACCCGACTGGTATTATCGTTTGCGGTTCGAGCGAAGAGCCGGTTCTAGAATCCAGATCCTCAATTATTATGTTTCAAATTCATATTCTTAGAAAAAATTTGTTTTTCCCCATTTTTTCCCTTTTTAAATATGAGTTCCTTTAACAACTTCACTGGCAGGGCGTTCCAAATGGCGTTCCACGCGCCGAGGCCCAGACTGGCAAAAACACCGAAATGGCGTTCCTAAAAAAAACTCTGTTTTTAAAGAGAGTACACCACATTTAACTGTTGTAAAGAAATATTTCTATAGTTTAGACATCAGAGAACAAGATTATCACAATAAAAATTTAATTTTTTGTGATTTTCAACGTTTTTCCGAAAAAAAAGATATTTACATACAATATTATAATATAATAATATAACTATTGATAATATATATAAATATAAAGTATATAAATAACTATTATTAATTATTATGAATGGTAATATTATACGTAAATGTTTTTGCCAGTCTGGGCCTTGGCACGTGGAACACCATTTGGAACGCCCTGCCAGTGAAGTGGTTAATTCCCATTGCAAAACACGTTTTATAAATTTTATAACAAAATTCATTTCTTAGCAAGACAATACTCTTAAAATATTTAAAAAATAATTAAAAATAATTAATTTTACAAAGAATTATTGTCAAAACAATTCTAGAAAACAATTGTACTTGTAGAAAATTATTTTTTAAAAATAAACGAATTTTTCAGGACTTTTATCTTGAACAATTTTTCAAAAATCCGTAATTGAAGATAATTCACATATTTTTTAGCGTTAAAACTTAAAAGAGCAACATAAAAAATCATGTAGAAAAAAAAGTAAAAAAAAATTTTAAAAAAGAATTTGGAAATTTTAATTTAATTTCAAAAAATAAAGTTTTTTCAAGCAACTGAAATTTCGTAAATTTTTATTAAACACAATTAATTATTTTTTTGAATTGAAAATTTTAAAAGTAATTAAATTTTACGAAACGCCCACTGAGAGTAAAGATGTATTATAATTACTTTGAAATAATGATTAAATTAGTTGCTTCAACTATTTTTTAACTCTATTATTTAATTATAGTTTAATGAGCATAATTAATTAGGCAGCGACCTTTTTACGAATTAAATAGTAGTCACAACCAATCAATTTTCTCACCGATATTCTACCCTTCAAAATAGAATTTAATTTATAATAATATTTATTATTCTTTTAGGTTCGCAATTTTTTAAGAATATCAAATTCAGACAAAAATCGAATCAAAAGTTTTGCGGTGCAATACTTTTCCTTCGATTTTTGTCTTAATTTGATATCCTTAAAAAAATTGTATTGGAAAATTAAAGATTTCAATTTTTAAAAATCCTTGTCAGAACGCTTTAATAAACATTTTTAATAATATAAAAGATCTAAAGTTACCTTTACATGTTTTTTCGATTAGAAAATTATATCTGGAATATTATTTAAGGTCTTTGGTTCTTATTCTTCGAAGGATTTTATTTTATTTTTTGGTTGGATAGTAAATTGAAAGGAAAATGCAGTATATATACATAGTAAAATGGAAGACTTAGAGAAAGGGAAGAAGGAATCAATTAGGTGAGACGTGCATAATGGATTGGTAGGTGGAGCGTAAGCATAGTGAAGGTTAAGACGTCTAAGATTCCCCTGAGGTATACGCACCTATCTTCCTATCCTACCCATTTTCGACTACCAGCGCCCTCACATCCTTCCTTCCAAGGAAGTATGCAACTTCTCAATCTGATTTATTATTAATTTGGCGACCATACTCTTCAGAAATGAAACGCTTTATTCACCCAAAACTTTATGCCATGAAAAATCTATACGCTCTCCAACTCCCCCTTATCTTAATAGCAATTCGCCGCTCGCAATTCACAACTTTAAAATTAAACTAAATTGCGCACTCTAAAAATAAAAATATTCAAAAACTTCATTATCAATTCATCACTAAAAACATAAAGATAAAAATCTTCTCAACAAGATTTTTTGTTTAGCAGCAAAGAAAAAAATCGAGAGCAGTGTTTAAAACCGAAAAGATAAATATCTTAAATCTCTTTACGTTTGTTGCGACCAGATTGTAGGGAAAAGCATTTTCTTGTAGATCGTAACGTTAAGAAATGATCCGGTATAAGATGATGGCAAAACGTAGGGAATTATGGGCTTTGCAAAAGGGAAGTAAAATCGCGTAAAATGAGAGAAGAGACCGAAGAGAAAAATTGTGGAGAATAATCTTCTCGCTAATCCATAAAAAAACGAAAAAAAATATCGTCAGATTGGATAATTCTTCTGGAATTGTAATCCCAAGCTAAGCGGAAACACTGTTCCCTTCTTGTTTAAAGCAATCGATGACAGAAATTCTCATGCCGTTAATATAGCTCAAGAGAAAAAGAGAATTTTCGCAATGATATATTCACTGACAGAGTTTATGTGTCTCATTAATTACAAAGTCGATAAAATGATTCGTTAATTAGGCTTGAAATACAGCTTTATAAACGAAGAGCATCACGATAGTCTCTTGTATATATATGAACATAGTTATTGAGTAGAAAAACGAACGTTTCAGAGACGGTGGAAAATGCGAAAAAAAATCAAATGAACGTACACAAAAAAACTCCACCTATACTGGAAAAAAGTCTCCCGGTTAATAACAATCAGACAAGAAAAAATTACAAAACATTTTTTTTCTTTTTTTTATGTCACTCGTTTTAATGATACTCAACTTTTCTGCGAAGTCGTTCGATACCCAGCCGGAAGGCGACACCCACAGTAAATTACTTCCTCGTAATTACTTTCCAATGAAAACCAAATCCCATAAGGGATTAACTCTTTTACACCAATTTTGCGAAATTGTCTCTGATAAAGTGCACATTAATCTCCTTTGTCACATTGTAAAAGGAATACATTTAAAACGAAAACAATAAATACAAGAAAAGTAGGATAATTAGAGAAGAGATGACGAGTAAATACAACAATAACAAAAAAAGTTCAGAAACATCAAACAGAAACAGAAGAAGTAAAAGATGTTAAAAAAATATTTCCGATAGCTAATTATAAGCATTTTTAACATGAATTAACCAATACTTTTTTAGGATTTCTATACAGAAAGTCCTAGTCAAAAATAAAATACAAGACAAAAAGAAGAAAAACACTTTTATATGAATTTTTCAATAAACAATATTCAGCATTGTTTCACCGATTGTAACTTATTTCAATGATGAAAAAACAAAATTTTTTATTGAAAGCTCTTAAAAATGATGTAATCCACTTAGGAAAGTTAGAAGCCAATCAAGTGCAAGATGTAATATCACTTAATGACTGTTATATATTATTGTTGATAAACTCACAATCGTGAGACAAAAACAACAACAAAAATTACAATCTTTCGATGATTATAAAAACAGGATGAATCCATTTGTTAAATACAATTATTTAGCAATGGCCGTGAGCTTGTTATAAAACAAAAGATTTTCCGTTCGATCAATTATATCCTCTGTGTATTGTACGTTTGTAAAAGAACAAGCTCTCCACTTGGCCTATAATAGTAAGCAAGCGTTGCAAGGGAAGCCAACAACTAGTAGATTTAGTCGCACACTTTCAAAGCCAATAACTCATTGTTGGGTCATCCAAATGACATTTTATAAGGTAAAGTGAGCAGGAAACATCATACTTGGTTCGATCATCAAAAAAGAAAGAAGAAAAAAACAATTAAAGAAAAAAAATATATTATTTTAAACCTAAATTAACCCTAAACCTAAATTATTGAAAACTAACTAGTTATTTATTACTATTTGAATCAGTAATTAACCTTTCACTAATAAATTATAGTTATTTTAAAATAAATTCAAAAGCTCGTTCAAAAGAGAGTTTTTTCACCGTTTTGACGAAAAACATAATTAATTTTTTTTCAAATCTTCCTCTCTATTTAGAAAAATATTTCTAAAATTAATTTTACCAATTACAATCGCAGCTTTAGTGATTTCAGAAATATTGAAGTTATATTTATTTTACGCTTTCCGGGATCTTAACAAAAAATTATTGGTATTAATGAAAATTGTTTTTGACTTCAAGCAATTAAAAATTAATCTTAAGTCATGTAAAAACTTTCCTTAACATAGCTTTTAAATTTTTCATGTCAGGTTCCATTGTTGTGATATAAATATTGTATTATTATATTTTAATTATAACTATATAATTATAATTGCAATAACCGTAACAATATCATATTTCCTGGAAATCACTCAAAATATTTTCTAGCTTACACAAAATTTTTTCAAATTCTTAAACTTTGAGATCCTTTAGTACATAATTAGAGGTAGAACTTCCAATTTTTCCAAATTTTTTTTGAAAATATTGGCTCCATTTACGAGTTTTATGAATATGCCGATGTCACAGTAAGAAGGTCTAATATGTTTATTTTACTTGTTTAAGTTTAAAATGAAATATTTGTCATTGCAAGAGAAAGTTGATACAATAAAATTACCTTCAAACAGATGGGGTTATACAAAAGAAAATAAGATATTTTTTGGATTTCAGAAAGTCAAAAAAGATTTAACTAAGTATTAAAAAAATAGTTGCAGTATATCCAAATTGAAAGTTAGATATTTTGTTAGATGATAGTTATCGATTTTTCTGAGATTATGTCTGTACGTAATAAGAAAGAATTAGTCAAAGTGTAAAAAAAGTTAATAATATTAATTTATAGCAGACACTGCTATAATTAAATATTATAATATGATGTTTTGCAACCCTGAGACACAACAAGCCATTATTCAGTATCTTCATTAACCTCATACAAGAAAAACACTGTGAAATAAATAAATTTGTTTGGGAATAATTAGTTCTACTACTTTAAATAATTTTATAAATTAGAAATATTAAATGTAACATAATTAATAATAATAATAATAATAATAGTAATAATATTATTCTTAATTTAAAAAAAAATTTTTATTTTTATCAAAAATTCTAGTTTATCGATTCTAAAATATCATCTTCGTTACAGGAAAATGTTGTCGTTATTATTTTATTATCTTAGTCATTATAAAAAATTAAAAGTCAAGTAGGCCTGAAGAAGACAGTATATTATACTGTCGAAACATGTTGTCCTTATAAAAGAAACATTATTTATAAACAATAATAATAATTATTATTGTAATTATCATTATAATTATTCTTTGGATTATTCTCAAAGATGAATAACGAATCAATTTTTTTCTCATTTAATTTTAATTTCTTTCTTAACGAAATAAACAAGGTCAGAAAATTAACAATGGAACGATAGTCCGCAATCTCGAATCCTTGGGTCACAGCGATCGTCGTCATAACGAGTTAGTCGTACCAACACGACAGCAGCATCTTTACTAATTCTCTACCCTAAGGCTTCAATTATACACGACGCATATAAACCACTGAGCGCAATCGACCACTTTCTATGCTCGTACTAACACTAAACTAACCCTTATGTAACGATGCACAACAAAAGGTATCAAGTTGCTTGCGAACGATGGTTAACGAACGCATATCAAGTGTGTGCGATAGTAGAGAATTACAATTGCTCACCAACGTTAAAATCCAGCAGAGAGAAACCGAGAGAGAAGAATTTACACCGATCGTCAACAGATTATATATATATATATATATATATATATATATATATATATATATATATATATAGTTTACACTGACGATTAATCTCCCTCTTCATTTCGAACAAACAAATTAATTTTGATGACTTTTCAACATAAACATTACATGCTTTTAGCGCGCACTCGAATAAGCGAAGGCTAATTATTATTTTTTTAAATTATTTATATCGTTGCAAAATTTATTTACAATTTTACGTGGCAAAAACTTCACTCGAAAAAAATTTTTTTTTCGTTCAATTTTACAATATTTTTTCTCTATTTTAAAACAAAAGAGCACAGAAAAAAATTGAACTCATTTTTGATGCAACTCACAATGAGTTTATGTTAAATGACATAGAACCTGGCGCCATCTACGAGATTCATTTTTGTTGCAGCTCGTAATAAGTCACTTTTCTGATTCATTTTAAGTTCGAGTTTTTTCTGTGAGTCACTGCAATATTTTTACAATAAGGGAGTTGCACCAGTAAAAGAACAAATTGATTATTTATCAGGATATTTCATGAAGTATTACATTTAACGCTATGAAAACAATATTTTTTAATTTCTTACTTCTTCAAAATGTAGTTTATGATAAAACAATTAATTCAAAATTTGAGTTATTTCTGAAAATACTCCCACAGCACCGAAACTTTCTTAAAAATTTATTAAATATTTACTTGCAATATTCGGAATATTTAATTGCAATGTTTAGTGAAAATTGTGTAAAGATTTATATGTCCCGATTAAATAAGTGTTTAGCGCGAAACTTTTCTTGAACATTTCAATGAAATATTCGCCTAATTATAATTATAATTAGGCGAAAATCTGCAGGAAATGTTCACACTAAAAACTTAGTTGATAATAAATAATAATTAGCTACCATTAACTATTTCATTATAAAAATATTACTATTTTAAAACAGTGATTGACTTTTTATCATCAAATAATTTATTTTTTATTAATTAAAATGCAGAAAATAATGTTTGTCAATTATTTGTAGAAATTTAATTATACACTGCAAAAAGAAGTATCTTAATTAAGATACTTTGGTAGTTTTGGTAGTCATTTCTTAGATGTTATTGTAGTCACTTTTTAGTCATTAAAAATATCTTAATTCAAGATGCTTAAAGTATCTTCATACACATTTTCCAACATATTTTTTGGGGAAAAAGTTTTGAGGTTAACTACGGGCTTATATGTAAGATATTTTATGCATCTTAGGTTTTAGTAACTTAAATTGTTTCCGCATCTTATAATTCTCAAGTA
Organism: Leptopilina drosophilae; assembly: GCA_032873175.1. Taxonomy (NCBI): domain Eukaryota; kingdom Metazoa; phylum Arthropoda; class Insecta; order Hymenoptera; family Figitidae; genus Leptopilina; species Leptopilina drosophilae. The sequence continues at coordinate 50,004,661 of CM065478.1, forward strand.
ACTTATCGCTAATCATCTTATTGAGACAGAAACATCTTAATTTAAGATAATTTAAAAAACTTACAGAAGTATCTTACTTTTTTAAGATAGAAAAAATATATAAGACGTATAAAGCATCTTAAAAATCTGTAAGATACTTTCGAAAACATCTTATTTTAAGATGTAAGATACCATTTTTCCATCTTACATCTCATGTTAAGATATCAAAGAAGATACTTATTTTTGCAGTGTAGTATTATAAGTAGTTTAATCCTACATTTCCACCAGTTTTTGGAGTTATAGTAAAGTCAAATTTGAACTAATTGTATCATAATTGTTTTAATCTAAAATAAGATCTATATTGCAAGCTGAATTCACAATTTTTCCCGATTAAATTCAATTCCTGCATATTTTCCGTTTTTTTCCACTTGGTATTTGTAAAAACAAAAACCCACCAAAGAGTATTTTCATAAAATATGTGAATTTTTGTAGCCATTTAAAGTTTTATTCGTTTCAAGCGAATTTGATAAATTTTTAAATCTTCATAGTCGCCATTTTAGGTCCACCATTTTGAATTTTGAAAATCTGATTTGAAATTCGGATTCAGCAACCCCAAAAACCTTAGTATGCACTTGGTCATTCAAATCGAATTATGTTTAGTATTTTATTTTTGAGATGGACATATATGGCCACAGACGTAAAGGTGGCACGACTTTTTGTGGCCACATATGGGCCATGGACTGTCAAGGGGTTAAGCATAAACATGGTAAAAATTTTAAAAAAGAATATTAACCCCTCAAAAACATATAATATGACAATATCATGTTTTTAAAATGAAATTTTTGAACATTTATGTTACAAAAACTTTATTTTCACTGGACCGTGAAGGGTTAAATCGAAATAAATTTTTCATAAAAATTATGCAAAAAGAAAAATTATGAAAAATGTTACAAAAAGTAAAAGTTTTATTTATAAAAGTAATTTATAATTAAAATGTGCGCTTGGTGCATAAAATCCTCACCCAGAGATCAACCTCCCGTAAAGTCATTATTATTATTATCATCATCATCATCATCTACTATTATTATTAACAAAATTAAAAAATTCTCTATATTTTCGAAAAACAAGAGAACATGAAATTGTTGTGCAAGGAAAAAACCAAAAATAAATAGAGTTGTAAATAAATTGATTAATCAATAATATTAAAATTATCGTATATAGAGGAGACCGGAGCGTAATGAATCACTTCAATTTATTCAAAAGTGGTAATTCAGAATAATTTCGGTTTTTGATCAAAATAATGTATATTTGGTACACTGTAAGTTTGTACCAACTTTCATTGTTATTCGTTTAATATTGTTAAAAATATGGTAGAAAAAGTGATTTTGACGCTTAAAAGTAAATTTTTGAAATTTTTGTAAAATTTGTAAAATAATTTATAAAATTATTTTACAAGTGTAGGACAAAAAGCGACAAAGGTGAGTTTTAATATAAAAAATACTGAACATTAAAAAAAAATTATAAGATATTTAGTAAATTATACACTGAAAAAAATATATTTATGGTACTGCCATAAATATAGCCAATTCTGACATATTATATTGGTAGATATGATACTGCCATACAGTATTGCTGTTTTAGCCATACGCAGTGTAGAACAGCAATATGTATTTGAGAGCCAATAATATGTATGCGGAGAACACAAATACTGTATTTTAAGAACAGCAATACGGTATTGCTGTTTCAGCTATACATCCAAACCATACTTGTATGTCAAAATTAACATTATCATTTTTTTCAGTGTATTATTATATAAGTTTTTTTAAACTTTAGTCACATTTTGTCCCACACTTGTAAACTACTTCCCGTGTAGAAATTGAAAGTAGGAATTAGTAAGGCCCTCAATAGACGCCCTTTTGTTTAGTGAGGCGCAAACTAGGAAAATTAGTCAGGACCCTTCTAATTTCGTCACGCTTAAAATATCAGGTGATGATGTGGAAAGATAGAGAGGTTCTAACTAGATTGCCTTGTCACTGCCTGAATAGAAAAGCATAATGTGGGAATTTAAGTAGAGGGCCTTTTTAGCGCCTCATTAGTGCCCTATTATCACCTATCTAGACATTATTGGTGTGGTTGGCCTCACTAAATCCTCTTCAATGTCCTTCGTCATATAAGGCGAAGTCGGGCAATTTCCACACGGGTTTTATAAAATTTGATAACAACTTTCTTTCCGTGTAATAAAAATATAAAAATTGTAGATAAATATTATTCCATGTAGAAAGAAATAGAAAGCAAATTAATGAAAATTAGAAGAATGTCGCACGTTTAAAACGTATATGAGGCAAACCTAAAATGAGAATATGAGACGATATCACTTTTTGAGGTACACAAGAGGCACTCAAGCGTCTATTGGATGGAAAAATGTCTTCTTTAAAACGAAACTAGAAGCACTTTTCAATCTTGCAGAGATCAACAAGGCACGCTGAGATTAGTAGTTACGAAAATGTACCTCACTCGTGACCGGCTGGCAAACTAAGAATCAAGACTGTTAAAGGAGCATAACTGAAGAAGCTGTTTGGTGTTTATACCTGCTTCAGGGGTTTCGGCTGCTTACAAACAGACGGTTGTCAGATTTCTTTTTATCTTTCGGGGGGCATCTGTTTGTTGAAATCTCTTGCACCGTTTATCCCTTCCTCCCTCTCCCATCTATCCCAGGCGCCATCGTTTTCTTTTCTTCTTTCTCTCAAAAAAAAGAAAAGAAAAAGAAATCTTCTCATCTCCCTAAAATGCGATATCGCGTCAATGAATAGAGAAAAAAAATGTGAAAATAAAACACTCTTAATTCATTTCTCGTGTTAAGAATCTGGCATCGTTCTCCATTTTTTCTGAATAAGATAATAGTCTTCTTTTAAATTTTTCATCACACCTTTTAAAGTGGAAAAAATATTTTTTTTCACACTCCACTTCCTTTTTAATCGCTTTATTTTTTCCTCTCTCTTGAAAACTGTTTTTCCTCTCAATATAGGGCGGAGTTGAAAACAACCTGATAAGAAAACAGAAAGAAAAACGAATGTTGAGAAGAGAGCATCAAAAAACGAGATCGAATCGTCCATCGCAGACCATATACTTTGTTCTGTTAGACGACACGGGAAAAAAAAGAAGGAACCAAGTACTTCGTTGGGGGAAGTAGTATGGCTTCCGAAGCCCCTACCACCACCCTCCATCACTGCCTGGATATTGAGCCTCCCCTATACCTATATATACCCACCTAGATCGAGCAATCATCACCTCGAATCATGAATGCAATTCACTATAACCGTTGCAGTCCAAATGGGGAATCCGTTAAAACTTTAATACGAGTTGTAAGAGTCATTATCGTCTCATTCCTTTTGCATTGGCGAAACATTATAACATTAAAACCAAAAGCCCTAGACGTGCTACGTAGTTTATGAACGTTCCCTTATGAATTCCTAAATATATATACCAATAAGTATTTTACACGTACGTTAAGGTGTTCTTTTCTTATTTTAAATAAACCTTAAGGTGACGGTACTGTACGACTCTCTTCTACTATATTTAATAAGTAAGAAAGCAACTGTTAATTTTAATTTATCGCTATTACTAGAAAATTAATTACTTTAGTCACTTAATAAAGTTACTAATCAAAAACATGGAGAAAAGTGATTAGTCTAAACAACCGAAAATTGTTTTTTTGAACATTTATGGTCAATAAGTTTATATTCAAAATTAAATTTATAATAAAATAAAAATATTTGGTAAGGGCATATAAAAATTGCTTCTGTGAAAAAATTGAATATATTAATTTTTATCTTACTTCTTATCCTTCGTTATCTTTAATTAACCATTTATTTATTTAATTTTTATCAATTTCAATCGAAGTTTTTTACTTGAAAGAATTATTTCTTCTTATAAGGTTTCAGTAATGATTTGCCATTCTCAACGAGATTATTCGGTTATCATAACAATTTTTATCTCAGTGTAGGTAGATGTTCATCAAGGATATTGCAGTATTTTTGAAATTCTAAATCTATTTAAATATAATTAATGTAAAAAATTTAGATTGTAACTTTTTCTTAAATTAAATAAATCTTAAATACAAATTGGTTTTTTTTATTATAATATTTGAATTTTAAAAAGACAATAAAATTAAGAAAAGAAGAAAAAGAACCTAAAATAGAATTAATCAATTCATTATAAGTAACTTTTACTAATTTTATAGTAAAACCTGAACTGCGATAGGGTTTTCTGTGTATTTTTGTGCATTTTCCATTTTTCCACATTAAAAAAATTTTTTATTCAAAATTTCCAATTACTTGTCTATTATCAAATAATTATTTACTTGAATCGTATAATTTTTATTTAAATCATTTAAGTGATACTTTAATTAAATTCAGAAATTATTGTTTAAAATATAATTTATTTTATATAAATAAACATTATTTGATTCAAGTAAATATAGAAAATAAGAAAAATTAAAAAAATTATATTATAAATAAATAGACTCAGTAGAAATGAGAATGAAAAGAAAGAAAAATTAGAAATATTGAGAAAAAAATTAATAGGGGAGCGTGTGTTCCTTAAGGGAGTCCAGCCCCTTGAGAAAAATTATTTAGAAAACCAACTTATCTTTATAATAATAGATTGTTTTAATCATTTTCTACTCATTTTGTTATTTCGCCTTAACTATATATATATATATATATATATATAGAGAGATAATTAGAAACGTAAAAAAAAGAAAGTAAATTTGAAAAAAAGTTTTCAAAAAATTGCAGTTTCTCCCATTAACCAATTTGTGGGGTATTGGGAATTTTCACTTGAAATTTAAAAAATTTGTTTAATTTAAATTTTTTAGGAATATTTTTTTTTCTAATAAAAAAAGTGTTAATACTTACATAAGCCGAAATTTTAGACTTAGAATAAATTTTTTCACAAAATTATAATTGAATAAAATTTTTTGAGAAAAATTAGAGTTTGTTATTTTTTCACCAAAAGTTAATTTTTAAAAAATTAAAAATTAAAAATTGTCAATAATGTGATCGTTTGTTTTCGAATGATATAAATAAAGGTTGTAGAAGATTTTCTAAACATTGCAGCAAATTTTAAGACTGCTAAGTACGTGAAATTAAAAGCTCCCATTATCCAAATTACAAATTATCAATAATAAAGAGAAAGAAATGAAAAATTTAACTCTGAATTGATTTAAAATGTGATTAAATGATTATACACTTGATAGCCTAACAAAATCCTGTTATGTATAACTCATTCTTTATTGACAACGTGATCTATTTTTGCTCGATCTTCTATATATGTATATACGGAGAATAATAGAAATCTTACAAATTTATAATAAACTTGTAAGTAAGATTTAGAAAATTGATTAACGCGAACGAATCAAAGAAAAATCTAATTTGGTTTGTTTCAACTAATCCCTTTAAATCTCTCTATTAAGATAGTACGCTCGCGATCGCACTTTTATATGGAATTCCATGAAATTTGAAATCCGAATAGTAAGTAAGAAGATCTACGCTTGTGCAAAATTTAATAAAAATTGTCCGTTTCTAAAAAAAGATATTGAAGTTAAAAGCTTGCTATTTAACATGGTTATCCTTTAAAAAGTGCCTATAAACAGCACATTTCTTGTAATAACATGTAAAATTTTCTAAAGATTGTTTTAAAAAACTAACATATTATAAATGAATAATTAAAAAAATTGGAACAAAAAGATTTAACAGTTTCGTTTTAAAGATATAATATTCTAACCTGACTAGCATATATGTGTGTCAGTGTGTCTATACATGACTATATGTATTCAGTACAGTCAGGCAATACATACATATATATATTATAAACAATTGCCATTGTAATGCAATTTTTAAATAATTATTTCTTCTATGTATTGGATTCAAACTTCAGTTACTATTAGTGTTTTCAAAAGAAAAATTTCTCAACTTTACAATAGTATAAATTTCTTATTAAAAAATAATATTCTTTATGAAAAAAATTAGGTTTGAAAAATAACCTTTTAAATATCTCAAAACACGTTATATCCGATTTTCTTGAAATTTATGTCAAAATAAATCTTAAATATTCTAGTTTCATTTCCTGTCAACATTATAATGGACAATTCAGGGGAATTTATGAAATTACTTAAATTGTACAAAGATGTCAGCGGTTAAACTGTGCAAAACTTAAAAAAAACAAATTCCGCTCAGTAAATACGTTATAACCTTTGAAATTCTTATAAAAATAAATTAATTTCATAAATTCCTCTGAATTGTCCATTATAATGTTGATAGGAAATGAAACTATAATATTTAAGCTTTATTTTGACATAAATTTCAAGAAAATTGGATATAACGTGTTTTGAGATATTTGAAAGGTTATTTTTCAAACTTAATTTTTTTCAGAAATAATATTATTTTTTAATAAGAAATTTATACTATTGTAAAGTTGAGAAATTCTTCTTTTGAAAACACTAATAGTAAATAAAGTTTGAATCCAATACATAGAAGAAATAATTATTTAAAAATTGCCTTACAATGGCAATTGTTTATAAAGGGGGTCGTTCTGAAATGGAATGCCTCATATATATGTATAACAGTTTGTCTACCAATCTGGAAAACCGTAAAATAATAGGAAATTTATATTGACAGGAAATAATAATAATTAGTTATAATTAACTGTTTCAGTAGGAAAATACTACTTTCTGAATCAGGGACTGACATTTTATTATCAAATCAGTTATTTTTCTAAAATTCTTGCAAGTAGATAATATTGGATAAATTGGATGAATAAATAATTCTGAATTGTATTATTTTGACGTTAAAATCTAAATCAAAGATCACAAACATACTACTGACTTAAGTTTAATAGTAATTAGTATCAATTATGTTCTTCTCGATTTTTGACATTAAAACCATTTATAAACAGATATTTTAAAAGCTTTCCATTAAAAAATGTGAAATTCTCGATTTTTTGAAATTTTTTTATATTTACATCTTAGCAATAGGATAGTATTTTTTGCAAAATTATGTATTGCTAAGGAGCGAATCCCATGATTTAAGTATGGCAGCAACAAAAATCAATTTTTCATCAAACAAAATAATAAAAAACACAAAAACTTTTAATATTCTTTATTTTTAAACCATAAACAAAGTGAGGCATATACAAAAATTATTTTTTAAATGGTTTTTTTAATTTAACTGTTAAAATGATCTATGGGCAATGTATGGCAAACCATGGGATGAGAAAAACTTATTTTTTTAACATTTTCGAACTATGGGCAAAAGATGTCGAACTACGGGATGAAAAATAAACTATTTTCTATACATTTTTGAACAATGGTCAATAGATGGCAAAAAATGGATAAAAAAACTATTTCTTATTCATTTTCGAACCGTGGGCAAAGTATGGCGAACCATGATACAATACCCAGTCATTGTGAGCAATGTCGACATTGACCGGACTATGTCGACAATGCGCAGTGATTTTGGGCATTGTCGACATTGCCCATCAATTTCGGTCAATGTTTGAAAATCTGCAAGATATTCAGAATTTCCGGGCAATCTCGACATTGTCCGATCTATCTTGGGCAATGTTAAAAATTTTATTATCAAATTTTTTTAAATTGTGGATGAAAAATTAATAATTCCACTTGATAACTTAAGTATTTTCTCAAAATGATTAATTAAATTATCACAAATTTTGTATATTTTTCCTAAAATTTCATGTGTATTTCTACACATAAATTTGAGAAAAAGTACACAAACTTGTGTAATTTTACCTAAAAATTGTTGGGTATTTTTTCCAAAACCTTTGTAAAAGAGACCAAAAAGTATATATATTTATTAATAATAATAATAACTATTTGTTAATAACGATTAAATAGAAATATTAATTAGAAATTAATTGAAATTAATAGTTATAATTTTTTCGTCTTTTTGAATTTTTCGAAAACATTTGTATATTTACATATTTGATATGGAATAGTATTTTTTGCAAAATTATGCTAAAATTTGATCAAATAACATGTAACAATCAATTATAGATAATTTAAAAGCAATTCATTAAAAAATATAAAAGAAAAAATTCGATTTTTTAAATTTTTTGAAAACATTTTTATACTTACATCTTGGTTATAAGACATTATTTTTGCCAAAATTATTCTGAAATATGACTTAATAACATATTATACTCAATTATAGAATGTTTAAAAGCATTTTTAAGAAAAATGTAAAATTTGAAAATTTTTGATCTTTTTGAAAAACTTGAATATCTCCCGTTCTAATTAATATTTTTCAAATCTGTAAATTTATAAATCTTTCTCTGGCCCAAGGTCTAACATTCTGCCTAATTAGGTTCAAATTGGTAAACGCGTTTTTGTGTTATTAGGGAACAAAGATTGTGTGACAGACATATAGGCCAGTCGGTGAGTGCAAAATCTGCACAAAAGTGCAACCTGAAAAGTCTCAATAGTTTCTTGTAGTTTTGGACCAACGAACTTCGGTTTTTTTTCGAGAGTACAGTTTAGGAGTCAAACTTTCATTCCACTTAAATGGAAATTCGATATTTTTTATTTAGATGCATAATAATGGAGATTAAAAAAGGGTACGTTTTTTTCATAAACAAATGGAATAACTCAGCCAATTTTCACTTTATCAATTTGGTTTAAACGGCATTAAATTTCATGTGTTTTCACAAATCGTTTCCAAAAAAAAATCCGACCTAGGTTCAAGGGTGGGAGAGTTATTTTTTTTATTTCAAAAATTTCCTGACTAGTTAATTATTAATATTTTTAAATGAAATTTGCACCATCTACAGTTTAATACACGTATTTTATGAAAAAAAAATAATTCTTATATTTTAGGCTTTTATTTTTCATTTATATCAAGTAAAAATACATATGGGGCGTTCCACGCGAAATCGGACAGTATTTGACTTTTGCATCTCAGATTTTTTTCAAATATTTTTTTTCTTTTAGTGCTCATTGAAATAAGCTACCATGATTTTTTTCAAATTTTTTCATCAAGCCATTTAAAAGATACAGGTTTTTGAAAAATCACGTTTTTTACGAAAATGTTTTTTTGAAATGGTTATAACTCGGTCAAAAATTGACCAAATTTGACGTTCTATATATGAAAATTTTTGTTTTTACACGTAGTTTTTGATAAAAATATAAAAAAAAATTTATTTTGTGCAACCCCTGCTGGAAAAGAGCTACTTTCCTTTGACATAAATGCAGCAGAAAGTGGTCAATTTCTGCACATTTAAAAGTGTGCAGGAAAGTGTACTTTCCCGCACACTTTTGATAAAGTGTGCAGGAAAGTATACTTTCCTGCACACTTTTTTGTAAACAGTATAATATACACTATAATCAACATAAAACTATATTTATTGATTAGAAATGTATAAAAATAACTTTTTTCGGTAAACAGGTGTTGCACAAAGTACTGTGTGCAACACGTACGAAAGAAGATTTTCCGACTTCGTGCAAATTGCTGCCCTCGCTTCGCTCGGAGCAGCAAGCTTTGCACTCGTCGGAAAACAGCTTCTTTCTGTACTTGATGCACAATATACTATTTTAAATTTACGAAAAACTTTTTTATTTAAAAAAAAAATTTTATTTTTAAAAATGTATGTATCGATCGATTTTTTTCAAAATTTTTTGTAAGAAACTAGAACTAAATTACCAACTTTTAGGCGTTGTCTGATTGTGGGCAAACGATGGGATCTATTTATTTCGAATTTTTTAATTTTTATATCCATATAATATAGCAAACAACAGGGCTTTTGAGCTAAAATTATTAATAACACAGGTCAACAAAAAAAGTCTTACTTTCTTATGAGATACCATAGTGTCCATTAAAGACGCTGAACACGACACCGGTCACAAAATTGGCCTTCACGTCAGGATTGTGAAAAAAGTGGGGGTGAAGACCCCAAAAAATGTGTTTTTGAGGGTTTTCAAAATTTTTTTATCCTACACCTGACGCGCCAGAAACTTCTACATAGACTTAAATTGAAGCTTGAATTGTCCACTACAAGACCCATATCCGTAAAACCAAAATTTTTTCAAAAAATGGGGTCGAAGTTACCAAAAATGTGTTTTTTGGGTTGCTTTAATGGACTTTTAAAATTGTTTTAGATTTGCATGAAAATTGTTACTCAAGGGTGTTTGAGGTCGCGGATTGTAATCTGACGTACCAGAAACTTAAATATTATAATCTGATGATTATAATCAGCGACCCTAAAAATCACATTTTTAGTAACTTCAACCCCATGTTTTGAAAAAATTTTAATCTTTTTTGGTTTTACGGATACGGGTCTTGTAGTGGACAATTCAAGCTTCAATTTAAGTCTATGTAGAAGTTTCTGGCGCGTCAGGTGTAGGATAAAAAAATTTTGAAACCCTCAAAAACACGTTTTTTGAGGTCTTTACCCTCACTTTTCTCACAATCCTGACGTGAAGGCCAATTTTGTGACCGGTGTCTTGTTCAGCGTCTTTAATGGACACTATGGTATCTCATAAAAAAGTAAGACTTTTTTTGTTGACCTGTGTTATTAATAATTTTAGCTCAAAAGCCCTGTTGTTTGCTATATTATATGGATATAAAAATTAAAATGAATATAATTAATATTGTGCTTTAAAAAATTTTTTCATTAACGTTTAAAAAATTGTGTCTTGGCCCTAAGGTGGACACTTTTTTGTCCACAAGGTGGTAACATTTGATTTTTTATGAAAATGTGTTCATACGCTATATTTATCAACATTTATCACTGTGAATGTGAATTTTACCAATTTTTAAGTTTTATGATGAATAATAATGAAAAAGAAGTATTTTAAAAATTTTACGTGTCTAATGCATACACAAAAAGTATCATTTTTTACGAAAGGACAAAATGCACAAAAAAATATGTAATATGTTTCTGTGATCGTAAAAAATACTTAATATTAAATAAACAACTTAATAATACGTTCTTTACATTTTTTTATAACTTTTTTAGTGAATTTTCGTACGGTGACCACCTTGGGGCCACTTTTTTAAAAGTCGAATTTTCAACTTTTTTTAAAAAGTGACATAACTTTTTTTTATTAATGAAATGAAAAAAACTTTACGATAATACATTAAAATTTTTAAGATTATTTCTGAAATCGTTGATGTCACTAACAACTATTTATGATAAAATTTTGAAGTTTAAAGCACATAATTTCACGTTTTCTTGTTAAGAATAACTAATTATTAGTAAACTTATTTTCGGATAAAACAGACCGATTTTTGGGAAATTGAAAATTAAATATTAATTATCAAAAATTAGGGTCAATTTTTAAAATATTAAAATATAAAATTCACCATTGGAAAGAACATGAAATATCCTTCCAGTAGTATAGACAGAAAAAATTGAAAAAGTAGACGGTGCATAGCAAAAGTGGTAAAATTGACCCCTTCTATCCCCTCCAAATTCATGTGGGGTCTTAAAGTGTGTTATTTAATCTTTAATTAAAGACTATAATAAAGATTCCAGCACGTCAGGTTAAGGAGAAAAAAATACTCAAATCCATCAAAAGTACATTTTTTTGTGTCTTTACCCCCACTTTTCTCAAAATCTTTTACATTTTTTTTATTTTACGCATATGGGTCTTAAACTGCACGAATAAAGCTTTAATTGGAGACTATATAGAAGTGTTTCGCACATCAGGTTTAGAAGAAAAAAAATACTGAAAATCCCAAGTAGAAATGTCCGGAGTTATGACGGAGTTAAACACCGGCATGGTACTGACTCAGTACTGACTCAGTACTGATCGTCGGTACTGACATTCGGAACCCGATCAGTACTGGGAGTATACTGACTCCAAAACCGAATAATATGTCGGAGTTAAAAAAGTGTTAAAATCAGTACTGGCAGAAAACTGGCATAACATCAAATCAGTACTGCAAAGGAGTTATAAAAAACAAACAAACTTTGTTATAATGGCATTAAAGCGGACACTATTAATAACAACATCGTTTGATTTACTAACTATTAAAATATTTTACAAGATTTTTAAAAACATTATTCATCAACAATAACGCCAAACACTTAATTAACATATTATTAATTATTAATTAACAGGTATATCATAATAATAATAAATTATTATATTTATTAATTATTTTTATTTTTATGTGTTATTAATAATAATTTTTTTTATTTTTTTTAAACGTAAAAATATATACATTTTTCTATTATTATTTAAAGAAATAATTTTTACCATATTTTTATGCTATACTTATTAATTAATATGTAATGTCTTGTTAAAATGTACATAAATATATAGACATATATTTATAATAATTTTTCTTGAAATAAATAGGGGAGAGTCACTACGGTCGGGACACCTTTACAGTTAGGTCACCTCAGGTTTCTGAGTTGTAACAAACCTGGTGCCATTTACCATTGCATGTAAATACTTGTTAGTGATGGTAGAAAACTTTTCACGTCACTTTCATTAAGTTCCAATGAAGTACGCGAGCAGTACAAACGTAAAACGTAAATGTGTGGTGAATTTTTCAAGCAAAACTTTTACTTAGTGTCGAGAAAGATTAATTAAACAAAATGGAAGATGCAAACAATAAATTAAGATGATGAAATTTATTCATTAGAGAGTTATTTGGTTTTTATATCGTGCGTTTATGTCTGTGTGCTAAAAAAATAAAAACGACGCGAAACTTACGGTCGAATCACTTTATATTGTGCATGTTGGGACGCATTATTTTACAATTATGGTGCGTCCTGACATCGGAAATCCATTTTTTTAAGGTAGAGATGTGTGAAGCACGTCATTTTACAGTGAAAAAAATATATTCATGCGTTCGAAAAACGTTCGTAAAACATTTTAAAAAGTCTCATTTCACATCTCCTTCGATAACGTATTGTAAACGTTTCGTGTACTGAGAACGTTTTTAGATTAATTTTTATATGAATTTTATATTTCCTTTTTCCATTTTCAAGTGTATTTCAGCATTCTTGTGTAATTTACGGGCCAATTTTAGAAATATTCCTTCATATCACACTGCCGGTAAAAAATCAGTACTGGACAGCGTTACCAGCCAGGGATTTCCCAGTACTGACTTAGTACTGGAGTCAGTACTGCTATACTGCCAGTCAGTACTGGGTCAGTACAATGCCAGTATTGCATTTCTACTTGGGAACCGTCAAAAACAGGTTTTTCTGAGTCTTTACCCCCACTTTTCTCAAAATCTTTTATATTTTTTTTATTTTTCGAATTTGGGTTTTAAAGTACACGTAAAAAGCTTTAACTTAAGACTATATAGAAGTTTTTAGCACATCAGGTTTACGAGAAAAAAATACTGAAAACCGTCAAATACACGTTTTTAGTGATAGAACGTCCAAGCGCCCGTCGTGCCGGAAGGATGTTCCAAAAATAAGGCTTTTAAAAAAAGGGAATTCAATTTTTCTTTTCCGGAACTCCTTGAGATTAAAGTAGACGAAAAGACGAAAAAATCCATATATTTGACTTTTTAAAATAATAATATTAAACCATTTTTCAAAGCCGTCAAACTTGCTGTTTCTACAAAGTAAAAAAAACATTTTTTCGTAAATTCAATGTAAAATCCACAAAAATACATATATTTTGGCCGGTCCAGTCTCTTTTTCTTCAGAAACGTTCAAAGAATGAAAGCTATTTGTTTAATTTTAAAAAATTTCATTTTTAATGTTAATCAGCAAAATTGCGGCCAATTGAATAAAAACTCTCTTCAAATTTGCTTTATAAAATGAATATGGAAGCAGATAAATACAAAAACGAATATATCGTTGGAACGGTAATGAAACAAGCTTTCCAATGATGTAAATATCAAGTTTCTAAATTTATACGCCTAGGCTTGGTAACCTTTTCAACAAAGCGAAAAGCGTCCTGCCGGCAGGACCGGGTTCCATCATTTTGTGACTAAAAATTATATGAATTTTTGGAAAATTCAACTTCTTTAAGCTACCCTGCTCTTCGGTTTGAACTTACAAGCTCGACATTTACATGCGCTGAAAGCTTATTTCATCACCTTTCCAACTACATATTTTACTTTTTGTTTATGTAAATCCATGCTAGTTTTATTTAGCGATTTCGGACGCACTCACCTGAGTCTTTTTGGTCCTGCCGGAAGGATGTTGGACGTTCTATCATCAGGGTATGTTTACCCCCACTTTTCTCAAAATCCTGACGTCATAGGACGACATAGAAAACCACTCCTATAACCAAAAAAAGCCTTGTAGACCTGTGTTATTGAAAAATTCTTAAAAGTGCAAAAAGATTTATTGATTCCTGTTTAAAATTAGTTGATTAATTATTTTTAAATACCAAAAATAGTAAAAATATAACAATTTTATAGATAAAATATGTTTTTAAAGTCGATCCGCCAAATAACCTAATTTTGACGTTTTTATCAATTAATTACGAGAAGGGGGAATTATTGAATGAAATAAAAACTCATCGAATATAGAGTATTAAACAAGAGTTTAATAAATTATGAAAAATTTTCCCATCTTTTTTTATAGTTATTTGATACCACCCCATTTTAAGCGGTTTTAGAACTCTATCAGAAAATACGATATAAGTTCTTTCAAAAATTTTTTTCAATGCTATTATTACAATTTTCTCAAACCTAAGTGTACAAAGAAGAATTCTGATACACCCATTTTTTCCCCCCTTACCCCTATACCTTTAATAATATGATTTTTATTGTAACAACCTGATTAAGCGAAAGGGTAATAAAATTAAATTTACGTTTGTATATAAGGAGGAAACTATACTTAAAACGTATACAATGTAAATTTTTGGAAATTGAAATAAATTTAAAACTTATTTTAGTTTTTTCAAAAACTGGTCTTGGGGGTAAAAAAGCCAGGGACAAAAATCCGTTGATTAAGTATTATGTGAAATTCATTTGTTTTCTACTTAAACTAACCTTCTTATTTTACAAAATTTCTCGTGTTTACTTAATAAAATAAATTGAACACTACGAAAAAATAGTTTAAAGTAAACTAAAAAAACTAACAACAAATAAAGGGTGCAACGAAATATGGTATCTTTTTTCTTTTAGAAAAGCTACGAAAAATTGACAGGGTAAATCGAAAACATAGGTAAACTTAGTACAATATTCAATTTTGCTTGTTAAAAATTCTTTAAAATTTACTTAAATACTTTTAAAATATGATTATTTGCCATGTAAATAAAGAAACAATATGGAAATATCAAAATTAACAACATATTTTTCTAAAATGGCGAACTGGCTTTGTCCCCCACCAAGTGGTACAAAAAAGCCAGTTGTACTACTTTCGTAAAACTCTTATAACTTAGCCCTTTCATGGAATAAAAAATATTTCGGATAAGAATTTTCAAGCTTAGTAACTAAACTTTCAAAACCAATTGGAAATTAGAAAAAAAATTTAATTTATTTTGTATGTAATTATTTTATGTGCACGTATTTTACATGTATTTATTTTACATATGTATATTTATTGAAAAATTTAGTGAAAAATTACTTTCAGTGATCATTAAACCGAACGACTTTTGTTCATTGAAAATAAAAACTGTGCGTGAAAAGTTTTTTTATACATACAGAAAGCGAATACATGCGTGAACGCCAGGCCAACAAAAAGCGATAGAACAATCATTTACCCTAAAAATTTTGCCCGATTGGTCTTTTGTGATACATGTATAGCTTTGTGAGCAACAAATAACCCATATACAGTGAGAGAGAAGTGCTTTGCGAATTCGTAACGTGTATTTGAAATCCGTGATTCTATAGACTGTCGTGCTTGACCAGTGTCTGACTCGTATTGTCTAAATTTCATTGTGTCATTGACTCTTGACTCTATTCATAAAAAAAACAATAAAACCTCCCTTGAATACGCGACAGTCATTTAAATAGCGCGTCACTTTCATGACAATTGTTTCTCGAAAATAGTTTCCCTATCTTTGACTTGAAACAAAACAAATTAAGAATGAAACCAACAACTGAAAATATTCAATTTCCTTTCTCCTCTTAGAGTAATAATCGATTTAAAATAATGTTTATTTCTTCATTATCACAATATTACTTATAAATAGGGGAAACCGGGGTGTAATTGATCACTTCAATTTATTCAAAAGTGGTAAATCAGAGTAATTTTAGTTTTTGATCAAAATAATATACTTGGCATACTGTAACTTTGTACCAAGTTTCATTGTTTTTCATTTATTATTGTTAAAAATATGGTAGAAAAAGTGATTTTGACGTTCGAAAGTAAATTTTTAAAATCTTGGTTTTTTTATATATCTTTTTCAAAATTACTTGTAAAAATTTTGTTTATCTGGTTTTGAGCTTTGAACATTTGTTCTTAAAAAACAATTGACAATTTTTGTTTAATACTTATGGTATTGATAAATAATAACAAAATTTTCAACAAAAACCTCCGGGGCGTATTGGCTCTCATATTTTAATAAGAAAAACCTATTATATTTAAAATATGAATAAAATGATAACCAATTTTAATCCATTACAAAAAATGACTGGAGAATAGAATTTCTTAAGTAATATGGATTTTGCATTTCGCTACAACTTTTTAAAATTTGAAAATTGCATGAAAATGTTTAAAGTTTAAATTAAATATGATCCATTTTCAATATTCTTTGTCATAAATATACAAAAGAAACTAAAATTGTCAATACCGTAATAATATTTGATGATCTAAATTATAATTTCATTGCTAATCCATTACGCCCCGGGCCGAGGCGAAATTTCTCACCGTGCATTTCTCAAAAAATATTGTTCTAGAAAAAAAAGTATAAGTGATATTAAGGCGTACTTCTTTTTAATTGAAAGCTGAGATCTTAGGCTAAGTGTTCTACATGATAAAATTTTTATTAAAGCAAGAATGACGAAATTAAGCAACCGAAAGTGAAAAGTGATCCATTACGCCCCGGTTTCCCCTACTCCCTAATTTTGTATTTGATAAAAATAATAATTGTTATTAAAATCTTGATTGAATTTTTGCTGACGTGTTTTTCAAAATTTAAAATGGCGTTGTCAATATGGTGGATACACTGCAAAAAGAAGTATCTTAGTTAAGATGTTTTGGTAGTCATTTCTTAGATGTTATTGTAGTCACTTTTTAGTCATTAAAAATATCTTAATTCAAGATGCTTAAAGTATCTTCGTACACATTTTCCAACATACTTTTTGGGAAAAAAGTTTTGAGGTTACCTATGGGCTTATATGTAAGATATTTTATGCATCTTAGGTTTTAGTAACTTAAATTTTTTTCGCATCTTACAATTCACAAGTAACTTATCGCTAAACATCTTATTGAGACAAAAACATCTTAATTTAAGATACTTTAAAAAACTTACAGAAGTATCTTACTCTTTTAAGATAGAAAAAATATCTAAGACGTATAAAGCATCTTAAAAATCTGTAAGATACTTTCGAAAACATCTTATTTTAAGATGTAAGACACCATTTTTCCATCTTACATCTTATGTTAAGATATCAAATAAGATACTTATTTTTGCAGTGTAGTTTTGAAAATTGAAACGATACCTACTATCGTGTAAGTTTCTATATACGACAGGAGTTTTTGTCATCGTTGAATTAAAAGTTTATGGCCGTTTTTCAAATTTCAAAATAGCAACCAAATTTTTAGAAAGTTACTGAATTTATCTAAATTGTTTACTTGGAGATTTTCGGGATCACTGAACCCAAATTTGATGTAAGAATTAAAAGATTAAAAATTATGATTTGAAATATTTTTGTACGTCCGTAACAAAAAAATTGTATCTAATATATAAAAGGTGAAAAAAATAATTTTATGAATTTTATGTTTCAGGCTAGGTTTAATGTCATCGATAATTACGGGTCGATATCCAGTCAATATAGCGGGAGTTGGAAGTGTATTTTTCCCACCGGCATTTCAACACCTTCATCAGCAACAGCATCATTCAAGATTAACCGCAGCGTCAACTGCATTAAGTAATGCGGTTGTCGCTGGACAATCGGATATCGCTGATGCAGATGGCATTCGGGGCGTTTTACCAGGTGGTCCAGGTTGGCCTTTTTGGAGACCGTCTCCGGGAATTCAAACCCTGGACCATCATTCCACCAGCGAGGTGGTCAGTTCTTTGAATCGTATCAGTCCTGGATCTGCCACCTTTCCTCAAAGAGGTAATTTTGGACGTAAAACAGATTTCTTTTTGATACACCAAAACAAACAAAAGTTTTCTTCTCTCACAAAAAATATTTTCACTAAAGAAACATTTATTTCATTCAAATAAAAAATTATTCCTGAATTATCAAATAAATATTTAGACACAATTTAATTGATTTAAATAAAAATTATCTGATTTAAGTAAATGTTTATTTGATCTGAAATTCAATTTTATCAGCTCAATCAATAATTCAGGGCTCGGATCGAAGAACCGACGCTTCGCAATGTTCTGTACGTTTACAAGCGTCGGTTCTTTGATCCGAGCCCTCAATTATTATATAAATAATCATTTTTCACATAAAGAGAATAATCCAAATTAATACAAAATGCAGTTTCCTAAATAGGACTGCTCATGAGACGAGACGATATTTTTAAGAGTCTCGTCTCGGTCTAGTTAAAGTGTCGAGAAAAATATGTAAAGAAGAAAATAATTAATATTTGATAGAGGAATTATTTAATAAACATAAACATGTATAAAATATATGTTTTTATTAACAAATTAAGGATTAAATAATTTGTAATTCTGCTTTTAAGTTAGAGGAAGCCCAAAAATTGAATTGATTCATGATTCAGGACCCTACTCTCTAAATCTGAATTAGTAGTTTCCATAGTACAGATAGTAAGTTGTACTTTTTACTATTTTAAATTAGATTAGATTCTAAATTCAGATTTAGACAGTCAAGTTGATATCATCGCTGAGCATCAAAAAATATTTTTTTTGTAGGAACCCGGATAATATCACACAATTTTTCTCAAGGTTTAAGGTTAAAAAGGCCCTTTACAAAATTTTTTACTTCCTTTAGATAAATGAAAAAAGAGGAATTATGTAATACCTTTCTGATTTAGTAAGATTTGAAAAAATTTAATATTAAATTAATTTTGCTTCCTCGTGAGGAAGCTTTGTAGTCGTTTAATTTACAAAATTTTTAAAAATCCTTTTGACAAATTTTCTTCTATATGGGACTATGTTATATAAGACCCTGAACAATTGTCCAGATGTATGTATGTGTGTGTGTGTGTGTGTATCCCGATTTTTGTGAACACGATAACTCGAAGAGGTTTTAACGAATTTGGCTAAAATTTACCAGGTATATTTATCATAAAAATATCTCGAACTGGATTGATAGACTTTAAAAAATTCTCAGAAAAAAATTTTTTTTTGACTTTTTTCTCAAAAAAAAAATTTTTTCAAAATTTTTTTTTTTGTTGGTTATTGAAGTTAATATATAATAAAATCTTATTCTTTGCATCAAGACGAATCGATTAGTATATAAAAAGAATAAATTGTATGAGAATTTATAGAGTTAATCACAATTAAAGCTGAAAAATTCGCATTTTTCTCAAAAAATGAGTTCTTTCCGCAAAATTATGTTGCTGTATAAGAAAATCTTACTCACTTATTTCTAAAATTTTATTCTTTGCATCAAGACGGATCGATTGGTATATATAAAGTATATATTGTATTTAAATTTATAAAATTAAAATCAATTACAGACACAAAATTTGCATTTTTAATAAAAATTCATTTTTTCTTAAGAATCATGTTGCTGTACAATAAAATGTTATTATTTATTGAAAAATAAATCTAAAATCTTATTCCTTGCATCAAGACGAATCGATTGATGTATGTAAAATATATATTTTATTGAAAATTATAGAATTAATTACAATTAAAGATGAAAAATTCATTTTTTTATTAAAAATTTTATTTTGTTCATTTAGGATTAAAACAAATTTTATAAATATTTTTTTGATTTTATAAATATTAGATCGTATTAGAAATTACTTAAAAATTAAATATACTTAATATACTTAATTATAATTATAATAAATATAACAAATTTTTAAAATTAATTTTTAATTAGATTTGAAAACAACAACATGGAAAATATGTCAATACGTGACAATAAGTTAGTGCTTCCTCCACGAGGAAGCAAATTTTTTTGCTGATCGTATAGAGGAAGCAAAATGTTCATGTAATGAACATCTAGATTTACAAACTTGTTTAGTATATGTATGTACAAGACTCTCGTCGAAAATCCTAGACGAGACTAATATAAGTCTCAGTCTCGACAATACAAATCGAGACTTTTCTCTTCTCATGTGCAGCCCTTTTCCTAAACGAAGAAGCATTAAATAAATTTTTACATTTCAAAGATCTTTTACCATTTTTAAAAATTTTTTGTATAATTCTTCTCAGAGTCTCCACAGTAATTTTTGAAACAACTATATTGAAAAACAAAAAATTATTTATTAAAATTTTACAAAATTCCGAAACGAGAGCGGGTTTCAGAGCATTTCTTTATATTTTCCAAAAAAATCCTGACTGTAAATATTCTTTTCTTTTAAATCACGTTGATCACGAAATCATTTTTTCCCACCTGCCCTTAAAACAATTTTTTCCCTCCTCGTAGAGTATAAAAATCCCGTAAAAATTGTAGAACAATCAACAATTTTTTGTTAATATTATTAACAACTTAGTTTTCTTTTTTAGTCTTAATATTTTAGTCTTAAAATTTCTCGAAATCCAGTTGACCGATTTAATAATGCCAAAAAGGTTTTCTTCTTCTTGAAACAAAGCATATAAGAATAATTTTTGTTTTCAAAAAAATTCACTTTTAATAAATTTTTATATATACACTACCCTCGGGAAATATCGGTAGGGGAGACCGAGGAGGAAAGTAACAACGCTAATATCTTTTAAACAAATTAGCGAAAATACAGGGTCTAAATTTTTTTGGGGCGGTAGCGATTCTACGCAATTGAATTCTACAAATGAAAATTCAACACAGTAAACTCTGCACAAGAAAACTCTTATTTATATTTAGACAAGTAATAATAATTCTACGCAAATTAATTCTACATAATGAAACTCTACGCATTCTAATTAAATAAAATATAATTTAATTAATTTTTTTAAATTCTTCACGATTAAATACTACACCAATAAATTCTACAAAGTTTAATTCTACGCATGATAAAATATATTTTTTATTATTCTTTATAAGTTGTTAACTCTACGCAGTTAAATTCAACACCAGATAATTCTACAAAAATAAATGCATTTTAATAAATAGATTTTTTTAAAATTCTACGCAATTAAATTCTACAAAAAATAATTCTACAAATTTTAACTTTTTTTATAATAAATTTTTAGAAGATTAAACTCTACACAAGGAAATTCTACAAATATAATTCTTCGAGAAAAATGACTACAGATAGCAATTGTAATATTTAATTTAATCAAATTATTAACTCTACGCCGTTAAATTCAATACCAGATAATTCTACGAAAATAAATACATTTTTTAAAAATTTTTCGCAATTAAACACTACAATTCAAGATTCTACAGAAATTTAAATTGGATTTTTTTTTCTTTTTTTCAAAGACAATTAATAATAATTCTACGCCGTTCAATTCAACATTAAATAATTCTACGCAAATAAACTCTACACGGTAAAACTTAACACAAGTATAAAAAAAGTTAAAATTTGTAGAATTATTTTTTGTAGAATTTAATTGCGTAGAATTTTTAAAAAATCTATTTATTAAAATGCATTTATTTTTGTAGAATTATCTGGTGTTGAATTTAACTGCGTAGAGTTAACAACTTATAAAGAATAATAAAAAATATATTTTATCATGCGTAGAATTAAACTTTGTAGAATTTATTGGTGTAGTATTTAATCGTGAAGAATTTAAAAAAATTAATTAAATTATATTTTATTTAATTAGAATGCGTAGAGTTTCCTTATGTAGAATTAATTTGCGTAGAATTATTATTACTTGTCTAAATATAAAGTGAGAGTTTTCTCGTGCAGAATTTACTGTGTTGAGTTTTCATTTGTGGAATTTAAATGCGTAGAATCGCTACCGCCCCATTTTTTTTTATCCCATAGTACCCCCTACAACTTCTCCATATAGTGTGCAAGAGCATTTCCGGTTAGGTGAAGTCCGCTAGTGACGTGACGTTACAAAAATACGTCAAAAGTAAGTTTTCCTTTCAATTTTCAAAACCTCATGTTTTTGAAATTACACAGTTTTAAAAAATGTGCTTTTCGGGTTTTTGTAGCTTAATTATCTTTCTTTAAGTTGCAATAGTGTATTTCTAAATTACGTGTAATACTTTTGTGTAATTTTAACTTTTTTGTTGAGAAGGAGCGTGAGAAGGAAAGTAATATGTTGTTACTTTCCTCTTCGTTTCAATATATTGTGAATACTTTATGAAATGAATCAAGGAAATCATATTTAAAGTTACAGATTAACTTTTGTTCGTTAAATGTAATGTATCTGAAGTAAATTGACTTTCATTTTGACATATTAACATGTCTTAAAAATGGTTTATTGAACCAAATCAGTTTCATTTCTGTGTACTTATTTCGTTTTATTCTAGGTTTGCCATAATTGTTTATTTTTGCTATTGTTTCACATTTGAATAATTTAATATTACTCATACGCTAAGTTTTAAAATTAAATACTAGATTTGTGATATAAATAAGAAGATAATATCGATGAGACATTAATGTACCAAAATGTGTTGAATATTTATTAAGTATCAAATATGTATAATTTGTACTTTGAGTATCTTTGTATTTTTATAAGTTGATAATAAAAATATTTTAAATTAACAATGTCTTAAAGTTATATAATATTAACCATATTCTATTATGTTACTTTCCTCCTCGGGGATTAGGAGGAACATAACAAATGCAGAGGTTGTGAAAAAGTCAAGCTGTGAACTGGTTGTTTAATCTAGATGCCTAATTCAAATTTTATTTAACAAGTGAAAGTCCAAGATTTCAATTAACATATTGACAGAAGTTATTCGTTAAATAGTTTGAAATTTTAGTTGAGAAATTTTTACATGGAAATAAATATTTATTATGTATTTATTACATAGATATATTATTTATTATTCCTATTTCTATTTCTATCATAATGTTTCTATTATTATTAAGATTATAATTATAACAGTACAATTACAATAATTACAATATACTGTTTAATATTATTTTACAATTAAAATAATAATTATAATAATAATGAATATACCAACTACAATATGAATACAAAATAATAATACCAATTAAAATTTACTAATAATGTTGATAATAATAATATTAATAGTAAAAATTATACTGGTAAATAATATCGACGTGCTGAGGAAAATTGAGAATTTTCAACAAACCTCAAAATACAAAAGCTAATATATGTATGTCCAAAAATTATTCCAAGTAATTAACTAAATTAACAATTAAACATTGAAATACAATAAATGAAAACAATGAAATAATACGACTTTCCCTTCGAAATTATCCCCTTTACTTTTCCCATATATTATATACCTAT
Source organism: Leptopilina drosophilae (assembly GCA_032873175.1). Taxonomy (NCBI): domain Eukaryota; kingdom Metazoa; phylum Arthropoda; class Insecta; order Hymenoptera; family Figitidae; genus Leptopilina; species Leptopilina drosophilae. The sequence goes on from CM065478.1 coordinate 50,028,254, forward strand.
TGTAATAACTTCATCATTAAATATCTCTCTAATTGTGGATAACAATAACGCTTGAATGACGTTTTAAAAATTGATAAAAAACTTGATGAATTCAATTTAAGAATTTCATTTCACCTACATATTTTGTTGTAAATTGTAAAACAAAATATTTTTCTCATTTAAAAATATATATTCACTTTTTTTAAATTCTTTTTAAAATATTTTTCATAGACACTCAAAAAAAAATTTTATTGACTATACGTAATATACTTTCACAATATATATATATATTATTTATTAATTATCAATTTCATACATAAAAAAAATATTGTATAATAAATTTTATTGTCATGAAATTTCAACTCTCGTTTCAAAATACTGCGGAGGAAAATATTGAATAAATGCGCAATTATTGTAAATTCATTGAAAATAAAATTGTTTACCGATTATTATAAAATAAATGGTCTCGTTCAACTAGAAAGAGAAAGAATCATTTTATAAGTCCAGCAATCTTTTAACCTCGAGATAAAAATAAATTTTCCAATGTTGAAAAATAATTGGAAAATTACAAAACAAAAGTGGGGACAAGAATTCTGAGTTAATAATAAATTAGGGTATAGTTTTCATGAACAAAATAATTCACTAGGATAAGCTTCTTTTTGAAAGTCAAAAAATAGAAGCCGAGATTAATATTTTAAAATTCAAAAATCTACTTTTTACTTCCATAAAATTTAACCGAGCCTGCGAGTGTTGAAATGAAGAAAGAAATCGATGTTTTGGAGAAATATTTTTCTAAACAAATGCAAAAAAGAGATAATGATAATAAAGTTAGTTTAAGGGGGAATATCGAAGGGTCGACACGGAAGGGATGAAACACTTGAAAGTGTAGAGGAGAGAAAGAGAGAGAGTATATGACGACGACGACGACGAATATAAGGCTTCCATGGCTTCCGCCACGACAAACCAACGTCGATCGCCTTACCCGTCGATCGTTTTGCTCCTGTCACCTCTCCTAAGTACTTACCTACCGCTCGACTGTCAGTGCACTTACACTTACATACCTATACGCATTTACCAATACCTCTAAAATGTAAGTTACTATCACCAGCCGATTAACGTTCCCTTGTTGTTTCCCTTCTCAACTCAGGAAACTTGTAGTGATTGAACAATAAATTGAACAACTTCACAAGTTACATGAAAACCTTCATTATTCTACAACACTCTATTAGTCGACAAATCCATTTGCGAATAAATTTTTTAAAATAATTCATACACTACTTATAATCTCATGTACTAATAACGAAATCATGAGATTGTAACAATAAATTTTTAACATTGAAATGAAATTTCCACCATTTCTAAACCTTGAATTCCAAAAATTAAAATTACTCTGAAAGTTCCAAAATGCACTGAAAAAAAATTATGTCAATTTTGTCATACAAGTATGGTTAGGATGTATAGCTGAAACAGCAATACCGTATTGCTGTTCTTAAAATACAGTATTGGTGTTCTCCGCATACATATTACTGTCTCTCACGTACATACAGCTGTTCTACACTGCGTCTAACTATAATATCATTTTGAATCCGCTAAAAATTAAAGTTCAAATCAAAGTTAGACTTAAAGTTAATGTAAAAATTAAAATCAAGGTGAATGTCAAAGTCAAAATTAAAGATTAAAAGTTAAGATCAGGGTTAATGTCAACTTTAAAAGCAATATGAATGTGAAGGTCAAAGTCAAATTACAAAATCGCTTCCTTTACACGACTTGGAAATCTTTAATAAGTTTTTACGATACTACAAACGGATAAAATTTTAAGCAAAGATTTACTAAACTTTATAAAATTACTACACACAAATGTCTTCATTATTTCTAAGCTTCGACTTTCGAAAATTAAAAATACGAGACAGAAAAAACTCAAAACTACAAACTATATTCGTCAAATAAAAACGATTCTGAAATGTTTTCGTTTCTATGATACAACACAAGCGATGAAACAATTAAGCGAAAATTTACTAAAGTATAAATTGAAAATATCCTTATTATATTAATTCCTTGTTGGTTTCGTTCTTCGTCTGACCATGCGCAGTAGCGTCCTAACCAACTATTACTTTTTTCATATAAACATGCATACTTTTTACATGCACAATTATCCTTAAATAATAATCACACACAGGTTACGTGTTACACATACACTCACACATGTCATATACATAAAATATTTCCCATATACTCACACATATGCACTCAATTCATACACATGTATACTCACACATATACCCTCAATTCATACACATGTATACTCACACATGTACACATAACACATACACATGTATACTTACACATATCCACACAATACATACACATGTATACTCACACATATACACACAATACATACACATGTATACTCACACATATACACACAATACATACACATGTATACTCACACATATACACACAATACATACACATGTATACTCACACATATACACACAATACATACACATGGATACTCACACATATGCACACAATACATACACATGTATACTCACACATATGCACTCAATTCATACACATGTATACTCACACATATACATACATGTATACTCACACATATGCACTCAATTCATACACATGTATACTCACACATATACATACATGTATACTCACACATATACATACATGTATACTCACACATATGCACTCAATTCATACACATGTATACTCACACATATCCACACAATACATACACATGTATACTCACACATATACACACAATACATACACATGTATACTCACACATATACATACATGTATACTCACACATGTGCACTCAATTCATACACATGTATACTCACACATATGCACACAATACATACACATGTATACTCACACATATACACACAATACATACACATGTATACTCACACATATACACACAATACATACACATGTATACTCACACATATGCACTCAATTCATACACATGTATACTCACACATATACATACATGTATACTCACACATATGCACTCAATTCATACACATGTATACTCACACATATACATACATGTATACTCACACATATACATACATGTATACTCACACATATGCACTCAATTCATACACATGTATACTCACACATATACACACAACACATACACATGTATACTCACACATATACACACAACACATACACATGTATACTCACACATATACACACAATACATACACATGTATACTCACACATATACATACATGTATACTCACACATGTGCACTCAATTCATACACATGTATACTCACACATATACACACAACACATACACATGTATACTCACACATATACACACAACACATACACATGTATACTCACACATATACACACAACACATACACATGTATACTCACACATATACACACAATACATACACATGTATACTCACACATATACATACATGTATACTCACACATGTGCACTCAATTCATACACATGTATACTCACACATATACTTATATACTTAATAAATAAATAATAATTTATTAATATACACTACCGGCAGAAATTGTCGGTACGAACGACGGGCGAGCTACGAAAAGTTGCTGCCGAAATTAAATTAACATATTTTATTATTGAAAAATGATAGGAACTTGGATCTTGGATCGTTTCAAAGCAAATTAAATTCTGCGTCGTTTGATATATAAATGAAAATTATTTGATATTTTTGAGAAATTTGATCTGCTAAAAGATTTTGAAAAAAAATTGATTAATTTTTCTATTTTTGTGCACCATGTTTGAGTGGCTGCACATTTTAGAAAAATTTAGAGAAAAATTTTAAACTCTTGCAACATAATCTTTAAAGTCTCAGCTTTTATTTGAGCCTTGAAAATTGAAAATCCGTTCAGTAGTTTTTGAAATATCTAAAAAAAATGTCCAGGAATGTTGTTTTATAATTTAGGCGGTGATACAGACTTATTGCACTCTCGCTGCTCACCTGGTTCATTGCGGCAGGGCCGAATAAGCGGCATATAGAGTGGGGGTCATATTTCGAGCCCTTTTTAAGTTTTTTGTAATTTTAGATTTAATATTCATTGAAAATTTAATAATTGTTTAAAGTTAATTATTTTATATTTATATATAATTAAGTTATCATTTTACAAACTTCCATGATCAAATAGTCGTTTATTTTTGGAAAAAAATTAAAAAAAGTGAAAATTTGTAATGAGAAATAAACGACTATTTGATCATGAAAGTTTGTAAAATGATAACTTAATTTTATATATATATAATAATTACCTTTAACAATTATTAAATTTTCAATGAATATTAAATCTAAAATTACAAAAAACTTAAAAAGAGCTCCAAATATGACCCCCACTCTATATGCCGCTTATTCAGCCCTGCCGCAACGAACCAGGTGAGCAGCGAGAGTGCAATAAGTGTGTATCACCGCCTAAATTATAAAACAACATGCTTGGACATTTTTTTAGATATTTTAAAAACTACTGAACGGATTTTTAATTTTCAAGGCTCAAATAAAAGCTGAGACTTTAAAGATTATGTTTCTAGAGTTTAAAATTTTTCTCTAAATTTTTCTAGAATGTGCAGCCACTCAAACATGGTGCACAAAAGTAGAAAAATTAATCAATTTTTTTCAAAATCTTTTAGGTGATAAAATCTCTCAAAAATATCAAATAATTTTCATTTATATATCAAACGACACAGAATTTAATTGGCTTTGAAACGATCCAAGAACCAAGATCCTATCATTTTTCAATAATAAAATATGTTAATTTAATTTCGGCAGCAACTTTTCGTAGCTTGCTCGTCATTCGTACCGACAATTTCTGTCGGTAGTGTATATACTTAATATATTATGTACATAATATGTAAACATATTATAAATACATATTTTTTATATAATAATATATAAATATATATATATATATATATATATATATATATATATATATATATATATATATACTTAATACATGGCAAAATTTTAATTAGGTATTTTCAACATTTTTTTAAAATCTGTTCAAAATTTCAATTATTTTTATAAATAATAAAATTCTTTTCCAAAATTCGATTATTTAAAAAAATTTAAATAAAATTTTTTAATGTAATTAAATTTTTGCAAAGAATTTTATTAGTTTTGAAAATAAATTAATTTCAGAGAAAAATTTTATTATTTATAAAGATAATTCAAATTATGATTCTCGTCAAAATGTTATAAATAATAAAATTCATCATGGAAATTCAATTATTTTCAAAAGTAATAAAATACTCCGCAGAATTTCAATTATTTTCAAATTTTTTTTAATTTCTCGTCAAATTATCATTATCTTCAAAAAATAAGAAAATTCATCATGGAAATTTAATTATTTTCAAAAGTTCAGATAACATACTTCGCAGAAATTCAATTATTTTCAAAACTTTTTTTACATTTTCAAAATTTCAATTATCTTTGTAAATATCAAAATTCTTCTTCAAAATTCAATTGCTTTTAAACATTTCGAAAAAAAATCTGTTCGAAAATTCAATTATCTTTATAAATAATAAAATTCTTCTCTGTAATTCAATTATTTTCAAAGAATTTTAATAAAATTCTTGTCAGAATTTCAATTATTTATATATTTCTGTACATTTGTAATTATCTTTATAAATAATAAAATTCAACCTAGAAATTCATTTATTTTCAAAAGTAATCAAATTCTTCGCAGAAGAAATTCAAATTATTTTCAACGTTTTTTTTTTTAAATTCTCATCACAACTTCAACTATTTTTAAAAAATATCAAAATTCTTCTTCAATATTCATTAACTTTTAAACATTTTTAAAACAAATATGTTCAAAAATTTCAATTATCATTATAAATAATAAAATTCTTCTCTGAAATTTAATTTTTTGCAAAGAATTTTAATAAAATTCTTGGCAGAATTTTTAATTATCTTTATAAATAAAAAAAAAATTATCCAAGAAATTCAATTATTTTCTAACATTTTTTTATAAAATCTTATAATATATAAAATAATGATTTATCTCACTACGGTCGTCTTTAATTCGAATAACTTATTTCCCACGTGAAAATGTTCTCGGGAATCGGTCCCGCGAAATTATCGAGAGTCACTACCGGAAAATTCCCGGTACTTACTCCCGAGAAATTCCCGGTAAAATCTTTTGACATTTGTCTCCATATTTCTCAGAGAATTTAACCTCAAGAATAAAAATATACTACTATAAAATCTTCAGGATCGTATTCGTGATTGAGATGACTTTTTGTTTATTATAATAGTCACGTTAAGCATACAAATTGAAAATCTACTATCAACATATTCAACGGATTTCGACACTTAAGTGAGAAAAAATTAATGGACATCATAACAAAAGGGTTTAAGCACCAATTTTTTAAATTAGGATTTTCCCATTTAAGAAATAAGTAACTATTTACACATTTCCATTAAAAATTTTCTATTTTATTGATTTTTTAAACAGTTTTCAATTAAAATTAGAACTATAAAATAACCTTAATTTTTAATAAAATTGTAATAGCAAAAATTGTTTTAACTTTGAATTATTGTTATTATTTACATGAACAACAATTCAATTCGAGAATTTGTGTATTGCTTGATTTCAAAACAATCACTTAATAAATAATTTTTTTTTGAGATAAAACTCTTTAAAAATTTACTTTTATCCATTTACTTTTTTAATCCTATAATATGAAAAAGGGTATATTTTTTAAAATAAAAAATATCATTAAATTAAAATTAAATTCGTTTAAATCGTTAATTTTTATCAATGAAATTTTTCTTCTAGATTAAGCAATACACAAATTCTCGAATTGAATTGTTATTCATGTAAATAATAACAATAATTCAAAGTTAAAACAATTTTTGCTATTACAATTTTATTAAAAATTAAGGTTATTTTATAATTCTAATTTTCATTGAAAACTGTTTAAAAACTCAATAAAATAGAAAATTTTTAATGGAAATGTGTAAATAGTTACTTATTTCTTAAATGGGAAAATCCTAATTTAAAAAATTGGTGCTTAAACCCTTTTGTTATGATGTCCATTAATTTTTCTCACTTAAGTGTCGAAATCCGTTGAATATGTTGATAGTAGATTTTCAATTTGTGTGCTTAACGTGAATATTATAATAAACAAAAAGTCATTTCAATCACGAATACGATCCGGAAGATTTTATAGTGGTATATATTAATATTCTTGAGGTTAAATTCTCTGAGAAATATGGAGACAAATGTCAAAAGATTTTACCAGGAATTTCTCGGGAGTAAGTACCGGGAATTTTCCGGTAGTGACTCTCGGTAATTTCCCAGGACCGATTCCCGAGAACATTTTCACGTGAGTTACTAGGTTAAAATTTTAACATCTGTCAAAATTTTAACTCAGAAAATAAAAAAATTTTGACAGATGTTAAAATTTTAATAATTAAAAATAATTAAATAATAACTCAATAATTAAATTTACTAACTAAATTAAAAAAAAAAATAATCTTTTTATAAGAATTTTTTTACCTAATTTTTTTTAAATTAGTTCATTACCCTTAATAATTAAATTTACTAACTAAATTAAAAAGAAATAATATATTTAAATATCCCTGGGACGTATAATGGATATCATTTTAAATTTGGCTATTTGGATATCGGAATAATTTTTCAAATTCAATAAGTTTATATAAATTGAACTGATTATTGTTTCCCGGGTTTTCATTGGGAAGGTGAATGCGAATACAAGGTCATAATTTAGAAATTCAAAATGGCGGATTCAATATGGGCAAGATTTTTTTTTTGAAATTGCTAAAATCAGCTAAATATTGTTACGTGGGGCTTTTAAGGTAGCTGATTACGAATCCAAAGTAATAATTTAAAAAATTAAAATGCTAGATTCAATATAGCGGAAAAATATTAATTAAAAATTAATAAAATCATCTGAATATTGTTACTCAGGGGTTTTTTGGGTCGCCGAATGAATAATAAGTCCTAAAAAGGACTTATTGAAAATTATTAATTACAATTACAATTACAGTTTATTAATTACATTATTTAATTTTTTTTTAAATAAAAACTTACTTGAAATAATATGGTTATATTAAATGAGAAATCAATAAAATTTTGATGCTAAAACACTTCTCTCGTAGATTTGTTTTAACTTGCACAACTTTTGACTGTCATAGCACAACTGCGTTGAGAGAAATTAGGAACAACTAATATTTATCATTTTTATCTTTTCAAGTTCACTTTATTTCGAAAAAAACTTTACAAAACAAAATACTGCTTAGCTACAATGAAAAAAATTATAGGCAGAATGTGCTTTTTACTAAGGTAATTTTTGCCTGAGTACAAAAGCAATACACGCAAAGCAATTGTTTCTTTTATAGAAAAGCAATTTTTCCCTTAGTTAATAAAGTAACAAATTCTTGTCATTTATCAAATAAATTGTTTACATATGTCAAATCGAATTTTATAATTAATTAAAATAATGGGTACTAAAGGAAGAAATTTACTACTGAAATGGAATCGAGGAAATTTTCTTGAAATACTTAAGGATACTAATTTCATTTGTTTAAAAAAATTAATAAATTAGTTCTATTATTTCCTTTATTTAATTAAAGTAAAATATTATTAATATAGTATTAAAAATAAAAATTCCTTTTCTCTCGAATTGTAAATATATGTAATAAAAAGGTGAAACAAAATTATTTAATATCGTATTTTCTAAATATTTAAATAAAAATTTTCCTTGCGAATTTAACCTTATTAAGTAAGGCAAAAATTGCCTTTTTTTTAAAGAAACAATTGCTTTTCGTGAATTGCTTTTGTACTTAGGCAAAAATTGCCTTAGTAAAAGCACATTCTGCCTATTATTTTTTTCAGTGTACTTACTCATTAGTTCGACATTCAAAGATTTTAATATAATGGATACTACAATGTTTTTATACTTTGCAGAAATAAAATAATAAAATAAAAATTTACTATAAATAAAAAAATTATAATTAAAAAATAAGTTAAAAAAAAAAAATTTATAATTACTATTATTTATTTATAAGTACTATTTGGGTATTATATATTATTAAAATAAATAAAAATATTTATTCTTTAAAACAACTATAGAAATTGTTTAATGTCCTAACAGTAACAAAAGGAATTATTATTCAAATAAATGTTTCATAATTTAATATTTATTTTAAATTCTTCAAATCTAATCAACTTTGTTTCTAAATTGTACAAAACAATTTCTAACTTACAATACTATTTTAAATTATTCTTTTTTAAATTATTAATTATAAAATTGTGTTATCACATTAAAAATTTAAAAATTCTTGATATCAATTTTTTCAATAAGAAATGAAGAACAACATTTTTTAATTTCATTTAATAAATGAACAATTTAATATTTTTTGTAAATGACAATTTGAAAAGACAATAATTACGTATTTATAATATATATCAATTCTATTTTAATGTATTATTATTATTTTTTGTTTCATAAAACTTAAATATATAAATTAATAATTTTAATAAAATTAATAAAAAAAATTCATTAATTAAAATTAATAATTTCCTAAAAGTATAGTGCTATACAACATATATTAGTAATTAAAAAATTAACAGTACAATAGTATCCGAGCGAGCGTTAGCGAGCGCGGAATTCATCGCTAGTATTTATAAAAATTTTGAAAAATTTTTGCCAAAAAAGACCTGCGTTAAAATGCAAAAAATGAATGTTCCTTGTAAAACTAGCTGTTGTTAACTATATAACTTCTAATGTCTAACTAGCTTCCCGAGTCGAAATTTTAACTCTCTTTTAGTTCTCCAAAACCCTCTTTTTAACCTCTTTTAAGCCTCTTTCACACTCCCAAATCCTCTTTTGAACCTCAAAACTGCAGATTTGTATTTTTCCGCACATTTAGAGGTTCAAAAGAGGTTGAAAGAGAGAAGTTACAAGGCTTAAAAGAGGTTCAAAAATTTTTTTTTTTAATTTTTCGAAAACGAAAATGCGAATTTTTTTCACACAGTTGTATTTCAATTGCCCTGTAGAAGATACAGAAATGAGTTTTTGAGTGATTTCAATAAATCTATTAGGATAGATAGAAATTTAAAAAATGTAATTTTCCTAAAAATTTTAAACCCTCTTTTCAACCTGCTAACATCGGAATATGGATTTTTCCGCATCATTTTCAGGTTCAAAAGAGGTTGAAAAAAAGAGGGTCAAAAGAGGGTCTAAATTTTGACTTGGGTTTAGCTGAGTATAACTAGTATTTCACTAGTAATTCATTTTCAAACTGATTTTACCTCAAATTTTTCTGCAATTTACTCCCAACAAAAGACAATATTTCAATTTTAAATATATACAATATCCTATGATACATAGCTATTGTTTATAAATACAGTTCATAATTATTAAAATTAATTGAAATTGACGTGCATAAAAAGCGTAAATTTATTTTCAAACAAGATGAAAAGGCAATATTTTCTATAAAATCGACAATTGTTAAATTAATGATGATATTGTTGAAAAAAGCAAAAAAATTCCGAATGGAGAGCATATTCACTCTGTAAAACAATTTCACGTATATGTGCATTAAAGTTCGCTAGAGCTAAACGGTTGAAACAGTGATTGATGGTTTAGGTAAATAAAAGTAAACCTCTGCTCGATTTAACGGTAACAAATATTGGATATTAAATAACAACCACAAAGCTTACAATTCGGAAATTCGTTGAATTGTGACAATGACCGATCATCTATATATGTATAGATTTTTGCGGTCATTTGATTGTTAACTTTTATCAACTGTCAGTAGAAAGTGTGCGCTTTCAATCTTTCACCAAAACAAAACAAAAAATGGTTTTCATTTCATCAATTTAGTTCAATATCTTTTTGACATGCAATTATTCAATATCTAATAATTTTAATATCAAACATAAATTTGAAATGGAAATAAGTTATTTTTGAGAAAAATCAAAATTCAATTAAACTTATCCGAGAGTACAATAAAATAATTGTTTTTAAATCCTCAAAATAAATTTGGTTCAAGAATGAAAAAATTATGTTATGATAAATCTTGGGTAAATATAAAGCTTTCTGGATAGAAGAAACATTTTTAAAATAAACGTTGGATTACTGTTAATAAGCACAAAAAGTAGAATTAATATTAACAGAAAAAGTCTAATTTGGGATATTTAAATTATATGTAATTATTTAAAGGGCTGTAGGGAAAACCGTTATTCATAAACTTCGTGAATTGATAAATTTGTCTCCTCCTACTGATGGAAGTATTCAATAAAAGAATTTACCAATTTGAAATTAATAAGAAACTCATGTCTATATTTTTTGTGGAACTAAGGGGCATTTCGTTTTTAATTCTTCAGCAAACTTTTCTCTCTTTAAGCCTCTTTTAAAAACTAGCTCAAAAGTCTTTTTTTTCTTGCATTTTTATAAAATGCATCTTTAATTATATTACTTAATTATTCAATTACCTGTGCAACAAATTTTAATTTAATTTCCCCAATTTTGCGATAATCATTGTTATTATGGATTTTTACAAAATTGTACCAATTGTACAATGATTGTACTAATAATTCAATGATTAAACTAATTTTTCTCATGTAAATTTGAGGTCGATAAAACATCAGTGATTTACTCATTACTTATGACAGAAATAAAAAAAATTTCTTAACCAGAATAAAAAAAATAACCTCTACAGGAGTAAAAAATGTCTCGACTAACAAACATATTGACATTTATCATTTCAGAAGAATTGGAAGACGACAATCCAAACGACGATCGTTTACACCGGACAAGAAGTCCATCGAGCGGTGATGAAGCTCACGACGACCTCGGAGATGGTGACGATGGTCCCGATGGTGACGGCGAAGGCGAATCAACCGGCTCCACAGGCCATCACGGGAACAGCAACGGCACTTCAGGTCAAAATATGCAAGTCGGTGACGGTCGGGATTCCGGAAGTATAAAACGCAAAAAGAAAACGCGAACCGTGTTCTCCAGGTCCCAAGTATTCCAATTAGAAAGCACATTCGACATGAAACGCTACCTATCATCCTCGGAGCGAGCTGGTCTTGCGGCCTCCCTCAGGTTAACCGAGACTCAGGTGAAAATCTGGTTTCAAAATCGTCGTAACAAGTGGAAAAGACAATTGGCCGCTGATCTCGAGGCAGCAAATATGGTTCACGCTGCGCAGCGTCTCGTGCGCGTACCAATTCTCTATCATGATGCATCCGCCGGAAATACAGTGTCCGCTAGTACCGGCAGTGTCTCCGTATCGCCCCAGACTCAACAAACCCCAAATGCCACCCCATCGTCCCTCTCGCATTCCGTCGGTGTCGGGCCGGTCAGCGTTGGTGTTGGCGTCGGCACATCCTGTGCACCCACCTCCGCTCAACAAATCTTCTACTCCCATCACCATCACCATCACCATCATCCGGGTCACGTACAAGCCCACAGTTTTGCTGCCCCACCAAGTTCACCCTCAACCACCGCCTCCGCCGCCACCACCCCCGAATCCACAACCCCCTCCTTCCTCCACTCAATAACCTTCCCCCATCGAAATTGCCCTCCCCTTTACCCGCCCCACCACGCCAACACCCCATCAAACCTACCATCACTATTACCAAACGTTTCGTGCTCGCCCGATTGTCCAACTAATTAATATCGACGAGTAAACGTGACATTCACAACTATATATTAAATATATAAATATATAAATAAATATATATAAATAAATATACATAAATGTATATATGTATGTCTACGGTGAGATCACTATTTTCTATGCCCGTCCATAAACGTAGTCTCAGATAGCGTGCTTTACCCTCATCTCGATTACGACTATTTCGATTTCGAGTGATTCTTGTACGCGCACGTGATATCTTTGCATCTCCTGTAATTTTTATTATTGTTTGTTCGCTGAATAGTGTATTATGATAAATGTATGAATGAGTGAATATGAAAATGACGTAATGGACATTCTAACTGTCGTTAGAATCAAATAAAGACATTAGTTAAACTATACTTGTTGTCATCTTTTTCTTTATCTCACGACTCATTAGTTAATTAATCCAAAATGTAGTCTATTTTTACTTTAATTCATTGAAGATCTCGTTGAAAATAGTCAGGAATCATAAATATTAAGCAATTATATTTTTTAAAGATACCAAATAAGTACTGAAGCAGTATTTAACCAATAGTACATTTTCAGTGGATGTTATTGATAACCATACGGAAAAATTAAAATAAATAACAACGTTCGCTAACAAGGGAACCTACTCAAGTGTTAGTGATAGTATTTTTTGTTAACGGCAAAAAAACTATTCAAGGATTAAAACCTCTTTTCTAGCTTAAAAAATCCTAAAATTACAAAAAAAAAACGTTAAAACACTTTCAGTTTAGTTTAAGGGGACATTCCAGTTTCAAAATGTTAAAATAATCGATTTTTTTTGTTTTTATTATCGCATTTCTTATAGTGTCCAGAATACTCTCCTAAAATATTATTGCAAAATTTGAAGTAAAACAAAAGTTATACATTTGTATTCTTCGCCATGTCAAAGATGTGTTTTTGTATACGGATAAGCGATCAAATGATTTAAATGTTTTCTCATTTGCATTTTTTTAAAAAAGACAAACAAAAATGTATTTGGTGTTGCTGATCACAAATTAGATATCAAATTCTCAAAATTAAAAATGGCGGATCCAATATGGCAAAAAAGAAAATTTTTTTATTTTAATTTTTTTTCGTCCAGCATATTGCATCCGACATTTTCAATTTTGAAAAAATTATTTCCCCGTAACGATTTTCTAGCAAATCCAATTATTTTGAAAAAAACTGTCCGCCATATTGGATCGGACATTTTAAATTTTAAAAATCTGATTCCATATTTGTAATTATAGCGACCTCAAAAACTCCCGAGTAACGATTTTCAAGCAAATCCGATGATTTAAAAAAGAATGTCGAAGCTTATGAACAAAAACTTTAAATGCGTTTTTCTCAAAACGTCTTTTTTTAATCTGGTAAGACTGATATCTCGAGTTCTTCTAAAGCGAATTTAAAAAAAAATCAAACGGCTTTTGATTCAGCGTCATCATGCCTATAAGTGGAACCTCAAAAACTGGAAAATTTCCAATTCCCCTTATTTTTTTAAGAAAAATTCTGAATAAAACATCTAGAGCTGTGCAAAAAGCTCGAAGCTCGATCGAGTATTTTCGAGCTTTTTATTTTTCGAACCGAGCCGAGCCAAATCAGTTCGAGCTCGAGCCAAGTCGAGCCTCATAAAAAGCACGAATAATTTCGAGTACTCGAATTTTTCGGGTACTCGAAGTTTTCGAGTACTCGATTGGAAACTCGAGTGCTCGAAAAATTCGAGTACTCGGTACATCGAGTCAAGCTTGGCTCGGCTTTTCGAGCTTTTTGCACAGCTCTAAAAACATTTTTTTTGCATATTTTGGGGAAAAAGTACTCTAAAATTATATCGTTATATTCAAAATTGAAAAAGGCGGATGCAATATGCTGGACGAAAAAAAATTAAAATAAAAAATTTTCTTTTTCGCCATATTGGATCTGTTATATCGCCGCCATTTTGAAATAAAAATAAAAAAAATTTTTTTTACAAATTCTTAAATAAATTATTTACTACATGTAAAAGAAATTTTTTAAATAAATGTCATAGTTATTTTAATAATATATACTAAAAAATAAAATATTTTTTTCGATTTTTGGAAGATGTTTAAAGGTGAAAGAAAAGACACTAACTCTCACTTTTTTAATAAAATTGACAACGTTTCGGTGGTCAGATTCGCCACCAAACGTTGTCAATTTTATTAAAAAAGTGAGAGTTAGTGTCTTTTCTTTCACCTTTAAACATCTTCCAAAAATCGAAAAAAATATTTTATGAAATAATTGTGGAAGAATTTATTAAATATTAATATACTAAAAAAGTCTTCTTTTTGCCTGTTTTGAACTGGAATGTCCCCTTAATTTTTATACCTTTGTACAAGAAGGTTTTTTAGGTTGCTGATTATGAATTTGAGGTTAGATTTGCGAAATTGAAAATGTCGGATTCAATATGACGGTTATGTTTTTAAAATTCACTTGAAATACCGCTTGAAATTTGTTACTCAGAGGTTTTTGAGGTCACTGATTATGAAAGTGAAGATAGATTTACAAAATTCAAAACGGCGACCTCGATAACCATTTTTACCATACATTTAAAAATTTTAATTAACTGAAGGAGCGTTAATCTATTCTTGTTTTTTTTTGTTATTCAAAAATACATTTCTTTTATTTCTCCGTGTTCTAAGCATGTGCCAAGTTTTAGTCAAATCGGTTTCTGATACTTGAGTAGGTTTACTGTAAAAAAATTTTATTTTAAACAAGTAACTTTTAGTTAACTTAAACAAATTGTTTCCCACGGGTAAAAATTTATTTCACTGTAAACCGAATATTAATTTCAATTTAATAAATATTTATTTAAGATAAACAATAGTGAATAATAAGTTTTGACTAAAATAGAACTAGTTACCAAAGTTTGAGTTATTCTGACGAAACTTAAAAATGAATTTAACGAATTATTAGTCATGAACTATTTGATTAGTATAGAAATTTTGCTATTTGAATCAGTTACTGGCTTTTTATTATCAAATTAGTTCTTTTAGACTACCTAATTCAAATATAAAAACGTAATGAAAAGTACTGCTTGAATTCCGAATCAGTTTTGAAGCAGTCATTAATTTTCATTTGGGTAATATTTTATTTTAGATAAATTGTCACAAAATGATAAAGTAATTTATGGATGTGCACGGTGAGTTTAAACCGATTATTATGAAAAGTCAATACAACCATAATTTTTCCCCGAATATTTTCTATAGCAAAAAAAGATATTTCCAGGAAAAAACAAAATCATCCACCGGTCCCTTTTGGAAAAATTAAATGTTTTGTATAACAACGCATAATTTTTCGATTTAGAATATTTTTTATACAAATAATTGTCAATTCATGTGTAGGGTAGGGTGGGGCATTACTATTCTTGTTTGGATTTTTGAATCTACAAAATTTATTTAAAAAAAAAAAATAATAATGAGTAGAACCGTTTGAAAGCTTGACTTCTTAGCTACAATTTTGCCATGTATTATTTTGCAGTAGCTCAATTCTGTTCCGAACTACAGCGATTTTAAGAAAAAAAAATTTTTTGATGTCGAAGAAAACGGGGGGCGTAACTATTCTCTCAGCTTTTAATGATATAATAATAAAAAAATACAATAAATATTGTTTTTATTATCCAAATTATATCAAATTTTTATCTATAGTTATACAATATATTAAAAACTACTACCAACAGTAATAAAATTTATTATTGTATAAAATATATCAAGAAATAAGAAAACATAAAATGTTTAAAAAAATTTTCTTATATGTCCATTTCTTCGTCGCTTAAAACACAATTGACGCAAGCCCAGTTTAACTCAATTCTTGAACATGTAACGTGTGCCTAAAAACCTAAAAACAAACACACAAAAAACATACACTGTTTTGTAGTTTTCGCTGTCATCAGTGAAAGAATAGTTACGCCCCACCCGACTATTTTTTTGAAAAAACAGTTGTAAAATTTTTGAACAATAGAATTAACAATAGCAAACTAAATGAGTGAAAACAAGTAAGCGAGTGAGTCAAATCACATTTGGGTACCTAACTCCTATGATAAATGGCGCCAAAAACTCAAATTTGGCATACAATGTTTATTTCACATGACAAGTATACACTGTAAAAAAACTTTAATCGGATGAATAGTTTTCTCTCCAGGACTAAAGAATAGTTACGCCCCGCGAATAGTAATGCCCCACCCTACCCTATGTACATTAATTACTTTGTTTTTATAGCTAATCCAAACTCACACTAAAAATGTTCCTTTCTAACAACCACAATAATACATTATATTCTAATAAGTTCAGATAAAGTTAGTATAAAAAATATATAAATGTAGCAGAACGCGTTATCTCACGAACATAATTTAATATTATAATTTATTTATTATGTCCTGGGTAAAAGCAACGAGAACAATCATAAAAAATACAGTAATTTAGAAATTATACATCATATAAAGTTAAAAAAAGTAATATACATTTTATGACAACAATTTATCTGTCACTTATCAGTTAAATTATCTTAAATTGTTTTAAATCTGGTACTCTTATTCCTTGATGATTTTTGTTTTTCGAAGAATCATAAAATAAACATCCACAACAAAAACCTGTGGACAACTTTTCTGTATAGAAACCGTAGTCACATACGATTATTTTTACAAGTTTCTTAATTATTTCTTTTAGAGTTATAATTTTCATTTTATTTATGTCATTTAAATTCTAAATTTTTTTAAGTTTTAAATGTAACACGCACTACGTTTTACGATTATGTTTGTGAGTTAATGTCTTCTGAGGCATTTTAGGAATAATTTATGTTTTATTGTAATTTCATCTGAACTTATCCGAATTTAATGTGCTATTGTGGTTGTGAAAAGGGAATTTTCTTTATGTGAGTTAGGATTTAAAAAAAAATTTAACATATACATACTTCAAAGTGTATATTACTGGTACATAATAGGTTCTTAATTTCGTGACAATTGCAATAAAAAATTCTTAGTAAATTTGATTTCTTTTTTACTACTTTCCTTAGTTCAATAAGTCCCTCAAGATATTATTGAACTTAAATTAATTATTAGAGAAGTATCCATTGGGAAATGCCAATGTAGCGCCGATGTTGACCACTGACTTAGTACTAAACCGATTTAGCCATAGTTTATCCGAGTCTAAACAATTAGTGCTGTCTCAGTACAGCAGTTTTGTTTCCCCAAAACTCAGACAAAACTTCTACTGCAAGTGCTGGCTGAGTAAAAGAAAAATTGTCCAGAATGATCCAAAAAACATCCAAAAAAATAATAAATCTTGGTTGTTTTAACTTTTTCATAATAAACGGTTTTAAACTCACCGTGTGTGCCCTAACTAAACATGTTCCTAATCCTAAAGTTAATCTTAATATTAATAACAACATTTTTTTACAGATTATTAAAAAATTTGCATACTCTTTAACTTAATTCCGAAAAATATGTATTTAGATAGATAATTCAAAGTAGTAAAATAATAATTGTTTCATTAGCCGTTTGTTGTTATTAATGAAGACTTATAAATTTAATTTTTTTATGTCGAAAGCTTTATAAGTTAAAGTTTTTATAAATAGAAAATTTTATAAATTAATTATAAGTTGAAGTCTTTATAAATTGTGGTTTTCATAAATTATAAAGTTTTTATTAACTAAAGAGTGAAACAAAAAATAAATAAGTAACTTGAAATTACGCCAATCAGCGAATTTTTTTCTCCTCCTCTTTTTTAGGGGAAGGAGAAAAAAATTATTTATAATTACAAAGAATTTTTCTTCCCTTGAATACATACATATTTGTATTTGATTGAAACTTAAAATTTTTGAAAGCCATTTTTTTATTGTACCCAGTCATCCTTCTACTTTTGTTCGATATTTCACAGTTGTGTAACTTCTTTTATTGCGCACACTAAAGCTTCATTTTCATATATATATGCACACATTTTTTTCACTTTGCGTTTCATCTCAATTTATGAAACAATGGGCTCATACCCTTTTTTCTGTACACGTACCCTTCAAGCATATCCCAACCTGAGCGAAAGTACAAAACAATGTCGATGAATCTGCACACAGGTTAAATTTTAATTCACCAGTTTTCGAGTATAATCTGAATCATATTTCTTTATTTTGAAACCTTTTAGCAAAACAATGCGCTTACAGTAATGCAATAAATTACAAAATAACTGTTCTTTCATTGTATATGGTCGAAAGCATTGCAAAATATATCTATTAAAAGTTTAAAATTAAGAGAAATATTGAATCAAATTTTACTTTTGATTTTTAGTTATTATAAAAAATAGTCTTAACATAATTCTAGTTGCCCTATATGGGCAGATATTTTATTATCAGATTAATAGTTTTCTGATAAAAATTAGTAATTAGTACACTCTAGTTGATAGAAAATTAGTTATTCATATTTGAAGAATACTTTCAAGTCAACAATGGTAGCAGTTTCAATCATCGATTTCAATCTTACTTTCGATAATAATTAAAGAAACCTGGAAATATCCGCATAATTCCTTCCATACATTCGAATCAGAGTAGCTGCCATAAAAAACGACAAAGCAAAAACTCATTAGCTCATTTCAATGAAAGCTTTTTTAAAACAAGAATCAAAGTATACACATCAAGACTAAAAGAAACTATACGTTCGAAAAATTGAACACGTAAGAAGGAAAGCAAGTCTCATTTTACCGCCTCCATTGTATAATATTCTCATTGACTCCATTCACATCATATTATATAGTCTATTTGAAAATTTCAACCGAGCCTAGTTTAAGCCATTTCCTTATCGATTACCGATCGTCAGAGTATTTCAAGTTTCCATATATACCTTTTGAAATTAAAGTTGTTCCCGTTAATGGTTACGAGCTCATCCAATATCATTCTTGAGTGATAGAGAGATGAGCTTTCGAAAATTTCACCCTTTTCTTTTTTATCAGAGGCATCAGCAGGCCTCTTTTTTCTCCTTTCTTTTTTGTTTGTATGAACGATCGAAAGCTCTCTCAAACTTGGCAAAAGCCATATTGCTCGCGAAACGATTACATACTGATTCACAAGATGAACTGAAGCTGAAGACAGACAAAAATGTCAAACCATTAATGCTTTCTCTCATGATAGCTATAAGGAATTTGGTATGTGTTTAAATCTACATATGTATATAAATGTTGACGACAAACTCGAGCGGCCCACCACGAGGGAGAAAAAGGACAAAAAATGACAATACATGCCCTGCACTCGAGCCTGAGTAAGTGCAAGCACATAAGTATATGCACTTCAATCATCATTCTCACACTTCACCGCGCGCCCATTCGCACCTTTTGCTGAATTCTTATTTTTTTTCTTCTTTGTAGTTGCTAACCCCCTCCCTTCGTGAAATATTCTCTGATCTCAATACAGAGGCAAGAAAACCTTTCTATATCTTGTGCACCGCTTTCTGTTTTTCACTTCTCCTGCTCGTATATATACTAGTCCCTAGCCAGTATGCAAGCGCTATAACCTTCTCCTTAACCCTTTGGGATTTGTCTTATATGTGTATGCTCAGGGAAAAAATGAAAGAAACATTTCGCGAATGCGGGTCGCTACGAAATTACAGTTCTGCTGCGATGCAATTTACCGACTGCGCTCTCTCGTCCGATTCAAACAAAAAACTAACATTCACCACTTCAAAAATAGACTTCTATGTTACATCTTCTTTTTTCTCTTTTTTTAATCTTTTTCTTGACCTAGTTTACAGAGGTTACACTTCTCTCGACCATTGTTTGAAATTTTCATAAGCGATTCTCAGTTTTCGTGTTGGCAATGTTCGGTCACATTGGAATTAATTTCATATGCAGAAATCGTGTAATGTATTGAAAACTAATCACAACAACAACAACAAAGTATGAAACAATTCACATTTAAAATCAAAATATTTCAAAAGTTGTATATTCTTAAAATATTACAGGGGTGTTCATGGACATTCTACTGACATCTTTTGCATATTTTTTATGGATTAGTCCAGGATGTCCTGAAGTATACGTTACTGTCAGTAGGACAGTTTGAAACTGTAGATTAAATCAGGTTTTAGGACTTAAAATTATATTCTCAAATTAAGGTAGAAATATGGTTCTAATTCAAACATACAAGTTATTAGGGAAATAATTACGAAACAATCCGAATTTATAGTTAAACAAATCTGGTTTTCAATTCACAACAATCGAAATTTGATCCAGCAAAAATTGTTGATTCGAAGCAATTACGAAACAATCAAAAATTTTTTATCCAAAATGAATAAGAAACATTCCGAATTTACATTTTTGGAAATCTTGTTTTTACTTCACAAAAATTGGTATTTTAAATGGTTCAAAATCTTAATCCGAAATTATTTCGAAACAATCCACATTCGCAGTTTTGCAAAAAAAAATAAATAGTAGGGGAGACCGGGGCGTAATAATAGATCATTTTCACTTTTTCTTGCTTAACTTCGTCATTCTTGCTTTTATAAAAATTTCATCATATGGAAAACTTAGTCTACACGGAGAAAAATGGAGTATTCAACTAACTGCCTCGAGGGACAAACAGACTATATTTGAGGTTAAGTTTTTTTTAACCATCTTGGAGGGTTTAAGTAGACACTCCAATGTTTAATTTGACTAAATCGGAGGTAAAAGTTAACTATCCAGAGAATCAGGCTTAATACACAAAACCTAACCCTCTAAGTTTGACTATATAGTTTTCTCAGTGTAACATCTCAGATTTCAATTAAAAAAAGTAATGTACAGGAAATTAGACCAGCAAAGTTAAAATTTTCAAAAAACAATTTTTGTGCTGAATTGTGCTCGACTTGTGCTCTTTTGTGCTAAAATTCATTTTTTGAAAAACTTAAAATTCCGGGCACAAAAATCAAAAAACTTTTTTTTTCGAAAAATTGAAATTTTTTAAAAAACAATTATTGTGCTGCATTGTACCCAGCTTAAAATCCCCGTACAGGATCCTCAAAGGATCCTCCTGGGATCCTGAACAGGTCCTGTGCAGGATTCCATACAGGATCCCGTGCTGGTCCTGTAGAGGATCCCGTACGGGATTTTGGGACAGGGTTCCTGTGCAGGGTCCGATGCAGGAACCTTAGTTATCAAAGATTTCTGTAAAGGTTCCTGTACAGGAACACTTGCAGGATCCTGAACAGGAAATTTTTAAAAAAATTTTATGTTAAGCAACAAAATTTATGTTAAAAATATAAATAAATTAATTAAGGAAACCGTGTAGGATCCTTTAAGGCGGTGTCAAAGTCGATTGGATTTTTGCATTGAGAAACTCAATAGAAAAACTACTGCGCAGGAGTTAAAAATATAAATAAATTAATTAAGGAAACTTAATAAAACTTAAGTAATAAACTTAAGTACTTGCAGTTTACAAAATTTCCTGTACAGGATCCTGCAAGTGTTTCTGTAAAGGAACCTTTACAGAAATCTTTGATAACTAAGGTTCCTGCATCGGAACCTGCACAGGAACCCTGTTCCAAAATCCCGTACGGAATCCTCTACAGGACCAGTACGGGATCCTGTATGGGATCCTGCGCAGGACCTGTACAGGATCCCAAGAGGATCCTTTAAGGATCCTGTACGGGGATTTTAAGCTGGGTACTCGACTTGTGCTCTTTTGTGCCATATTTCAATTTTTTTAATAACTCAAAATTCCGGGCAAAAAAACCAAAAAACATTTTTTTATCGAAAAATTGAAAATTTTTTTTTAAATTATTGTGCTGAATTGTGCTAGGTTTGTGCTCCATTGTATCACAAAAAGTTTTTTGAAAAAACTAATATTTCTTCTAAAAATCGACAAAAACTTTTTTCTAAACTTAAATTTCTTCAACTTAAACCAAAAAAAAACGTAAACGTAAGGCCCAAAATATCAGCAAAATTTTGAGCACCTGCTATATAAAAATTTGAAATTTCAAAAACTACTTAGATTTTAAGAGATGAACTAGCAGAAAAATTTTTTTTAATTTAATATATAACAAAAATTAATGAATACTCAATAACGAAAATTTTCTCAGGCAACTTTGATCCCGATTTAAATAAAAATAAAAATTTCGAAAAAATGAGAGTTGTTCTGAGTTGTGCTAGCTCAGCACAAGCAATAACAATGTAAAAATATTTTTAAAATTAAATTTGCATAAAAAATTAATTAATACTCAATAACTAAAAATATCACGGGCAACTTTGGTCCCGGATTTTCACAAAAATTAAAATTTCGAAAAAATAAAAGTTGTGCTACCTTAGCACAATCAATATCAATCTAAAAATATTTTTTTAAATTAAATTTGCATAAAAAATTAATTAACCACTTCACTGGCAGGGCGTTCCACCCGCCGAGGCCCAGACTGGCAAAAACACTGAAATGGCGTTTCTAAAGAAACTCTGTTTTTAAAGAGTGTACACCACATTTTACTGTTGTAAAGAAATATTTCTATAGTTTAGACATCAGAGAACAAGATTATCACAATAAAAATTTAAGTTTTTGTGATTTTCAACGTTTTTCCGAACGTTCAAATTGGCTATTTTTAATATTTTTCAACAAATGGCGTTCCACTTTCTTTCAATTTTTACACAATAAAACTTGTATTTTTATTGGAAAAAGATACATACAATATTATAATATAATAATATAACTATTGATAATATATATAAATATAAAGTATATAAATAACTATTATTGATCATTATGAATGGTAATATTATACGTAAATGTTTTTGCCAGTCTGGGCCTTGGCACGTGGAACGCCATTTGGAACGCCCTGCCAGTGAAGTGGCTAATACTCAATAACTGAAAATATTTCGGGGGACATTAGTCCCGGATTTTCATAAAAATTAAAATTTCGAAAAAATAAAAGTTGTGCTGAGTTGTGCTAGTCTAGCACAATCAAAATCGAACTAAAAAAATGTTTCTAAAATCAATTTGCACCAAAAATCAATTAATACTTAATACCTAGAAATATCACGAGAAACTTTAGTCCCGGATTTTCATAAAAATTAAAATTTCGAAAAAATAAAAGTTGTGTTGAGTTGTACTAGCTTTGCACAATCAATATCAATATAAAAATATTTTTTTAAATTAAATTTGCATGAAAAATTCATTAATACTCATAAACTAAAAATATCACAGGCAACTTTGGTCCCGGATTTTCACAAAAATTAAAATTTCGAAAATTTAAGTTGTGCTGAGTTTTACTAGTCTAGCACAATAAACATCGATCAAAGAATGATATTTTAAATTTTATCTTCCTACAAAATCGATCAATACTCAGAAACAAAATTGTATCGTGCTAATCGGGCACAATAAATATGGGTCAAAGAAGACTTTTAACCTTTATTTTTCACCAATAATGTTTAATATTTAATGATTACAAGTTTTATTCAATTTTGATTCCATCTTTTTAAAATTTAAGTTGTGAAAAAATGGCTTTACCAAACAATACACGGAAAAACTTTATTCAAGACTTATTTAGAAACTTACGCTTTATCGCATTTGTTCCCCAAATTGTGAAATACATTAGGTATTAGGTATTTAAATTGTGCCAGACTAGCACAATTAAGCATAACTTCCACTTATATCAAATTTAGATTTTTAGAAAATCCGGGATCAAAGTTGCCCAGAAAGTTGGAGTTTGAACATTGATAGTATTTATGCAAAATTAAGTTTAAAAAAATATTTTTTAATGAATATTTATTGTGCCCAAATAGCACAACTTTATTTGTTTAATAATATAGTTTCAAAGAAACACCTGGATCAAAATTGCCCAAGAAAATTGTATTTATAAATTATTAATAGATATATTAGAAAATAAAATTTTTTAAAAAAAATTTTTGACAAATGTTTATTTTGCTCTTCTAGCACAATTCAGAACAACTTTCATTTTTTTGAAATTTCTATTTTTAGAAAAATCCGGGACCAAAACTACTTAAAAAAACTCAGCACAAATTTTATTTTTTCGAAATTTTAATGTTTATGAAAATCCGGGACTAATGTCGCCCGAAATATTTTCAGTTATTGAGTATGAATGAATTTTTTATGCAAATTTTATTTAAAAAAATATTTTCAGAATGGTACTGATTGTGCTAGACTAGCACAACTCAGCACAACTTTTATTTTTTCGAAATTTTAATTTTTATGCAAATCCGGGGCTAATGTCGCGCGAAATTTTTTCAGTTATTGAGTATTAATTAATTTTTTATGCAAATTTAATTTAAAAAAATATTTTCAGAAAGGTACTGATTGTGCTCAGCTAGCACAACTCAGCACAACTTTTATTTTTTCGAAATTTTAATTTTTATGAAAATCCGGGGCTAATGTCGCGCGAAATTTTTTCAGTTATTGAGTATTAATTAATTTTTAATGCAAATTTAATTTAAAAAAATATTTTTAGATTGTTATTGCTTGTGCTGAGCTAGCACAACTCAGCACAACTCTTATTTTTTCGAAATTTTTATTTTTATTTAAATCCGGGATCAAAGTTGCCTGAGAAAATTTTCGTTATTTAGTATTTATTAATTTTTGTTATATATTAAATTAAAAAAAATGTTTCTGCTAGTTCAGCTCTTAAAATCTAAGTAGTTTTTGAAATTTCAAATTTTTATGTAGCAGGTGCTCAAAATTTTGCTGATATTTTGGGCCTTACGTTTACATTTTTTTGGGTTTGAGTTGAAGAAATTTAAGTTTAGAAAAAAGTTTTTGACGATTTTTGGAAGAAATATTAGTTTTTTCAAAAAACTTTTTGCGGCACAATATGGCACAAACCTAGCACAATTCAGCACAATATATTTTTTTTAATTTCAATTTTTCGAAATAAAAAAGTTTTTTGGTTTTTTTGCCCGGAATTTTGAGTTTTTAAAAAAATTAAAATTTGGCACAAAAGAGCACAAATCGAGCACAATGCAGCACAATAATTGTTAGGGTTT
Organism: Leptopilina drosophilae; assembly: GCA_032873175.1. Taxonomy (NCBI): domain Eukaryota; kingdom Metazoa; phylum Arthropoda; class Insecta; order Hymenoptera; family Figitidae; genus Leptopilina; species Leptopilina drosophilae. The sequence goes on from CM065478.1 coordinate 50,053,861, forward strand.
AGTGGCCAAGGGCCAAAAACCTTATAGCGAGACTCCGGTGTCCGTCCGTAGTTTTTGGCAGCGTTGCCAAATCAACGGTTGCTATGGCAAGCGTTGTCATAGCAACCGTTGCTATGTTAATGTTTGTCATAATAGCCGTTGCCTTAGAAGCCATTGCTATGTTGATGTTTACCATAACAACCGATGCCATGGTAACCCTTACTATGGTAATGGTTGTTTTTTATTCATTCATTATCATTAACATCATTTTTGTCATTTTAGGCCACGAAACCCTATGATGTAGGCGCATTGCGCCTGCTTCTCTGCCTGATTTTTTTTTTAAAAATTTCAATTTTTCGAAGAAAAAAAGTATTTTGGTTTTTGTGCCCAGAATTTTGAGTTTTTCAAAAAATGAATTTTAGCACAAAAGAGCACAAGTCGAGCACAATGCAGCACAATAATTGTTGTTAAAAAAATTTCAATTTTTCGAAAAAAAAAGTTTTTTGGTTTTTGTGCCCGGAATTTTGAGATTTTCAAAAAATGAATTTTAGCACAAAAGAGCACAAGTCGAGCACGATTCAGCACAAAAATTGTTTTTTGAAAATTTTAACTTTACTGGTCTAACTTCCTGTACATTGCAGGCATAGTACTTTTACAAATAAAATTATTTTTAAATCGGTTTTGTATTAAAGAAAACTGGATAACTTTAGAGCAGAGCTTCCAGGTACCCTCACCAAACGCAAGTGCGCATGCCTTGCGCTTCTATTTTAATTGGTGGATATTTGTGTTCTTATTTAAAATGCCTTGTAAACTAAAACTTCCAAAACATCCACCAATTAAAATTAGAGACACGAGGCATGCGCATTTGCGCTTGGTGAGGGTACCTGGCAGCTCTGTAAACTTTAGAGGAATTTAATCAACGAGTTGCCGACTTTGATTATGGTTATAGCGAGAAAAGTGCAATACCATCAGCAATAAAACTTGCACACATAAGTGGAAAAAATAATCTCAGACAAACCATGTCCCAATCGTGAATTCTAGCTGTTATTCTTCCATTTATTGTCCACGATAAAATAAACGATGAAAATATTCATTTCTTGGAAAATCATAATCAATTGTTGGAAATTATGGCGATTGTTTGTTCTGATACCATTTCATTAGAGACATTAAGTTATTTAGAATCTTTAATTCCATTGTACTTGGAAACTTTTGCACAAGTTTATAAAGATCCAGAATCAGCTGAAGGAAGAAAATTTATACCAAAGCAACATTTTTTAGTACATTACCCGAGACTTATAAAAATTTTTGGGCCTTTGGTCCATTTTTGGACATTAAGATTTGAAGCAAAACATCAGTTTTTTAAAAAAATTGTTCAAGCCATGCGAAATTGGAAAAATGTGCCTATTACTTTGTCTCGAAAGCATCAATTGTGGCAAGCGCTACAATGGATTACCTCTACGAATGTCGAAGAGATTTCACATGGACCAAAAAAGTGTTTAACAAAATCAAAAACTGTTCTTGGACATCTCTTTCCTTCAAAAGAAACATTGTGGACAGTCAGCTGGGTTGAATTGAATCCTGTAAAGTATACAGCAAACCAATGTTATATCCCAGTGGGATATGAAAATGACCTTCCTTTATTCGCAGAACTGCATAAAATAGTATTGAATAATAATAATCCAACATTCGTTTGTAAAAGTGTGCAAACGGTTCAGCTTGATATCCAACTAATGGCTTACGAAATAAAAACATCTGAAGAATATATTCTTCGTACTCCAGATTCTCTAATTTCGCATAATGTATTTCACTGTCATACATTAAATTAGAAAAATTATATTATTGTCAAGCAGCTATGGTTCGATTTATATTAGATTCTGTCGACTTTAAAAAACATGTAAAAGTTTGTGTATGACAGTATTTTTTATCTTTATTTCAAATGTTTACTTGGTATAAGAACTTAATAACAACGGATGCACAATGACAAAAAATTAATTAATTTTTTTTAAGCAATATTTACATTATTTGAGCAAAACAAAATATTCTCAAAAATTGTAATTATACAAATAAAAATCTTGAAAATTCTTTTTTTAAAAAAAAATTCAAAATATCTTAATCAAACTCTAATCAATAATATTTTTTAATGAATTTTGTTTATATGTTTTAATTGAGAAAAAAAATTTTTTATTACCAACTCATAATTTTTTTAGAAAGAAAAAAAGCAGTATAATTTTGATTTGACAAACAATGAAGTTTTTTCATACAAAAAAGATAAATTTTTGCATCATTTATGTTTCTAATTACCTAAAATAATAATTATTTATTTATAGTTAGTAAATAATAATTATTGATTTATTTAATCTTTATTAATAGTAGTATAATAATAAAACCAAACATAAAATGTTTGATCTAAAATGCAAATATTTTTAGAAATAAAGGAAAAAACTTAGCATAATTTCTGTTCTATGAGAGTTTATAATTTGTAAAAATAATAATAACATTCACAATTTTCTTAGATTAATATAATTTTAATTATTTAAATATAAAAATAATGTTAAATTTAAAAAAATTATTAATTAAAATTAGAAAATTTAATTAATTTCTTCAAACATAATTAAAATGTGTTAAATATAATTATCAAATATTACATTTATAATAATTATTTACTAATTTTGTATGTATAATTGAATCATTAAAAATATTTTTTTTAATTTGAAAAAATTAATTTTATTTTTTTAATTAACTTACCGATTATAAAATGTTTATCATTTTTTTTAAAGTATAAAAATGTTTCTATATTTCATTTTATTAATTTGAGTTTAATATTGGAATCTGAAAAATGTAGTTTTTAAGAAAAGTATTTTGTATACTTGTATATTTTTATTTAAAAAAATTCGTCTGGATTTAAATACTATTAATTTTTATAATTGAAATTTGTAACGTAACTGATAAATTTAAAAAATAAAATATAATAAAAATTATACTAACAGAAAACAATTTTTTAAGTGTTTTAATTACTTACATTACAGTAATTTAAAAAAATATTGTAATAAATTTTTAAACTTTAGCGTTATTTTATAAGTCTTTCGACAGTAGCGCTGTTGAATGCAATAAGTTTTGTGAAATATGGTTGGCATATTTATTGGCAAAATATTGTAAATTATTGTGTTTTTATAAAAAAAGTTATTTGTGAACTGATTAGTATTATATACACTCATGTTTATATGCATTAGCTGTTTAAAAAAGTTAATTAATATCAAATCTCATAAATACTCACTTTAATTTATAAAACTTTAGTATTTTTTGCTCTGATAAACTCTAAAACGTAAACCTGTCAAATGACTTGATTGCTTGCAAATATCAAAATACAAAATAGAGTTATTAAAACATTTTTTTCATAAAATACCGTTTTATAATAATAAAATATGTTTCAGGATAAAAAGCAACTACTTACAACAGTATATTTAATTGATTTCTATTTAAATTTGTACATTTATGCGCAAAGTACACAAATCGGTACACGTGCACCGAAAAATAATAATTCTTATATCATGTAAAATTTATTGAAATGACTAGAATATTCTTATCACCAATTGTTATTCCATTTATTTTCATTTTTGTAATACTGTTCCATAATAGGGACAACACTGTGAAAAGTTCCATAACTGGGACTTTTACCAATAAAAATGTTCAATTAGGTAGGTCAAAATTCTAGCTTTACATGAAACAAACGAACATTACTGGTAAGATTTTGAAGTTGAGCCATATTCGCATTGTATAAAATTATAGTTTTGACCTACAGAATTAAAAACTTTTATTTATTTGTCGGAAATTTATGTAGATCCCATTTTGTAACTCACGCAGCACTTAAAGGTAAGTATGCACTAGCGCCACAACAAAATTAATCAAAATAAAAGTGGAGTTTTTTCAAAAATCGAAAATAATTTTTTTTCATTAACATCAACAAGGAATCGAATAAACTTTGTTAAAAAATAATTTACCTCAATATCTTGTATCAGAAAGACTAACGCTCTTTTTTTATAACAAGTTTATTTTAAGAATATATATAATACAATGGCACCGTAATAAACATGTGAAAAACAGCGCAATTTATAATAGATATAATTCATTTTTCTAATGACCAACAAAAAAATGTGAAAAATTTTATTCAATATGTTTTAAAAATTTGTTATATATAGAAAATTAGAAGATCATGTTCAATTATTATCCATGGAACATATTATTTATAAATATTGATATAATCAACTATAGAATTACATAAGAAATGGTATATTAGTTATATAATAAAATTCAAACTTTTAAATAATAATGCATTATATAAGTTTTTAAGGGTAAACAAAAACAGTCTCCTATTTTTAATTAAAGTTTGCAAAGTAAAAAAATCAAAGTTGATTTTTGTTGTCATATTTACAAGAGATAATTATAAATTGAGGGTCCCGATCAAATAACTCGACCGAAGCTCGGAGACATGCGCTAATGCCAGTCGGGCAGCAGTTACAGGCCCAGAGGTGCTCCCTGGTACCCGACTACTAGTTTTTTCCAAATGCCAGTCAAAAAAGTGAAAGAGTGTCTTCTTTGATTTTCAATTATTTATGCAATAGGAAATATTTTATATATATTGCTGCTAATTAACAAACGGAAAATGGGAAAATAATTAGAACCTGTTGGGGGTGATATAAGGTTAAAGATTTTAGATCGCATTTATTTTAAAATTTTTTTATTTAACTGAAATAACTATGTTTCTATTTATTCCTAAATTTTTGCAAAGTTAAAAAACTTTGAGGTAAATAAAAACAGTTGATTATTGCGATTTAATGATACCTATATTTTTCTCTACCCCATAAAATTATTCCACGGTAGTGAAATAATAACTCAATACACAAGAAAACAGGAAGTAATCCGATTTAAAAGAAAAAAACTTATGTTATTGGTGGAACTTAGCAAATCTGTTTCTAATTACCCCAACTGACAATAACTAATTTCAATTAGTGTACAACTTTTTATTGTAGATCAGTTAAATTTTCCATGTAAATTGTTAAAACAATTCATTTTATTAATTATTTAGAAAAATTGAACTAATTTGCAACTAAAGATGAGCTTATATTAATTAGAGTTGGTTTAAATGTTTTATAATTTTGATTAAGAAAATATCTTTTTCTCCTTAAAGTTATAGTTCCTTTGAGAGCAACTACACTGGTATAAACAACATAATCAGGATTAAATTAAAAATTTACCAGTAATGAACCAATACTGACGCAGTACTGCGACAGGTGTCATTTTTTGCTTGGGATTCAAAGTTTTTTCGGATTTGGATTCTTGTCTATAGTTAAAATCCAAGATTATTCTAATTTAAAAGACTTATGGTTAAACACACTAAAATACTTTGTGTTTCAAAATTTAATATTTTTATTAATATGGTTCACATTAAAGATTGGTACAAAACATACTAATTTTTTGTATTATTCTGTCAAAAGCTAATACGTTCGTACGATTAAATAACCTAAAAACATCGTTTTCCTCTGCTTGAAATGAACCACATTAAAGATTGAAATGAATTATATTAAATTTTGAGACAAAAAGTCTTTCTCTGCAGATTCTAGAAACGAAAATTTTAGTCAATTTTTTGCAAAATTGTACAAACTGTGTCCATCGTTTTTCCTACTTGCCAAATGCATTTAAACGAAAATACCAAACATTTTCATCTATAACATTCATGAAATCAATTTGCCGGGAATAAACTTTTAATACATCCTGTCCTCTTTTCATCAGTCTCTCCTTCTCTCTCTCTTTCTCCCTTTCTCTTCCCACCTCCAGAAAACTTTTAAATCCAATAATAAATTCTTTCTAATAAATTTTTTTCTTTAATAAATTCCTTTTGACGTGATTTTCTTCAATCCTCGTGACAAGAATTGGAAAGAGTGCATCGAGTATGAGGTTCTAAAAGGAGATCGAAAGTTTGTCGGGTGTATTGTCGATGGCAATCTGGAGTCGAATTGCAAGCAACTCCGCCCTCTCTTTCACGAATGTATATATCGCGAACACCCCGGTAGTAATTTAACGCGTAAGAAGGCTAACAATGGGGCCCGAAGCCCCGTCTACTTTCTAGGAAACTTTAGGCAATGATCGTATTACCCTCTCTATATAAACTTGACGAAATCTTTCGAGAACGTAGCAAGATCCTTTTGCCACCTTCTCCTTTACACCCCAGGTAAAATGCCTTCCAATCAATATATACAACAAAAAAGAAAAAAAAGTCTCGATTAGCGTTCCATCTTTTATCGTTTTATATACTTTATAGCTTTCTCCTATTGACTCAAATTTCAACTAATAGTCCAGCCAATTTTTACCACACCAAGTTTTTTTCTTATTCTCCTCTTAACAAGAGAGTCAACACGTTTTGCTATTCCTAAAAATCACCGTATTCTCAATCTGTTATTAAAAATAAAAAATTTTTTTTTTAATTTTCTCCCCCTCCCTCTATTTTTTGATTAATTTCCACAAAGGGAATAATTTTATACACAAAATAATATACAATTTATTGTGAGACGACAAATATCAAATTATTATTAAACAATCCTCATTTTCTGCTTTATTGAATTTCCACACCATTATTTTATCATAAATATATGGAAAATCTATTTTTATTTGAAACGTAATTTAAGTCAATTAATAGCAGCAAATTAAGCTTAACTGGAGGTTAAATTAACCGATGTGGTAAATGCGGTTTTAATATTAAATTTACGATCATATAATATTATTCCCATCCAGAATACTTAACGTACTTAACTATATACATCATAAAAGCTAAATTAACTTGAAATTACCGTTGCGTTTTGTTTTTAAACTTAAAAGTTTAACAATTGCAGCTCATTAATGGGGCTCATTATTATGCATATTTCAAAAAGAAGATATTCGTATCAATGTGACAATTTATCCGATAAAATATTAATAAACCAAATAATAAACTATTAAAGTGACATACAAAATGTTTATTAATAAATATAAGCTAATTCACTATTTAAATATACATATTTTGCACACATGTATATAATATATAGTATAATACATATATAGCAATATATTGTGTATTCGAAATATAAATATTATTACACTCACGTAATTCGATAAATTAAATAAAATATTTTTAATCCTACAACAATTTTGCTTTTCGATTTTAACTGTACATTTATGTAGCAAATTTTATTCCATAATGATTACATAATAAGACAATTTTTTTAAATAGCGAGAAAGGGATATATAACAATTATTTATGAAAATTTGAAACAATTAAACTTTTATCTTTAAAAGAAGGATTAAATGTATGACTTGAAGATGCAAACAATAAAGAAAATATAAAATTTAAATTTTTTGTGAAAATTAAAAACATTCATTAACTATATAAAAATTGATAGAATATATGAGGCATTATTTACTATACGTCCCAGCCAAAATTTGAAAGTCTTGGGATTGGCTTGGTATTTTGGAAAATTGTTGTCCTCTATGAAAGTAATAAATGTTGAAAAATATCAGCCCTTTAAAAAAAACTGTAGAAAGTAGTAGGGGTTAAACTTTTGACATTTTAAGTAACTCTGCCATTTTCAAAACCATATAACTTTTATAAAACTTTATCAATTTTAATGTATCTGTAATGAATTTAAAGCATTTTTTATCTATTTTCTAACAATTTTACAAAAAGATTAAAAACAATTTAAATTCATTATTTTTTTAAAATAAAGTTTATTTTTTAAATTTGACCCTAATGGGTATTAAAAAAATTCTTTTTTAATTTTTATTGAAAAGCTGACATTTCTTTCCGAAAAAATCATATAAGTTTGATAGTGGGATGACCAGAACTTTGTAAGAAAATTGAAAACAAAGTAAGCGGTGCGCCCGAGTTCTGTACGTTACATCGGCGCTATACCGTTGAACGACATAAATCTCACTGTTATATATTCATTTTTTTCAATGATAGGTTTGTAAATTTCTGATAATTTCATTTTAATAAATCTAAAAACAATTATAGCATTATGCATTTATTTATCATTAGCTTATTATTGATTATAACCATTTTTAGTTTAAATATTGCAAGGGAATATTATGTTTAACTTTTTCTTAAAAGTATTTTTATTTAGGTACTTATAAAGTATAAATTTTGTGTTTAGTAAGAATTTATTTGTTTGTAAATTTATTTATGATTAATTGATCAATTATTATTTAATTGATAACAATTTTAATAATAATCTTTTTAATAGTTTTAATAGTTTTGTACATTTATAAAAATGAAGTTACCAGAAATTTACGAATACATAAATTTATGTTAAAAAAATATATTTAGTGATTGATCAATTAATTCAATTAGTAAATTATTAGCAATAACAAATTCAAATTTTCATTTTTTAAAATTTTATCATTTGTCAATTAAATTTTAAATTAACTTTTTAGATTGATGGATTAGTTCTGGTTTTTCAAAATTATACATATTTATTTAAAATAACGTAAAGACCATTAATTATATTGGTATAAGTTTTATAATCCAAATTAATATAATCAATAATTGAAAAGTGGTAATATTTAAACATTCATTTTTATAATTCTGGTTAACTGTCATACATACAATGTAAAAATATCATAAGAAGTATAATTTGGATTACATCACATATAATCCATTTTTAAGTTACAATTATTATTATAAATTAAAAAGTGTAATTTTGAAAAGGAAAAATTGAAGTTTTATAAAGAACAACAATTATTAGTAGTTATATATAGTAATGATGCTATCACTCGGTCGATAAACTAATAAAAACGATAAAATAATCGATCACTCCGAGTCAGGATATAAAGAATAAAAGACAAATTCTTTTAACGTTTCAACAGCACGGCTGTCCTCTTCAGAAACTACAATTTATTAAACAAAATTTGATATAAGTTATAAACATTTTTAACAAAAACGATATTTTCAAAAAACATTATAAATTATTACCGTGAAAAAGTTTTTTAAAAAAATAATATAAGTCGCATATTACTTATATTGGACGAACGTCTTCATCCATGCGAGAACGATTAGACACTAATTCAAAATACAGAATACGCAAAGCAAATAAAATCGATAAAGATGAGGTGACTGACCCACCAGTAAACAAAAAAACAAAATAAGAGAAATATCAAGGTGGATCAAAGTAGATAAAGATTTACACGTGTTTCTTTTCATTGAGAAAGTGAATATAGTAGTTACTGAGATTTTGTGTATCATCTTTTTTGTTAACAGAGCTATTTTGCAAATTAATGTGGATCATTTCAGATATTAAACGCTTATTATAATCAGCCTCTTTGTCAAGTATTAAAAAATTATCCCAATCAAAATTGTGATTAAACTTTACAGAATGATCAGCAATTACGTTAGTTGCAGAATTTTTATGTTCTTTAATACGTATTCCCACCATTCTTTTTGACTGACCGACATAAGAAGCAGAACAATCACCACAATTAATTTTATAAACAGTGTTAATATTTTCAGACTTTTTATTTTTGTCTTTGGCTTTTTTAACAACTAACTAACGATTCCTACTGATAATAAAAATTTGAGTCATTACCTTGTTAAAAAAGCCAAAGACAAAAATAAAAAGTCTGAAAATATTAACACTGTTTATAAAATTAATTGTGGTGATTGTTCTGCTTCTTATGTCGGTCAGTCAAAAAGAATGGTGGGAATATTAATTTTCTTATGGATTATAAATGTGAAAAAAATTTATTAATATTATATCCACAAACAAATGAGACATTTTAGACAATAATTTTTGGTTATTACCATGGTAACATCGACAAATGAGACACCCTCGGCAATTGGTACACTTACCCTAGAACTAAAGAAATTGGCATTACAATTTTTAATTTCGTTTTTTTAGAAATGAAAATTTCCATATTTCATAAGTTTATCTCGAAGATTATTCACAATAAAGTCCCTTAAAAATTTTTTTCATGTCTACTTTCTTTTTCTTGCTTCAAATAACTTAATAGAATGACATCCAACCATTAACTTCCCAAAAAATCGAGTTTATTAATTAAAAACCAAATTTTTAAAAAAGGGACTCTTTGTCGGTCTGTTGCAAAAGTTGTTTTTGTTTCTAAATAATAGGGGCGGAAAAATTCATAATCTTTTGATGTTTTATCCTAACGGTGATTATTTTTATTATATATACGCAAAAGTTCTCCAAAATGGCTTCTGGGAGTGAAAATTTTTTTTAAACCCTTATCAGTGTAGTCAAAATTAGCTTTTCGTGCCACAAATGTGCAAAAAATTTTTGTTTTTTAAATTACTTGATATGATTCTATTTTATGTTTTCGGGGTCGCTAAATCCGAATATTTGATCAAAATTTAAAAATTCAAAATGGCAACCGAAAAAATTTTAAAGTTTCCGGATTTGGCTAAAAATGCGCATTTGGGGGTTTTTGAAGTCACTGAATTAGAATATTTGGTTAAAATTTTATAATTCTAAATGTCGACATCAAGATGTCAAATAAAAATTTAAAAGTTTACGAATGTGGTTATAAATAGTTATTTGAGACTTTCAGTTTTAAGAACTAATTTTAGAACTTTAAATTTTCTGGTCGACGTTTTGAATTCGCCATTCTGAATTTTTGACTAAATATTTGGATTTTGAGACCACAAAAACCCCTCAATGAGCACTTTCAGCCAAATTCGTAAACTTAAAAAATTTTTGGTCGCCATTTTGAAGCCGCCATTTTGAATTTAAAATTTTCAATAACGGACTCGAATTCAGCGACTCCGAAAACCCTCTAGTGAATATTTTTGGTCAAATCCATAAACATTAAAATTTTTGTGGTCGCCATTTTGGAGCCGCCATTTTGAATTTTGGACTAAATATTCGAATTCAACAACCCCAAAAATCCCCAAGTAAACACTTTTAGTCAAATCCGTAAACTTTCAAATTTTTTTGGTCGCCATTTTGGAACCGCCATTTTGAATTTTTAATTTTCAATAACGGATTTCGATTCAGCGACCCCAAAAACCCCCGAGTAGGCATTTTTAGCAAGATTCGTTAACTTTTAAATGTCTGTTTTTTCGATGCCGCTATAGCGGCCATACACACTGGGGACACGAATTATTTTTGCCTCTATAGACGTCAAACACTGTGAAGGGGTTAATAAAACCTAAAATGTCATTTTTTGGTTCATTAGAAATAAAATGAAAAACATGGAATTAATAATAAAAGTGTACATCATTATTATTTTAATGATTAGACTGTCAAAAAAATTAAAATAATATTTAAAATAAATGTTTTAAAATTTTGTTGCTGAAATAACCTAATATTGTTATTTTTATAAATTAATTAAGAAAAAGCAGAAATAATAAATGAAATAGAAACTAACGTAATGAGTCAAAATACGTGAAGTGTACCAGCACAAAATAAACAATGTTCTCAACGGTTGAGAAAGTTTTTTCAAATTCTATTGGAAAGAGAATTTTATAAAGATTCAATACCCGTTTCCAAATTTCATGAGCCACAATTAGGAAAGAAGTAGCTACAATTTTACCTCGCGGCACGTTAACTGACAGCGCGTCCACACAGTGTCACAGTTTTTTTACAATTTACTGTTCAAAATTGTCTACAGACTACAATTTTTAACCGATTTGACTGTTCTTTGTTTTAAATTAAAAGGGAATAAATTCTTAAGACATCTCTCGAGGTCAATTTTTTAACTTTTTAATTGTTTATAATTTTTTATTTAATCAAAGTTAACAAATTAATACAATTTAAAAAAAATGTAATTACTTCTTTCCTAATTACGGCTCACAAAATTTGGAAATGGGTATTGAATCTTTATAAAATTCTCTTTCCAATAAAATTTGAACGAACTTTCTAAAACGTTGAGAACATTGTTTATTTTGCAATTAAACAATTAATTTTGCAATAACATTTAGTAATTTTTAACAATAAGTTTTTTTTATTTTTTCAAATAAATCTATAATATTTAAGGTTTACAAAAAAGCAACGTTCATTAAAACTCATAATGAAGCTTGCATTTTATGTGTTTTCAATACAATTCAATAAATTTCAAATTTGCTGGTACACTTCAAATATTATTATATATTTATATAATATTATATATATTATATATATATATATAATTATATATATTATTATTATTATATATATATATATTATTATATATTTATTCGACTTCACGTATTTTGACTCTAATATATAAGATATTTTTGATAAACTTTTAAATTTTGATAATAGCTTTTTTTATTTTTCTTATTAATAAATGTAATTTTTTTTCAACTGAAAGTTTTCTCACACTATTTATTATTACCTATAAAACATTATGTGTTAAGAAAATTTAGAATTTCATTGCAATCACTTTACATTATGTGAGTTTTTATATGATTTTTATTTTTACTTATCATAATTAATTGATTAAATAAAAATATCAAAATTAGGTTATTTTAGAAAAAAGATATTTAAATTATATTTTAAATATATTTTAAACTATATTTTAAATATTATTTTAATTTTTTTACAGTAAAATGATTTACATTTTACACTTTTACTTCTTATGTTGTTTTTACAAGTGCTGGCAGTTGGAGACTTTAGTGTTTGCTGTAAAATAAATAATAATGCATTGAGATAATTATATTTAAAAAATATACGGGTAGAATGTATGAAGTTTATATTTTATTAAAATAGTGTTATTTTCTAAAATAATTAAAGAAATAATATTTTATTTATTATTTTAAAAATTAGTGTAGCAGAATGTTTTGTTGATAATTAATTATAAATATTATAACTTATGGGATTTAAATATTATATTATTTTAAAACATTGTCTAGTAGAAATAATAAAAAATTATTGGTTTTTCTTTATAAATAAAAAATGTATGACTGGTGTCCGACTACTGAAGCATTCATAATTTTTCATTTAAATGCTTATATTTTATTAAATACTTAAGTATTTGTAACAAATTTTCATAATTTTTAATCCCGAAGAACTCCTTTAATTGATAATGTGCTTATAAACACAGTAGCTATTTGTTATTTCAATAAAAAAAGCATAACACAAGATCTTTTTACATCTGTTTGTTGTTATTATATATTAAAAAAATTGTGTCGTTATTTTATACTTGAAATCGTTATAGATATTTAAAAATAATGTTTATTAGCAAAAAAAGAAGCGCTGCAGGTGATTTTAATAAATTTATTCGACCAATTGCTAATTTGATTTGAACCATAACTTTTTTATTTTTAACTTTTTGTCAATAAAAAACAGTCAATTTTTTATAATTTTTGTTTAAATGTCTGCCATTTTGTTATTAATTAACAAAACTGGTTCGTTTTAGTTCAAACCATAGCAGCCACTGACATACAGAACCAAACCGACTTCAAATTCGTAATTAGCGACCCCGAAAACCCTTGAGTAACGATTTTCTATGAAATACGATTAGAATTACTGAATTCAGATCAATAGTATAAATATGCGAAAAGTCTGTTGAAGACACAAAAAGTAAGTCAATTACAATGCAAATCAATTTCTCAGACTTCACCACCTTATTAGGCAAATAAAAGAATACTAGCACCAAAAGTTAGGTCTGACTATGTTTTTCTCTTTAGATACACCCTAAGGAAGGGAATCTACCATATGGCATTTATGAGCATATTTATGAGTTAAATTTTTAAATTACATTAAAAAAATAATTTAACCTTGAAGCAGTTATTTAATTAATATGACGTTACATATTTAAGACAAATGCCCTTAATTGTTAGATATATATTTTTAAAATAAAAATATGTAAAAAATATAAAACATTCTCAGAAAATTCAAGTGTTAAATGGAAATAGTGGAACTTAGGCGATCAAAAAAACCGGTATCTTTCTGTAAAATAATTGTCTTTTAAAACATATTCATGTGCTTAAAAATTTGATTTTCATAGTTTTCCAAGGTTTTTTTCTAGAAAATTAAGGATCGATTTTAAAATCTATCAATTTTTAAGAAAAATAAAAATTCCAAAAAAGTCAAAATATGATCTGAAAGTTTTTATTTTCTGACCAATTATTTCCTCTCCAAAAATTACTATAAGAATAATTGCACTCAAGATTTAAATCATTTTCTTTATATAGTCAAAAGCAATTACAGTATTACTATAATTAGACTAACCTATTATATGCAATTAAATAAGTAAAAACTATATTATATTTTTTATAATGCTTTGTTTTATGAAGGCGTTATTTTCTTTTATTTTCTGATCCTTCTAAATCTACATCTCCAAACTTTTAATGAAAGAATTCAAAAATTGCGTTTCAATTTTTTCTTTCAAAATTTATTACACTTTTCCGTGCAACTAAGTTTTTAATTAAGGACAAAATTTAATAAAACTGTAATAAACAAAAAAATAGAAAACTTTCCCTTTAATAAAAACGTCAATAAAAATGAATCATGAAACAAGCATATTGGTTTCTAACAATCAGAACAAGAATAAGTGGAATATCATATACATCATCAAAAGTGAAATGGCACACCCACGGTGTTTTTAACCTTTCAACAAATTAATCGGTTAATTACCTCAGTGACTCGTGTGAGGAACACAATATATATAAATGACAATCGTATTAGCCAGCTGACGAGTATGTGACCACAATTTAGTGGAGGGTCATCAGACAACATATGACGTCTTTCAACAGAAACAATAACCAATTAATTTATCCCATCCCATTATTCTGCAAAATCATGTCATGCGTCTTTAATTAATATACATATTACCACACCATAAGAAATAATAATAATTACACACGAACCAAATTATACCAAATTATAATTACTCTAATGGAATAATTTTTTTTCTTCGTGAAAATCTATCATTCGCGTGGTTCTTGTGATGTCATTGAAAGTGGTTCACAAGAAGGTCTATATGTGTATGGAAAAAACCTCCAAAGAAGGAAAGAAAGTAACCAAGGGGTAGAGGGTGTACAAACGCCACACCCGACGAATACATAGGGCACACACGATCTCTCGCCCATCATCGTTGGCACAACGAAGAGAGTCAATGGGTATAAGCACTAAGCACGTAACTATGAAAGGAGCCGGGGGTTGCGAATCGTCGCTAGATTAAAAGAGGCTCCCTTTTTCGTTTGCTCTTTTATTCCATACTGCCAGCGCCCCACACGTACCATGTGCCACCACACCGCGATCCATACAGGGCAAAAAAAGAATTTCTTTTGCATGTATGAGGGATAAAATATATAAATGTATGGGTAACATCAATGTGCATTCGATATCTCGCGACCGTCTGCTAAAAAGGCAATACGATATGACGGTTTCGCTAAGCTTTCTTTTTATATTCTTCACAACTGCCCCTCTCCCTCTTTATAAGAAAACCTACTCATCCAACGACCAACAACGAGAAATTGACTTTCACCCCCAAAACTACTTTTCCTACTTTATCGTTTCCTTTAAAAAAATTAAATCATTGTGAAAGCGTCAAAATGTAATGGAAATCGAATTTTCTATTAAGTGTCTCCTAATACAACGGAATTGGTAAAAAAACATTTCAAATTCGACAATATTTTTAATTGTCGAAAGCTGCTTTTTCCCGAAAAATACATTTTTTGTATGTTTTGCAACCGAAAAGAACACAAATTTTTAAGATATTAAGACGCAAAAACAGTCGCTTTAGTCGATTCTTTAAGATGTGCAAACAAAGTGAAAAAGGTAGTTGTATCAAAATTTGTAAAGTGTGCCATCGTATTTATTATGATTATAACATTTTTCTATTCTATAAGACATAGAAAATATATAAGTTGCACAGTTTTGCGAAATTTTAATTTTTTTAATAGTTATTGTTAATAAAATGTTTTCGTATGAATTTTGAAATTATTTATTTTCTACTGTTCTTTAAGAAGAATCGAGTTGATTTTTAGTATAAATAATAAGAAATCATACCACTTTTGATTAATACTTGTCATTTTTAAAAATTTTGTAAACTGTTAAAAATACTTATAAATAATTTATTTAGTCAAATAGGTTAAAAGTTATTCAGGTTTTTCTCTGAGCGCGCCGTGCGCTATGAGTTACAGACGCGTAGTGATACAAAACAACTTTAGAGCTTCAATTTTTAACGGAATTTAATTAACCTTATTTTAAATTAAAGCTTATTAAATTGTGCATTGATTCCCCAATATCGCTTTTTATAAACAATATCTGAAATTTTTTATTTGTTAATAAAAATTATAAAAAACATTTTTTTCATAAAACAAGAGGTAATTTTTGTAAAATTCACATATTTATTAGTAAACGATAAACGTTAATAATTAAGAAATTTCTTACAAATGTTTTTCAACTACAGAAAAAAAACTACAAAAATGTTTCTTATTTGTTACTAACAATTTAATGCAGAAATTTTTTTTTTATATTTTATTTTCGAGTAATGCTTATTTATTAGAAAACTTATTAAGATACTAAAGATTAATAATAATTATAATATTTTTTAATAAATTTAGTAATAACAAATATAAATAAATGAAAAATATATGATTTTTCTGATGAATCTTTTAATCCGAATTTTCTGTTATTGAATAGTATTATAATAAGGGTTATTTAAAACTTTATTGTTAAAATAATCTTAATCAAAAAAGGATAACTTTTGTTAACCCCTTCGCAGACCGGCTAAAAATCGCTTGTGGTCCAAAAACAGTCAAAGAAAAAAAGTTTCTAAAAAATTTGATTTCATTGTAATTAAGGTTTTTGGAGTCGCAAAATTCGAATTTGAAGTCATTTTTTCAAAATTTAAAATGGCGGACCCAAAATGGCGAATTCGAAAATTTTAAATTTTATTAGATTTGCTTGAAACTTGTTACTCGGTGGTTTTCGGGGTCTCTGATTACGAATCTAATGTCAGATTTTCAAAATTCAAAATGGCGGATCCAATATGGCGGTCGAGAAAATAAAAACCCCAACGAATTTGTTTAAAACTTGTTACTCGGGGGTTTTCGGGTTCGCTGATTACGAATCCGATGTCAGATTTTGAAATCCAAAATGGCGGACCTAAAATTCGATCAAATTGCATGAATCTTGAATTTATCCGCCATATTGGATTCACCATTTTAATTTTGTAAATCTGACATCATATTCGTAATCAGCGACCCCGAAAACCCCCAAGTAACGAGTTTCAAGCGTATTTGATAAATTTTTAAATCTTCATAGTCGCCATTTTAGGTCCACCATTTTGAATTTTGAAAATCTGACTTCAAATTCAGATTCAGCGACCCCAAAAACCTTGGTATGCACTTGGTCATTCAAATCGAATTATGTTTAGTATTTTATTTTTGAGATGGACATATATGGCCACAGACGTAAAGGTGGCACGACTTTTTGTGGCCACATATGGGCCATGGACTGTCAAGGGGTTAATTTGTGTCATAAAGTGTTTTTTCCTTTTTCAAAATATTTCTAGACATTTGAATAAAATTTTTAAAAATATTAGTAATTAGGGTTAGATAAGGGGAAATCGAAACAACAGTTATTTCAGTTAAATAAACAAATTTTTAAATAAATATGGCCTTAAACCTTAAACCTTAGATCACCTCCAACAGGACCTAATTATTTTGCATTTTTCGTTTGTCAATTACCAGCAGTATCTACAAAAATATTTTTTACTGCATAAAAAATTGAAAATCAAAGTAGACACCCTTTCACTTTTTTGACTCGCATTTGAAAAAAAACAAAGTAAGAATTCATACTAAAATTTATAATTATCTTTTATATATATATATATATAACAAAAATCAACTTTGATTTATTCATTTTGCAAACTTTATTTAAATAATACAAGAGAATGTTACTATTTATCCCTAAAACTAGAAATTCGGGGTTAATAGAAACAGCAGAAATTTCAATAATATTTTGATAATATAAATGAAAGCAGATACACAATAAAACCGAAGGTAATCCGATTTAAAACAAAAAACTTATGTTACATACACAGAAAAAACTAAACTCAAATTCAAAATGAGTAAAAAAAGTGACTCTTTATGAGCTACAACAAAAATGAACCTAGTAGATGGCGTCTCGTTCTTTGTCATTTATCATAGACTCATTTTTAGTTGCAACAGAAATGAGTTAAATTATTTTTTCCGTGCAGACACCCAAAAAAATTTTTTGGGCGAGACACTAAAATAGTATATTCTCATGTATTTTGGCTCTCTGAATCCGAATCCAATCACAGAAATGTCAAATTGGTTCTATTTTTTAGTTATACACAAAAACCAAATTAAAATAAAAAAAATAAACAAATTTTTTTTGACACTATAGTAACATATTTCTATGCATTTTTTAACGCTAAATCCGAAATCGAAGTCAGAATTAACAGATGTGCTCAAAATTTTGAGATAAATTCAAAAAACTACTTAAATATCGAATTAAAATAAGTAAAAATTTTCCTACTTAATCCGAATTCAAAATCAGAATTTTCAAAATGACTAAAAATTTTGAGATATTTAAGGAAATTTGCTAAGAAAAACAAATTAAATTTAAACAATTACATTTTGAGCCACTTTGATTCAGCGTAGAAAAATACATAAAAATATACTACTGTCGTATTATAAAATTTTTTTTTATTTTTTTTATTTTAATTCGTCTTTTTGAACATATACTTTCCAAGAAAATTAATAATAATTAGTAAACAAATAAATAAAAGTGGCATTTTAAAACTATTTCATAAAGATTAGATTCAATTTATTGTATGGAAATGGTTTTGCAAAAAATCATTATTAAGAAAAATGGATAATAGCTAGTACTTATTAATTAACATTATTTATAAACAAGTTTTTAAGTTAATATTCTTCAAAATATGTAAATAACAATTTTTTGTTCAATTAAAAAAATTGAAAATTATTTTTTGTTTCTCTGTGATGAGAAAGCTAATAATTCTACTGTACATTTAATTATACGAACACAATTCGATAGATTATTTGTGCCTTCTACCCATATATATATATATATATATATATATATATATATATATATATATATATATATATATATATATATATATATTATATATATATATATATTATACATATAGATACATGTGTAGTACCATAGGTACAACAGAGGACCGAATACTATATATATATCCCCCCCTCCCCCAATGTTCATATTCCATTTCTTCCATTCGCCAGCGTGATATCTGCGTATAAATCTTTCCGCGATTTTCCCAATCCATTCGTGGACAGAGAGCGCTTTTCAGTGCGCGGGGAAGCCAATACTGCGCCAATACCGAATATAAAAAAAAATTCTGGCTCCTATGTGTGTATCGTCAAATCATGATCGTCCGTCGTCCCATTGTTTCGTCGTCGGCGTATAAAATACGAGCATATTCCAAAAGCGCAGATACGAGAACGTCTGTCGGTAAATGGATGGATGGACCTGGGCGAAAAAAGGGGCCTTTGAACATAGAGGTTCGTTGCTACCAGATTAATTAACGAAGCACTAGCCCGCCGGCCAGGAAAGGATAAGCGACTTCGATACGCGAGAGTAACTGGTGATTTAAAGACGATACCTGTATATAATATTTATCCACACACCCAAACAAATTTTTCAGTGTTTCAATATATAAGAGACACACATATATATGGGTGATTTTTCTGAAAGGCACCTGTTTTTTTCCAAAAACTAAAAAAAATTCATTTTTACATTTTCTGAATTTCTTTATCGTGGGTAGGTTTGAAATACGTTTAAATAAGAAATAAAACGTTTACATTAACCAAATAAACTGTATTTATAAGAAGTGAATTTCTATTCGGCTGCGAGATAAATATTTAATTTCCCTGTGTGTATTATAACAATAAAAATCTGTAAAATATGTTTTTGCTTAAAAAAATATGATACATTTTGACAAATGTTGTTCCAACTTTTTTGTTTTTTCTTTTAAATTCAAATTGCATCACACAGGATAATCGAATATATATATATATATATATATATATATATATATATATATATATTATTGGCTATTGATAGTTTGTTGAACAACAATTTGTTTCTATACTATGAAACTATCGAGGATCTGATACACTGCGTAATACACAGTTGGTGATTTCCTATGGACGAAATTCCTTCTCTACAAGTTTCCGAACAGGATTGTAACCCTTCATTTTACCTTGTTTATTACATCAATTATGTTCTACTGTTTCAAATCAATTTGTAACCTAATAATCAATGTTTCAGAAAACATCAAAGCTTAATTTAATGTCAATTTTCATCAGTAAATTATCTAATAATTTTCTTTATTATAAATTATACATTTTTCAAATAAATTATCAATGTTACACGGAAAAAAATATATTTATGATACTGCCATAAATATAGCCAATTCTGACATATTATATTGGTAGATATAATACTGCCATACAGTATTGCTGTTTTAGCCATACGCAGTGTAGAACAGCAATATGTATTTGAGAGACAATAATATGTATGCGGAGAACACGAATACTGTATTTTAAGAACAGCAATACGGTATTGCTGTTTCAGCTACACATCCTAATCATACTTGTATGTCAAAATTAACATTATCATTTTTTTCAGTGTCATTTTTTTCAGTGTATCATTATACAGTAAAAATAAAGTTTTATATTCAGATCAGAAAATGCGATTTTCTTTTTACTCTGTATAAATTATCTATTAGGGTCAATTGGGGTAAATAGAAACAGATTTGCTAAGTTTCACCAATAACATAAGATTTTTCTTACAAATCGTATTACTTCCGGTTTTTTTTATCTATTGAGTTATTATTTCACTTCCGTGGAACAATTTTATGTGGTAGTAAAAAATGTGAGTATCATTAAATCTCAATAAACAACTGTTTCTATTTACTTCTAAATTTTTGCAAACTTGAAAAATTTAAGGGTAAATAGAAACAGTAGTTATTTCAGTTAAATCAAAATTTTTTAAAATAAATGCGGTCTTAAATCTTTAACTTTAGATCATCCCCAACGGATTCTAAGTGTTTTCCCATTTTCCGTTTGTTAATTAGCAGCAGTATATGCAAAAATATTTCCTATTGTATAAATAATTGAAAATCAAAGAAGACACTCTTTCACTTTTTTGACTGGCATTTGGAAAAAACTAAACTAAAAATTCAAAGGGTGTTTTTTGACTTTTAATTATTTATGTAATAGGAAATATTTTTGTATATACTAATTGACAAGCGAAAAGTAGAAAAATGCTTACAACCTCTTGGGGGTGATCTAGGGTTCAATGTTTAAGACCGTATTTATTTTAGAAATTTTTTATTTAACTGAAATAACTACTGTTTCGATATACTCCTTGTTTCTATTTTTTTTGTTAAAAGGTAAAACGAACGGATTCCTTTTGCATAAACTTGTTACTTTACTTCCCTAGAAAAATTTTATGAGATACAAAAAAATATTAATGCACCTGAATCGCCTAAAACTGACTGTTTACATTTACCCCGATAATTTAAAATTTTTCTTAAATTCGGGGTAAATGTATACACCACTGTAGTTAAGCGAGGTTTAAGAAACAAGTTATTTCAAGTATACTACTGTTTTAAGGGATGAAAAACTGAAAAAAAGTTCTTCGTAGATGTATAGAAATATCTACCAGTTGACTGATAATGTATCATATAAAATAAACAATCAACCATTACAACATTAGTAATGTAGAAACTTATTAACTTATTAACTTGTTAGTAATGTAATATCTTCAACAAATTTTAATAGATTTTCATTCAACTTGGTAAAAAGAAGTTTTTAAGGTTGCTGAATAAGAATTTAAATCGAATTTTTAAATTTTAAAATGGTGGATCAAATATGGCGGTCAAACATAAAATATTGTTAAAAATTGATCAAATTTGCTTGAATCTGACTAATTGTACATTGCTAAAGTAATGAAATTGTGAAATAGAAGCAAATTTATTCAATTATTTTCTTTTAACCCATTAACGCCTAAATGACCAAAATTTTTACTTGGACTTCAATACACGATTTGCAGTATTTATAGACAATAAATTTCGGGGTCGCTGATGACGAATTCGATGTCAGTTTTTCAAAATTAAAAATGGCGGACAATTAAAAAAAAATTTGGATTCTCTTGAAACTTGTCATTCGGGGGTTTTCGGGGTCGATGAACGCTGATGACGATTCAGATGTCAGTTTTTTAAAATTTAAAATGACGGATTCAATATGGCATATCGTAGAGATTCACTTCACCCATGAAATTGTTGGAAAGGTGAAATGCGTTAGGAAATTTCAATCGAATTTCAATTTTTGCTCTCTTTTTATATATGTTCTATAAACTGGCATTTGTAAATTTTTTTTTTACATTTTTTATAAAAAAAACACGAGATACCAATGCAATTTTTTTCCATTTTTTATCTTTAATATAGTATTCTCTCCACAATTAATTATTAATTTAACAATTAACCTTTTGAAGTATGTCATCAGCGACCCCGGAAACTCCCAAGTGACAAGTTTCAAGTGAATCCAATTTTTTTTTTAAATATCAGACATATTGGATCCGCCATTTTGAATTTTGAAAAACTGACATCGAATTCGTCATCAGCGACCCCGAAAACCCCCGAGTATACATTTTGAATCGAATTTTCAAACTTTTTGAATGTTGGTGTAAATTTTGATTTTTTTTACTATAGGGGAGACCGGGGCGTAATGGATCACTTCAATTTATTCAAAAGTGGTAAATCGGTTTTTTTGCAAAATAACCGCCACATTGAATTTTGTGTTAATCGAATCGCTATTTTAACCCCAGAATCTGAAAGAGCAACCCCCAATACCTCCTACGTCTCATTGCTGCTGAAATTTATTGTCTACAAATACTTCAAATCGTGTATTGAAGTCCAAGTAAAAATTTTTGTCATTTGTACGTTTGTGGGTTAAAATGTAGTTGAAGTTCTGTTTACATTTACAATGAGTTTTTGAATTCTCGGGGTAAATGAAAACACTTAAGTATTTATTAACTAAATTGACGAAAATTAAAAATCAAAGTCAATTTTTGTTAAGGCATTAATAAGGAAGAAGTAGAAATTTCAGTTTGATTTTTGAAATTATTTTTATGCAAATGCGAGACAAAATACTCAAACAGTAAAACTTTGATTTTCAATCTTTTTGCATTAAAAAATAACTTACACTATGGCATTGCCAATTCTTCAAATAAAATATTAACAATACTCAGAACATCTTGTAGGTGAGCTGAAGTAAAAATATTGACGTCGTACTTATTTTTAAATTTATAAATTTAGCTGAAGCATCTACTGTTTACATTTACCCCACATGACCCTACTTGAACATAATATAAATTTAAAGAATAAACGCCAGATAAAAATGTGTAGATGATAATAATCAAAGATTGAAAAACATTTGATGCTGAATACATATGTATATCAGCAATTAAGAAAATGTATTTTGTAATCTGTATAACAAATACAATGTTATAATATTTGTGTACGTTTGTGTATATAAATAAAAGCTTCCTAAAAGCACTTAAACATTAGAGTGAAATGACATGACTAAGAAATTACGGGAGAAATTAAAGAGCACTCTTGTTTCTGATCTTTCGTGTGATAACCGTCACGGAAATAGGGAATAGTCTCTTTCAAAATGCATTCAGTTAATAGAACTTGACCCCTTTTATTTAACATCATGTTCAAGGAATAAACTCTTTTGTCTGAACAAACACTGTGAATAGCGATTTGCATTATTTGTCAGCAAATTTGATTTCTAATTATAGTTATTAGTATATTAGAAAGCTCTCGTAGGAATGACTAATTTTTATTAATGAAAATAATAAGAATAATTAATAATAATTCACTTTAAAATTTTTATAATTAAAGATCTTGTCATAACAAAAATTTCAATAAAATTTCATAGTTTAAAATTGACCGCAAAAAATCCTTTTAAAAATAAATATAATTACTAAAAAAATCCACTTTCAGTCAAGATGTATATTTCTCTATATATTTTAATGCAAATTAAATTTTTAAATTCCTCAACCATATAATAATTGAAGCCACACCCATATGGGCAATGTTATATAAGTGTCTTTCGCTATCCAGCAATTATAATTTGATAAAGTTTTATCTATACCTATGTATGTGCGAATCAAAAAGGGCAATGTAACATGATTTAATTGGATTACACTAATGACTTTTTCGAGTAATTAAGTCGACGACTGCCATTCAATTAAATGATACCCGAGGCGTTTAATATAGAATTGTGAAGCGCAGATAGTGACCAATCCAATGTGACTGGAATCGCGTGAGTTCCTCTTTTTTTCTACCACGCTCCCTTGAACATTATTTTTAAGAGAGAGACGATCTTTTATATCAAGGGGGATCGCGCGCGCGGTATTCTGACTTAATTACACGCCATCAACTTCATATTAATTTGCTTTCCACTTTTCTAAAATAAAAGGGGAACATGACGACTGCATTATGTCTTATTTGTACTAATTAAAAAGTCATCAACGTTATACTAATACCATTGTCAATTGTGGCTTAACATTACGATAATGATAAAGTACAACAACAGAAAAATAAAATAACAACGAATAATAAAATGTGACGCGCTTCGAAAAGAAATTTAAGATTATTTTTAAATATCTGAAATCGGAAACGGCTTTTATTAATTATTTTATGTACTAAAAAAATCAAACAAAAATTTTTCGAAACATAACCTATGTATTTTTGCCACCTAAGATCCTAAGAATATGCCTTCACATTTTTCATAATAAATAAAAAAAATAATTTATTTAACAAATAATGTTTAGTCGTATTATTTCAGTGAATATAAAAGACAGGAATATGAAACCGATTGAAAATTGCTAATAATTTATTTTAAAAAACAGTATTTATTTTGCGTCATGGTGAAGCCTCAGCGTCATGGTGAAGCCTTTTTTGTCTTTCATTGAACTTGTGGTTTAAACAAGTGTATAATTACAACAATTTTTGTAATGTTTGCCAAATAAAATTAAACAAATAAAAGTTACCTTGTTTAAACTATAATTTTAGTAAGTTGTGACATTAATAACTTTATAAATTTTCATAAATTAACGTACAAATTTCTGAAAGTTGCCAAGAATTTATTTTCATTTAAATTATGTTAATAAATTACGATAAATGATTTAAAACAATTTATAAAATTACAACATATATTTCCATAAATTTTCTTACAATACAACATAAATTTCCATAAATTACCCTATAAATTTCTATAAATTTTAAAAAATAGTTTTTAAAATTTTCTTTTATTTACTCAAAAAAATTTATTTAGGTACCTCAAAAATTTATAAATTACTATAAATTTCCTGCATTAGTCTTTTTAATCTTGAATTATGTTTTGTAATAATATTATGAATTACATCACAATTTTTATAAATGACTGTATAAATTACCTTAAATTTCTATAAATTGTCATAAATTTCTATAAATTACCATAAATTACTGCATAAATTTCCTGAAGTAGATTTTTAAATCCTGAATTAAACAAAAAACAATTTCTATCAGTTCAACTATCAATTTTGTTAACATAACAAAACTATGGCAACTATGGCCAGAGAACTGACTTAATCGACTATTAAGGGACAATCTTCCTAAAAATCCTTTACTAAAATTGAGTTAAAGTGCAATGCTATAAAAAATGCAAAAATTAGATCTGATTTCATGTCTTAAGAAACCAAATGACGATTTAATACCTAAAATCAGTTCTAATTTAGTACTTATCTTTTTGGAGAATGTAAAGTAAAACCATTGAAAGAAAAACAAATTAATATTGTTTTTTCTTGATTTTCAGACAAAATTTTGACTTTTTGCTTGACATTATAAAATACTCAAAAAAATGTTCTGTTACATTTATTTACGAATTCCTTCCATTGTAAAATTATTTGAAAACATCAATTACTTCTTTTTAAAATAACTGTTAAATCATTATTATTATATAGAAATTAAGAGTTTCAAATTTTCAAACTTTTTTGAAATTTAACAACTAGGGGAAAGTGGAGAAAAGTTACCAATGGCTCAAATGCAGATTATTATGGTGACCACATAAGAGTAAGAGAGACAGACAAATAAAATGCCTGTGTTTTCTCTCCCTTACTCTAGTTGCTCCACCAAAGCTGTGAATGTGTCTTAAGCGGGACAAGCCTGTTTTTTAAAAATCTTCTTCATTTTTTGAGTATTAAATATTACGCTTTTCTTTAACTTTTCTAACAAGTGCTATGATTACATTGGAATTCAACTTTAAACACAAACCCTAATTTAAAATATTTTTAGCAAGAATTCAATTACATTTCACAAAGAATGAAATTCTGCGTTGAAATTCAAATTCCAGATCATTTAGGTATGTATCAAATCAAGAAACTAAGTTCTTCAAGAAAATATTTTCTTGATTTTAGAAAATTAATAGATTTTAATCAAAAAAATATTTTCTCAATACAATAAATTATTTACTTTAATTATCCTTCCCCTAATCCCATCCCATTATTTCTAATACTTAGATCAAACATTTTTATTATTTAAAATGATTTGATTCAAGAAACATAAATTCTCCAGTCAATACTTTATTATTTAGCTTCTTTAAATAAATATAGGATTAATTCAATTAAATTGTGTCAAGTAAATATATTTACTTGGTTCAATTATATTTTTTCAGTGTAGAAGAATTTGTACATATTATTAAAATTCAAATTGACTTTAAATTGAATATTATTCATCCAAAACTGACATTTTCTAATAGAGTCATTCCATTATATTTCGACTAAAGTCGTTGCCGACTAATTTTACAAAATTGTAATATTTTGCAGGAATATTAAAGAAAACACATAATTTATTATAAAAACGTAAAAAAAATTTAGATTTTATTAAGAATGAATTATTTTATTATTATAAATTGGTAGAAAACAATTATTAATTAGAAATATTAAATAAAAAATGATTTTAATGTTCACCTGGCAAATAACCTACTTTTGCAAATTTCATTCACTAAATGTGAGAAATAGAAATCATTAAAATGAATAAAACAGCTTATGAAATATAAAGTACCTGTGATTAACTTTTAGTTTTTCTTAACACTTTATTTCTTTTTTTCTTCATAAATGTTAAAAAATAAGCAATTAACACTGGGACTTTGCTTATTTTCACGATTTTAAAATGTAAATAACTTCTGCCCAGAAAAATGTAAAATTACGAAAATTGGGTAATAATTAATTGATCACTAGATACACTCACTGGAAAAAGATTTTCTTTGGTCCCGAAGCTATTTTCCGAATTAATTAACATTAAACTTTTAGCTATTTTTGTCAGGTTAACACATGTGTTTTTTAAATGACGAAGTTAGCTATCTTCTTGTTTAATCGTTTTGAACCAACTTCAGTTTTAAAAAAATTACATATATTAACCTGATAGAAATATTGAAAAGTTTAAAATTAACACAGGCACACAAAAAAAAAGTTGTTTGTTCATTGAACCAGACATACATATCTTATAGTAATTTTGCCCGCTGAAAACGAATCTGAAGTCAGAATTGCTCCATCACCCTCAGTTTTTTTTTAAATCGACAAAACTACCCTTAAATTCAAATTTTAAAGTAAAAAAAATTGAATAACAGATTTCTCTCTAAAACAAAACAATAAATTTATCTACTTTTGGTACAACAACTCAGAAACAATGTCAACATTGCTTAAACACCCTTTGTGATTTATTAAATCGAAAAAACTACCCCTAAAATGTAAAAAATTCAAAATTATAATAGAAAAACCCACATTGTTTTTCAAAACAGAACAAGAAATTTATGTACTTCTCTTTTAAATTTCAAAAGCAATATCAAAATTACTTTATCACCCCCTGTGTTTTCAAATTGAAAAAACCACCCCTAATATGTAAAAATTCAAAATGTATAATAAAAAAAATTAAAAACCACATTGTTTTGTTTAAAATAGAACAATAAATTTATGTACTTTTCTTTCGACAACTCAAAAGCAATGTCAAAATTGCTCCATCACCCTATGTTTTTTTTAAATTGAAAAACCTACCCTTAAATTCACAAAATGAAAATTTAAACTAAAAAAATGAAAAACCACATTGTTTTTCAAACTAGAACAATAAATTTATGTACTTCTCTTTCGACATCTCAAAAACAATGTCAAAATTGCTTCATCACCCTCCGTTTTTCAAATTGAAATAACTACCCCTAATATGTACACTGAAAGAAAATGTATATTAAATTTTGTAAAAGTATTTTACAATTTAGGGAAAAAGTGCAACAAACCGAAATTTTGATATAAAAAATACTAAACTTTAAAAAAATATATGTAGAACTTAGTAAAGTTATATTAAAATATTTAAAATTGAACTTCAATTCTTCATATTTGATATAATTATACTACATTCGATATAATCTTTTTTAAAGTTTAATATTTTTATATCAAAATTTCGGTTTGTTGTACTTTTTCTCCAAATTGTAAAATACTTTTACAAAATTTAATATACATTTTCTTTCAGTGTACATATTAGGGGTAGTTATTTCAATTTGAAAAAACAAAGGGTGATTGCGCAATTTTGATAATGCTTTTAAGTTGTTAAAAAAGAAGTACATAAATTTATTGTTCTATTTTGAAAAACAATGTGGTTTTTAATTTTTTTACTTTAAACTTTTATTTTGTGAATTTAAGGGTTGGTTTTTTAATTTAAAAAAAACAGAGGGTGATGGAGCAATTTTGACATTGCTTTTGAGTTGTCGAAAGAGAACTACATAAATTTATTGTTCTATTTTAAAAAACAATGTTGTTTTTCATTTTTTTAACTTGTAAATTTAAGGGTAGGTTTTTTAAATTAAAAAAAACAAAGGGTGATGGAGCAATTTTGACAATGCTTTTGAGTTGTTAAAAGAGAAACACATAAATTTCTTGTTCTGTTTTGAAAAACATTGTGGTTTTTA
Source organism: Leptopilina drosophilae (assembly GCA_032873175.1). Lineage (NCBI taxonomy): Eukaryota > Metazoa > Arthropoda > Insecta > Hymenoptera > Figitidae > Leptopilina > Leptopilina drosophilae. The sequence continues at coordinate 50,082,839 of CM065478.1, forward strand.
ATTTTTTTAGTTTAAATTTTTATTTTGTGAATTTAAGGGTTGGTTTTTCAATTTAAAAAAAAACAGAGGGTGATGGAGCAATTTTGACATTGTTTTTGAGATGTCGAAAGAGAAGTACATAAATTTATTGTTCTAGTTTGAAAAACAATGTGGTTTTTCATTTTTTTAGTTTAAATTTTCATTTTGTGAATTTAAGGGTAGGTTTTTCAATTTAAAAAAAACATAGGGTGATGGAGCAATTTTGACATTGCTTTTGAGTTGTCGAAAGAAAAGTACATAAATTTATTGTTCTATTTTAAACAAAACAATGTGGTTTTTAATTTTTTTATTATACATTTTGAATTTTTACATATTAGGGGTGGTTTTTTCAATTTGAAAACACAGGGGGTGATAAAGTAATTTTGATATTGCTTTTGAAATTTAAAAGAGAAGTACATAAATTTCTTGTTCTGTTTTGAAAAACAATGTGGGTTTTTCTATTATAATTTTGAATTTTTACATTTTAGGGGTAGTTTTTTCGATTTAATAAAAAACAAAGGGTGTTTAAGCAATGTTGACATTGTTTCTGAGTTGTTGTAGCAAAGTAGATAAATTTATTGTTTTAAAGAGAAATGTGTGATTCAATTTTTTTTACATTAAAATTTGAAGTTGAGGGTAGTTTTGTCGATTTAAAAAAAAACTGAGGGTGATGGAGCAATTCTGACTTCAGATTCGTTTTCAGCGGGCAAAATTACTATAAGATATGTATGTCTGGTTCAATGAAGAGACAACTTTTTTTTTGTGTGCCTGTGATAATTATTTCAAAAAATAGCTTCGGGACCAAAGAAAATCTTTTTCCAGTGAGTGTATCTAGTGATCAATTAATTGTTACCCAATTTTCGTAATTTTACATTTTTTCTGGACAGAAGTTATTTACATTTTAAAATCGTGAAAATAAGCAAAGTGCCAGTTTTAATTGATTATTTTTTAATATTTAACAAGAAAAAAAGAAATAAAGTGTTAAGAAAAACTAAAAGTTAATCACAGGTACTTTATATTTCATAAGCTGTTTTATTCAATTTAATGATTTCTATTCCTCACATTTAGTGAATGAAATTTGCAAAAATAGGTTATTTGCCAGGTGAACATTAAAATCATTTTTTATTTAATATTTCTAATTAATAATTGTTTCTACCAATTTATAATAATAAAATAATTCATTCTTTGTAAAATCTAATTTTTTTACATTTTCATAATAAATTATGTGTTTTCTTTAATATTTTGTAATAGATGAAAATATGACAGTTTTTATGACTTCATATACTTTAGATGCTTATTTTACAATAAATATAAAAAATATTTTAAAAATTCGTTTTGTTCAGTAATCCTAATATCTTTAAAATCATTCCTGCAAAATATTACAATTTTGTAAAATTAGTCGGCAACGACTTAGTCGAAATATAATGGAATGACTCAATATTTCAAATTAAACCCGCGTGGAACAGTCGGTTTGTAACGTTGAATCAAATTAATTCCCAATGTTAGAAATTACCAGTTGATACCAGATTGAATCATTCTATTATTATTGGGTATTATTATACATAATCGTTAATTATTAATTATTAATAATTTAGCAACAAAAGAGTAAATCATAAATGTAGTTTCTTTTTTAGGGTTCTGTACACCTTCGGTGTACCGACGGAACTCTATTGGTGAGACTCTTGTGTCCGTAGTCAAATCGTGTCCCCCCCCTAGCGGCTAAACTATTTGACCTAGAGAGCTCAAATTTGGTACAGATACGTATTTTCATACGTAGATTACAGGAAAACTATAGAGAATGTGATTGGAGGTGATGGCCGTAGCGTTGTCAAGGAAATAACAAGATTTTTGGCCAAAAATGCATAAAAAGTTACCATTCCCCCCCCCTTAACTTCTAAACTATTCAACATGGAGGGCTAAAATTTGTCATACTGGTGTATTTTAACGCGAATATTATATGTCATGATGGCCATAGCATTGTCAAGAAAAAACTAAAAAAATTTTTTTAAAAAATTTGTTTTTTCTAATTTACACATTTTTTGACCTAATGAGCTAAAAATTGGTTTATTAGTATATTTTTAGTCTGATCATAAAAAATATATTAAAAAATCTAAAAAAAAAAAAAAATTTTTTTTTCTATTTTCTACATTTTTTGACTTAATGAGCTAAAAATTGGTTTTCTACCATTACCAATGAATGTTGCAAGTATTGTATTAATATTTGTGTACAGAACCCGCCATTGCAGTGCGAGTTCAACTCGCACTTGTCCAATTTTTTAATTTATTGTTCCTCTTTTTAATTAAATTGTATTAAAGATGACGATAAACAATAAGTAATGGATTTAGAAAACAAAGCAGACAAATGTTTATGTAATTCAAAAATTGAATAATCGGCAATTACAGTAAGTGGATGTATTAGACTTTTAAGTTTTGGTTCGTTCTATAACTTAAATCTAGAAATAACGCAAACCAATTAAATAAACAAAACTGCGCACGAGGGGAATCGAACCTACGACCTACGGACTTATAGACTAACGGTCTATAAGTTCGAAGTGGGGAACACCAAACTCGAAACATGACTATGAGTAATTATATTATAATTAGCTTAGTTTTATAAATTATTAACTCAGAACTTTAGATTAAATTTATTTATCCATGGAACATATTATTTATAAATATTGATATAGTCAACTACAGTTTTCAATTTTCTTATTTTTCCTTAAATCAAATTCCCCAGACTATCATTTGAGAAAATGATAACTATAACTAAAGTTTTATTTTTCCTATTTTTTCTCGAAATTTTTCTTGATTTACAACAGAACATACAATTAATTTTCAGTTTGGGAATACTTTGGGAAATCGCAGTCCAAGTATACTAAAGAAAACCTTTTTTTGGAGTTTTTTGCAGTCGCACTGTTTTATTTATTTGTCCAGCATATCAATTAAATAGTAATTTAATTAACTAAAATATTTTATTATCTCATTTTTCAAACTTTGGGAAGCCAAGTTGGGCGCATATTGGCGCCCAATCTCAGTTTGGGCGACTTTGGGTAGATTTCCATGCGGGAAACCTTGTTAAAGTTTATTTATTTATGAAAATTTTAAACCCAACTCTTTTAAAATTTAATTAATTTTAAAAATGTATGTAAAAGTATTCATTAAATGATTTACAAGTAATAATTTTATGATAGTTCTTCAAGAATTTAGTTATTTAAAAAGAAATTATTGTCAGAAATTGAAAAAATTGAAGGTTTTGTTTAGATTTCTTGGTAATTTTATAGTGTATGTGAGGCAAAGAAAAAAGACATCAAAAATCAGAATTTTCTTATGAATTATAAAAATTTAATTTTTTAACTATTTTAATTAAATCCCTGACTTTTCCCTGACCTGTAGAAACCCTAAATAAACTCTGTAATTTTCGTCTACGGTCAAGAAGTATCCTATAATAGATAAATTCTAAATTGCAACAAAGAATATAAAACGAATAGAAAAAAAAATGTACAAAATTATAATACGACATCAGAGCGTATAATAAGAAAATTTTTACAAGTTGTTTCAATAAAAAATATATGCAAAATAAACAAAGAAAGAAATCACGCATATGTGAGAAATCAAGTTTCAACCACAAGAGCCATAAACTGAAATTAACGAACTGGTTTTCCACAAAATACACCGCCACAACATGAATAGTGCAATTTCTAAACTCGCGGTAATCGCAAATCAGGGTACTCAAATGGCGTGGTAACTATACAAAATAGACAATCAGAGTAAACCTCTGGGAATTCTCTCTCCCTCTCTCTGTTATATACAAAATCGAGTATCTAAACGTGATGCAAAAAGTTTCTAAATGTGCAAAAAAGCATCTAAAGGCGCGTGTGTGCAGTGAGAGCGATTTTTCTCTATCTACTTCATTGACTCTAGTTTTTTTCCCTCTTTTATCTTCCTCTACTTTTTCCCTCCCCACCTCTCTCCTTCACCTTTTTTATTCTCTCTTAATAAACTCGTCTAGTAAGTCTCTCGTGTGGGATATATAGAGAGAGGGCAATATTCCGTTGACCCTTCATTCTGCGGATAATCGACTGAAAATAACCCCCAGAGACAGAAATAATTCCCCTCCCACCCCTTCTGCCCTGCACATAGCCCTTCTTTACTCATCGTCGCACAATACAAAGCTAGTGCATCTGTTCACCCCTGCAACATAAACGAACGAATGAATGAATGACTCCAACAATTAGCGGAGCACCCACACTATATATATATATAGTCCCGCGAGAACTTTGCTCGAGTGTCCAAGCCCATCCTAAGAACCGTCAAGCTTTGATATCGTGATTAGAACGACGTGACAGAGGCCGACCCGGGCTTTTGTAAGATTCGCGAATAATCACGAGATTAAAGGAGGAAACGAATTAATAACGCTTAATTGCGGTTCGTGTACGAAATCTCTCTCTCTCTCTCTCTCTCCTGCTCTTACTTAAAGTCAACCCCTTTTATTCGAGTAGGGAAAATATAATGCTCTTTCCTACTCTCTTATTTTCATAAGAATCCACTAATGAGTAAGAGGCACTTCATTTATTTTCAGTGTTAAAATGAAGAGAACAAAATACTTCTCTCAAAAACTGAAGTTTTTCTTTTTTTTTAAAGAGACATTGTTACTGTATAAAATATATTTTTTAACTTTTAGTTAAAACAACAAACAGGCCGAACTTCGCATTGCAAACTCCCTGCGAAATGTTGTGTTATGTGGGTTTAATTCATTCAAAATAATAAAAACATTGAATTAAAAAATTTGGTTAAATTAAATACAAATTTACAAAATAATAATAGTTGTAACGTACGTCTTAAAATGAGATGCGTATCAGTTTCAAATATGTGCACACAAGACATGTAATGTGTTTCAAATATAGGGCCAAAACGTCTCAAAATGAGATACTAATTATTTTTGCAGTGAATTCAGGATACTTGCATAGTGCACTAATTGCACTAATATAATAATAATTTAAGAGAATAAATGAGAGATTGTTGTCTCCCTTTAATTATGTAACTAAAAATAAAAAAAAATTGGAAAAGTACGAATCGTACTCGCACTGCAATGGCGGGTCCCGTACACAAATATTAACCTATAGATCAAAAAGAGGTGCAATAACGGAAAAACGCAAATTTGACTTAAGTTTTGACGGCCCCTTGGGAATGGGCGCCCATAGAGCTTTCTGAAATAGCGGCAGTGGCAAAATGATTTTATATTGACAGGGATAGATATAATTATTTTATTTAACGCTTAGAATCAAAAATATCTGATCGCATGTGGGATCGAACTCACGCCCCCCGCCCCAAAGCACACCGAAAACCTATAACGCAACGCATTTAAACCGCACGGCCCAGCCACTGATGCCTGGAAGAGAACTCTTCTAATCTACTATATCAAAGCCAGTGCCGTATATTCTGTTACTTGTAAAGACAAAGAGAAAATTATGACTACAAATTTTTACACATAATCCTTAATTATTTTAATTATTACCTAAAAATTATTATTCAAATTATTACATCATTATACAATTCTTTTAAGTGGTTCTTTCAGTTTTGTAATTTTAAACAAATATAAAAACGAATTTTATTACTAATTCAACCTAAAACATCTTGCAATTAAAATTTAAAAATTAAATTATTAAATATATGATGCAGTTTCAGGAATATTTAAAGCACAATTTAATTATTAATTAAGGTTATGTTAATGAGGGGTCACGTGCCCCATATATTTTACTATGGAAAAACTTCACACTGAATAACATGAGCTAATTATCTACATTAAGTTTAAAAAATTTTTCTAAATTTATATTTCTTTTTATATGAATGATTCAATTAATAATTAAATAAATAAATATTAACACACACACACACACATATATATATATATATATATATCCAGATAGCCAAGCGTACTAATCATTATTTTTCAGTACAGCGTATTGGTATCGTACTCATATTGTACTAGCACAAAATAATAAAGTATGTACATACCAGTACGATACTAGTATAATAACGGTATGTCATACGGATACAATTATGAAATTGCCAAAGTATTCCGTACGAGTATAACACTAAGTACAATACCAGTACGCCAAACTAATTGAGATTTTAGGTTATCAATTTACAATGCTTTTCCGCCATTATCTGTACGACATACCAGTACAGTACCTGGTACAGTGCGAAGGTACATGGCTGGTACAGTACTAGTACGCTGGTTATCTGGGTATATATATATATATGTGACGCGACACGAGAAAAGGGACCTATCGGTAAAAAAATCATTTTTGAGTTTCTAGTCGTATTCCATAGATTTTGAGTCGCTCTTTCACGTAAAAAAATCAGAAATTAAAAATATGAAATAGTTTAATTAATATAAAGCCCGAAAGTTGAACGTGTCCGCGTAAATACACGGGTTTTCTGCTCATGGTGTCACTTTAAACGCCCCCCCTGTAAAATTCTCTTTTGAGGCGATAGGTCCCTTTTCTCGTGTCGCGTCACATATATATATATAGGGTAAACCAGACAGTAGTCGGCCACTTAAGAAAATCTTTTTAATTAATGTTGTTTAAAAATTACAATTAAAATTTTTTGAAAATTTCTTTCATGAGTAATTGTTCCTAATGCTCCTACAAAACTAGTATACCAATCATATTTACAAAAAAATTTTTCTTATTCGTTAAAAAAATTCACAAAAAAATTAGAATCCGACAGTAGTCGGCCACCTAAAAGCAATCTTTTTAATTAACGCTGTTTTAAAAGAGCAATTCATATTTTTTTCGAATTCTTTTATGTGATGTTGTTCCTTACGATCACACAAAACTATTAAACCAATCATCTTCATGAAAAAAAATTTTTATTCGTAAAAAAATTAGTAAATAAACAAGTAAGAATCCGACAGTAATCGGCCATCTAAACCGATAGTAATCGGCCACTTTTAAAAGCTTTCAAAAACCGTCAAAAAAATTTTTTTTCTATTACAAAAGTTTACATTTGTTTACGATCACCTTAGAAATGATTAGTAACTTTGAACATATCTTTATCTCGTACAGTTTTATAGCTATTCAAACTTAAAAAGTGGCCGACTACTGTCTGGTTTACCATATATATATATATATATATATATATATATATATATATATATATATATAGGGGAGAGGGCCCTAAGGTGGTCACCCATCTTTTGACCGACTGTAGATTTTAAATGGAATGATATATAAAGGTCAATAATACGGCGTTTTAAGCTTTGTCTTATTACCTAACTTCTTATCATACACTTTTTTTCATTTCATTAATAAGAAAAAAGATATGTCACTTTTTAAAAAAAGTTGAAAATTCGACTTTTAAAAAAATGGCCCCAAGGTGGTCACCATACGAAAATTCACTAAAAAAGTTATTAAAAAATTTAAAAAACGTATTATTAAGTTGTTTATTTAATATTAATTATTTTTCAGGATCACAGAAAGATATTACATATTTTTTTTGCATTTTGTTCTTTTGTCAAAAATGATACTTTTTGTGTATGCATTAGACACGTAAAATTTTGAAAATAATTCCATTTCATTATTATTTATTATAAAACTTAAAAATTGATAAAATTCGCATTCACAGTGATAAATGTTGATAAATATAGCGTATAAACACATTTTCATAAAAAATCAAAAGTTACCACCTTGTGGCCAAAAAAGTATCCACCTTAGGGCCAAGACACAATTTTTTAAACGTTAATGAAAAAATTTTTTATAGCACAATATTAATTATATTCATTTGGAATATTATTGTACGATATATAAAGATAATTATAACGATTTTTACTAATTTAAAATGGTTAATTTCGATGATTTTAACACCCTGAGAAAAAAATTTCTCTATCATTTAAAAACAGAAATTTTACAACGTTCACGTTACAATGAGACTCATACGACTATTTACCTTAAAACTTTACTAAAATCTTTGTCTTCTCAAATAATAACAATAACAGAAAACATTTGAAGATCTAACTAATATACAAAAATTTTCTTAGGGTGGCCACCTTAGGGCCCTGACCACCTTGGGACCCTCTCCCCTATATATTTATCATTTGATAATTTAATGTTATTTATTTTTATTTCAATTAATTAAATAATAACTAGTAGAGCTGTGCAAAAAGCTCGAAGCTCGATCGAGTATTTTCGAGCTTTTCATTTTTCGAGCCGAGACGAGCCTAATCAGTTCGAGCTTGAGCCGAGTCCGAGCCGAGTCGAGCCTCATAAAAAGCTCGAATAATTTTGAGTACTCCAATTTTTCGGGTACTCGAAGTTTTCGAGTACTCGATTGGAAACGAGTACTCGAATTCACTCGAAAACTCGAAATTATTCTTGCTTTTAAATTATAAAAAAACTATTAATAAGTAGAAAATTTCGAATTTAAGGGATTTACTGATCGTAGAAAATCGTTAGGTGTTAAAATAATTAACCTACTAACTTAAGAGATTTAGGGAGAATTCGATATTTCTTACTTATTATTATTTTTTTAATCATTTATAAGCTCGAATTCAATCGAGTACTCGATACATCGAGTCAAGCTCGGGCTCGGCTCGAAAAAATTGAAGCTCGGATCGGCTTTACGAGCTTTTTGCACAGCTCCAATAACTAGCGACATATTCCTTACTCGCTCAGATAAAAATTTACTTATTTATTTCTACTTACATAAATATTTATTATTTCCCATTATTATTATAATATTTTAATTTTTATTATGTATTTAATAGCATCTTCATTGTTAATATATACACATGTAATATATGTACATAAACATTAATGAATTAATAATTTTAAATAAATAATGAAAATTATTATGAGTCGTTCCATTATATTTCGACTAAAGTCGTTGCCGACTAATTTTACAAAATTGTAGTATTTTGCAGGAATGATTTTAAAGATATTAGGATTACCGAACAAAACGAATTTTTAAAATATTTTTTATATTTATTGTAAAATAAGCATCTAAAGTATATGAAGTCGTAAAAACTGTTACATTTTCATCTATTAGAAAATATTAAAGAAAACACACAATTTATTATAAAAACGTAAAAAAAAATTAGATTTAACTATGAATGAATTATTTTATTATTATAAATTGGTAGAAACAATTATTAATCAGAAATATTAAATAAAAAATGATTTTAAAGTTCACCTGGCAAATAACCTATTTTTGCAAATTTAATTCACTAAATGTGAGAAATAGAAATCATTAAATTGAATAAAACCTTATGAAATATAAAGTACCTGTGATTAACTTTTATAGTTTTTCTTAACACTTTCTTCTTTTTTTCTTCATAAATGTTAAAAAATTAGAATCTAAAACTGGCACTTTGCTTATTTTCACGATTTTAAAATGTAAATAACTTCTGCCCAGAAAAATGTAAAATTTCGAAAATTGGGTAACAATTAATTAATCACTAGATACTCTCACTGGAAAAAGTTTTGCTTTGGTCCCGAAGCTATTTTTTGAAATAATTAATTTTAAACTTTTCACTATTTCTATCAGGTTAATACATGTAATTTTTTTAAAACTGAAGTTGGTTCAAAACGATTAAACAAGAAGAGCTAACTTCGTCATTTAAAAAACACATGTGTTAACCTGACAAAAATAGCAAAAAGTTTAAAGTTAATTAATTCGGAAAATAGCTTCGGGACCAAAGTGAGTGTATCACTGTTTTTCCAGTGAGTGTATCTAGTGATCAATTATTTGTTACCCAATTTTTGTAATTTTTTATTTTTCTGGACAGAAGTTATTTACATTTTAAAATCGTGAAAATAAGCAAAGTGCCAGTTTTAATTGCTTATTTTTTAACATTTATGAAGAAAAAAGGAAAAAAGTGTTAAGAAAAACTAAAAGTTAATCACAGATACTTCATATTTCATAAGCTGTTTTATTCAATTTAATGATTTCTATTTCTCACATTTAGTGAATGAAATTTGCAAAAATAGGTTATTTGCCAGGTGAACATTAAAATCATTTTTTATTTAATATTTCTAATTAATAATTGTTTCTACCAATTTATAATAATAAAATAATTCATTCTTAATAAAATCTAAAAAAATTTTTACGTTTTTATAATAAATTATGTGTTTATTCTTTAATATTTTCTTATAGATGAAAATGTGACAGTTTTTACGACTTCATATACTTTAGATGCTTATTTTACAATAAATATAAAAAATATTTTAAAAATTCATTTTGTTCGGTTATCCTAATATCTTTAAAAAACATTTCTGCAAAATATTACAATTCTGTAAAATTAGTCGGCAACGACTTTAGTCGAAATATAATGGAATGACTTTTATTTATTAAATAAAAAACTATTTATATTTATTTTATAATTATTACACAAATAATTATAATAATTATTAATTCTTTTTTTAATTTACATTTGTAAAAAGTGCAGTGGTCATCTCAGTATAATTAATTAAAAAATTTATTTTTTTGCATTTTCCGCCAAAATATTTAAAAAATTAAAAATTCCCTTTTCTTGATGAATAATGCGTTTCAGGTACCTCACGACAAATATCAAACTTTTTATTTTAATAAAATAATATTTAGGATTAAATTTTTTCCCAAATCTGGTCAAGGATCAATGCACCTATATGTTAGTTAACATTTCCTAAAATATCTGCGAAAATTATTTTGTATTCTTTAAGAAATCCAGTGGAAATTCTTACACGTATTCATTGAAGTTGGCTGTTCCCACATAGCCTTAATGACTTTGACGTCAGGCTACGATCGCTGCGAAGGTGTGCAGTGGTATCGGTACGGATTACTACTTTTTCGAGTAAAAGGTTTGCTTTTGTTTCTTACAGAAGTAATCTTTATTTTCAGAGTATTAATTATTAAAATTCCCAATGGGAAATTTACAACTGGCGGAATACTGCGCCAGCACTGTCAGTACTGGCAGCAGTGGCATAACGCTGGGATGATACTGCTTACCAGTGCTGCTAGATAGCGCTGGCGCTGCACTGGACCAGTGCTGGCTGAGAATATTGCCACAATAAATGCCGTATTGTTATTAATTAGTCGGAAATTAATCATTATAAATAATTACTAACAAAATGGTAAATGATATTAATAAATAGTCATTATTCATGAAATATTTCTCTTATTATTCATGAAATATATCTCTTTTTAAAGAAATTGTATTAAAGATAGAGACTAACAATGGATATAGTAAATGAAGTACAAAAAAATTGTTCATAACATTTAAAAATTAAATAATAGACAATTACAGTAAGTGTATTAGATTTTCATATTGAGTATTCATATATATTTTCATATTGTTACGTCCGTAACTTCTTATTAATGTACCTAAATTAAGTACAATACTTATGTACGTATTTTGTATTCGATATTGTATTTTTCGTATATATTTTATAATTATATTTTATGTATTTCATATTATTGCATTACAATTATAATATTTTTGAATATATGGCAATTGATATTATATGTCTTATATGTATCTGAATAAATTACAAATCATAATAATTCTAAGAAAAGAGAATAATATTTTAAATCATGTAAAAAGAATAACGATAGAACATCAGTTCAACAGCCTTCAAACAACTTCGCCACAGGAAGAAAGAAAAACCATCTATACACAAAGAGAGGGCTTAAAGAGACACAAAAATTAGAAAGGGAGAAAAGATTAGTCCACAGCAGCATCGAGCATAAAAAGTAAACAGGCTATGATCATCCCCACCACTATTTTGAAGAGACACAAAAATTAGAAAGAGAGAAAAGATTAGTCCACAGCAGCATCGAGCATAAAAAAGTAAACAGGCTATGATCATCGCCACTACTATTTTGAAGAGACATGAAAATTAGAAAGAGAGAAAAGATAAAAAGTGCACAGGTGTTCATAGTTACCTTGCTCTCCCACTCTCAATAACTACACATGTATGATTCTAAATAATGGAACAATTTTGTATAAAAAGGGACAGAAATTAAGCAGAGATCAGAGAGTAATTTTTTGGAAATCAGCAGTATTCATCTGATCGTCAACAAGTGAACAGTCTCCCAGTATACCTTTGAACATTATTTAAAAGTGAACTCCCAGTAAACCTTTAAACATTATTAAAAGTGAAAAGTCTCCCATTATACCTTTGAACATTATTTAAAAGTGTCGTCCAAGTATTAATTTAAACATACTTCATTACAAGTGAATTATTCCCCAAGTAATAATTTGAAATCAGTTTCAAATCAACACCCTATTCATCGATCTTCGAATATAACTTTTATCAATTTCCAAAAATATAAATTTAAAAATTCTTTCGAGTGTCTACAAAACTCTAATATTGAAGGATCAAATTCCAAATTTCGAAACATCGAAATTTGCTTAAGAGGCGACAACTGTCTGGGACTAACAGATATTTTTCGGAGTACAATACACTATCTCATTAGTGTAAACACCAGCACAAATTCTCCACCATTAAGAACAACCATTAGGCCGTCCCTTTTCGTCTAGTGCTCATCACCACTCAAGATTGGATTACAAGATAATCATCACACCACAAGTAATCGTTATTCTTTAAGTAAGATTCATAATTTTGTACTCATTGTATTTTTGTCAACTCTTTTCTTTCTTGTTGGTTTTTAAATAAATTATTCTCTCACAACAATTAGTAGGCTCATTGACTTATCCTCATCCCAAATTAGATTCATTTATGAAACTAATTTAAAACGAGGAACGTTAGGTATATTTAAAAAGGTTTCTTGTTTTGACGTAACAATATTCAGTACCTAACGATTGAAATCTAAAAATATCGCAAACCTATGAAAATAAACAAAATTCCTCACGAGGGGAGTCGAACCTACGACCTACGGATTTACAGACTAACGCTCTAACCACTATGCTAACGACACACATGTACAGTAAAATTTTAATATCTCAGTATCATACAGACTTACAATTATTGAATCAAAGATGAGAAAAAATAGGGATACTTTAGAAGTAACAAATTGAATGAATATAAATGAAAATAAATTTTTAATAATACAATTAAATAACTTTACTTATTGCATTTAACATTTTACAAGTGGTAATTTTTTAATAATTTTTTATTCATAGTAAGAAGTATAATAGTATTTTAAAAACCAAATTATTGTTTAAATTGAAGTTTAAATTTTGTTTATAATTTTAATTTGTTTAAATAATTTATTATTTATTAAAATTAAACAATTATGGTAAATTATTATTAAATTTAATAAAAATAAAAAATGAATAACTGAAAAGTAAAATTTAATTTTTTTCAATAAATTTATATTTATAAACATTCATAAGCCACGCCGTGGCTTGTCCAAGCTTTGGCGAAACAAAAATTCTGTACTGCGCCAGCATTAATTGTCGAGGCTCGGCTAGACTACGGCCCAACAATAGTCTGAGTACTATAAGCCATTGAGTTTCTACAAACCCAATTCCATATTTAAAGATTCTGAATTTCTTTCAATTAAAAAATATTGAATTAATTGGATAAATAATTATGAATTGCATTATTTTGACACCACAATCTTAATCAAAGACCCCAAAAATACTACTGAATTAAGTTTGATAGTAATTAATAACAATTATAATTTTTTCGATTTTTTGATATTGAAAATATTTTTATGTTTACATCTTAGTCTTACTATTCTTTGTGCAAAATTATGCTAAAATTTTACTAAATAACATGTATTATTCAATTATACAGAGTTTAATAGCAATTCATTAAAAAATGTAAACTTTGAAAATTTACAATTTTTAAATTTTTTGAAAACATTTTTATATTTAAATCTTAGTTATAGGACACTATTTTTTGCAAAATTATGCTAAAATGTGACTAAATAACATGTAATGTTTAATTATAGATAGTTTAAAAGCAGTTTATCAAAAAATATAAAATTTGGATATTTGCAATTTTTTGAATTTTTTTAAATCATGTTTATACTTACATTTTAGTTATAGGACTTTTTTTTGGCAAATATATTCTAGAATGTGACTAAATAACATATTATACTCAATTATACAAAGTTTAAGAGCATTTTTTAAAAAAATGTAAAATTTTTGATTTTTGAATTTTTTGACAAAATTGAATATCTCCCGTTCTAATTATTTTTTTTCAAACCTGTAAATTTATAAACCTTCCTTGGCCCAAGGTCAAACATTCTGCCAAATTTGGTTTCAAACGGTTCAACCGTTTTTAAGTGATTCGCGAACAAAGATTCTGTGACATTCGGACATACATACAAGAAATTTTTTATTGGCATTTTCGGAATCCTGGATGCTCAAAACGAATAATTATGTGTAAAATTTTAAGTTCTGAGCTAGTTCTAAAATAGTTTTAAGTTCTAATATAAATCACATTAAGAAAACATGTTATTCAGCCTTTTAAAGAGTTAATTAAACATATAGTCATCATCGCGAAGCATGTAAAGTAACAGTCTTTTTATTTCGTCCGTGACTTTTAAATAACAAGAAATTAATAAATTTGTTGTTGAACATTTTAAAAAGACTGTTATTTTACAAAAGTTTCGTTTTCCGCGATGTTGACCATATTAGACCTATTTACTGTGGCATCGGCATATTCATAAAGCTCGTAAATGGAGCAAATATTTAAAAAAAAATTGGAAAAAATGGAAGTTTTACCTCTAATCATATTCTAAAAGAAGATAATAATAATAATTTTTATTTCTGCTTTTTAAAAATTATACATTTTCGTAGCAGGAATTTACGCTTAGAGGAGAGTAGGCTACATTGAACCAGCGTCAACAGTGAACCACTTTAATTTTCTAAGAAATGACTGAGTGGAATTTTTTCTTATTTAATATATAAATTAGTATTACCGAAAGCGACTATGTCCAAAAATTTCGAGCATGTAGGTTTATTATTTACAAAGAAAAACGAAAAAAATGTTTTTCACGTACAAAACAAAAAATTTTGTGGAAATATAATGAATTTTTTTTATTGAAATAGGAAGTTTTAAAAAGTAAACTTGTGATTTATGTCGCTTAGGGTGTCAACTTGAATATTCCGATGTGATAAGGAATTTTAAGCCTTACATAAATTTATTATAAACAATTTTTGTTGTGAATGTCATGTGAATGCGGCATCATTGAACCACCCGAAAAAGCAAAGAATTTTCAATTTTAAGAGTGGTAAAGTTGTCTGCTCTACTAATTAGTAAGAAAAATACTAGAAGACATGCTTTCATCACAATTGTGAACGAGATAAACTCAAACTGTCACTTTACCTACCTAACCTGACATCAAAATATATTAATCTCCTGTATTAACAAACTCTTCAACAACACTCTTTAACAACAATTTTCTATTTTTTTGAGTGAAAAATAATATTTTTTACAATGTGTAAGTGGAAATATTATTTTTGAAGTAAATTGTAGTGTTTTATTAAAGGTGGTTCAATGTAGACACAGATTCTTCAAAATAAGAAAAGTGTAACTTGTTAGAAAAAAATTAAATTTAATTATTTAATCATAATAATTTGTGTTTGTAACGTGTATATTAACTAAAGGAGTACTTCAGCTTAATGTTGATACAAAAACCTGATCAAAATTTGTAAAAAATACTATACATATTTTGGTATTTCATTCATTTAAAATAAATGCTCGCCGTATTAAACTATTTATTATGTAGTGACAAATATTCTTTAAACTTGTCTCGTCAGGTGCATTGCATAGCTGGCTCAAGTCGTATTCAAAGTCAAGCTTTTTCAAATAAAAATTTCCATACCCTTCATAAATCGGCCATTCAAATAAAAATGATTTAAAGTTTCATTCTTTTTTAGATTGCATACTGTACAAACTTCATGCTGATTCCAGCTGTACAAATTATCTTTGTATGAAAATCTGATATAGTGTTTTGAAGCTAATCTTAACTGCATAAATATTTTCGTTAAATGCAATTTTCGTCGCCTAGACAGATAAATTGCCGCTTTATCTTCTAACGTCCTTGTTAAATTACATAATCTAGAATTTGATTGTTCATACCTAATTAGGTCCGAAAATCTTAAATTCCTCTCATAACGACCCAAAGCTACACTTAATTTTTCAGACCAAATGAGGGGGCAAAGTGTTGACCATAATTCCGTCATCTTAATTTTTTGTAAAAGATATTAATAATCATATACTAAAAGATCCCGACACTGAAAAAACCTAGTCTCAAAATGAGTATCATACGCTACTCATTTTGAGTTGCAACAAAAATGAGACTCTTAGGTGGCGCCACGTTCTATGGCGTTTAACATAGTCTCATTTTGAGATGCAACAAAAATGAGACTGGGTTTTTTATGTGGAAGTTTGAGAATTAAAAAAATGTGTGTAAGCTAGAAAATATTTTGAGTGATTTCAAGGAAAAATTACATATATTTTCCATTTAAAATGTCAGTCGATTAGAGGCACGTGTTAATATTGCTCGATTTGCTTCAAACTTTCATGAAATTTTTTTTAAACCTTGATTAATTTTTTGTGGTGAGACCGAAGATTTGGAATCATCGCCAAAATAAGAACCACCCTTGTGAGTATACATGTATATTTATTTAAAATATTTTAGTAATTTTTTTAAAATTAGTTCTTCACCTTTAAAGAAAATTGACTATGTTGCTCTATTAGATTAGTTTTATTCGGTTCGTGAGTTTTTCCTTTGAAAATGGACGCTAATATCGTTCACGTAATCCAAAAGGAAGTTACACTGATTAAAAAATAGTAACTTGCATATTTTAAAACCAAAGATATTTAATTTGATTTAAATATAAATCAGGTCGGCCATTGCCAATTCGCGACGGTATTCGATATCTGCTTACAATGATCCATTGGTTTTCTCGATGGGTTGAAGCTGCTCCAATTAAAGACACCAAGGCTCTTACTAACTATCGTGCTTTTGTAGGTGTGTGGATTGCTGGTTTCGGCTCTCCTGAAACATTGTCCACTGATCAATGCAGTCAGTTCCAATCTCAAGTTTTTACTGCCCTGCTTAAACTTATGAGTTGCCATAGGATCTGGACGACGCCCTATCACCCCGCTTCTAGCAGGTTGATCGAGCGTTGGCATCGTTGTTTAAAAGGCGCGAACATGTACCATTCCGATCAAGATTGGACTCGTCATCTTACGACGGTGATGTTGGGTCTCAGGGCGGTTGTCCTTGATTCGAGCGCATTACCGGCGGAATATAAGTACTGCACCACACTCAGACTTCCTGGTAAATTTGTACTACCCGAAGATTTTTCCGAGAACAGAAGCTTTTTTAAGAAGACTTCAGAGAGCATATGCGCTTGGTAAAACCAATTTCGGTCGAGCACCGTCACAAACGCAAGATATTCGTTTTTAAAGATTTGAGTGGTTGTTTTAATGTTTTTATGAAAATTAACACTATTAAAAAGTCTTTGGAATGTCCTTACTCAGGGTCTCACAAAGTAATAAGCCGTGACTCTGATCAAGTTTACGAAATTGACATTATAACGGAGTTAATAAACGCGCTAGTGTCAAAAATTTTTAAATCAGCATATTTTTTGAACGAAAAGTTATTCTATATTTTGCATTGAATTGTATTTTAAAAATTAAAGTTTAAAAGAAAAACTAAAAATTAATTATTTAATAGTATATTACATTATAAGGGCAGAAAGTTCGAAATTCCTGCACTGCGCGAAATGATTCATCTTTGCGTAGTTTAGGGCTTTCGAATTTCTGCCCGTGTAATGTATACTATTTTTCTTTATATACGGTCGAAAGTACGCTGGTTAATTTATTTTTTAAGAAAATTGCAATCGTGTTTCACTTGACAGCCGGCCATCTTTATTTACTTTTGCTCCTCGCTTCAACGCCTCTAGCGGACACTCGTGCGAAGCTCTGGTTTATTCTCTGTCTCTCTCTCTTGCAAACAACATTCGCCTGCCCCCGTGCCCCGACATTTGATGCACGAGCGAAGCGAGTGCTTCTGGTCGGGGGCAGGCACGAAAAAAAATGTGAAAGATAAATTAATATTATATTTTCAAAAGAACTCTTCTGTTGATTCAAAATTAATTTTATGTTTCTGAAATTCTAAACGTTATAATGAAGTACGTACTTTCGACCGAGGTATGAAGAAAACATTATTTACACAATTTATTCTAGTTTTTTAATTTACTACAGTTAAAACAAGAAATTCTTAGTTTTTCTTAATTGTGAAAAAAATCAATTTCAATCCCTATTTTTTAATCAACTGTACTGCTCTTTTGAGGGCACCGCCAACTCCATCGCAAGGACTTTTTCCGTGATAAGTGTCAAAGAAATGCCATTCTGCATCACAACCAAAATCCAAATTATGATGTGTTAAATTTATAAAATTCGTACGATTTTTATACTGTGCTGCTGATCCGTCGGAAAAGTAAAAAATCTTTTTTAGTCCTTGACATATATATATATATATACTAGGGGGGCTTCGCCCCCCTGCGCGCTTCGCGCGCCAACCCCCTAACTATTTCATATATTTATTTTAATTTTTATTTTCAAATTATATTCTCTTAATATGAATGCATAGTAATTAGTTAGAGTAAGTTAGAGTAAATTAACCCGTAGGTCAAAACTGCCCTCAAAATTGACCTAAATTTTGAGGGTAGCATGAATTGTTAGTCAACTTTAGACGTTTAGGTCAATACTGCCCTCAAAATTGTTCTAAATTTTGAGGACAGCGGAAATTGTATGTCGAATTCAAACGTTTAGTTCAAAACTGCCCTCAAAATTATCTTAAATTTTGAGGGTACTTAAATTTTGTAGTATCATAACAGCCTGCAAGTAAAAAAAGTATCTTTGGCATAGGCTTTGACGTTCTATTTGGCGCTCCTATTTGAGAGGGCAAGCTCTGTCCTGTAGGTGAAACATAGATCAAATTTTGACTTAATGATGACCTATTTTTTGACCTATAGGCCAAAAACATAAGTCAAACTTATATCAAAATTGACCTATAGATTAAAAAATAGGTCAATTTTGACATAAGTTTTGACTTATGTTTTTGATCTATAGGTCAAAAAATAGGTCAAATTAGACATAGATTTTGACGTAACGTAAGGCTGTTATTTATCCTCTTTTTGACCTATAGGTCCAAAAATAGGTCAATTTTGACGTAAGTTTTGAGGGTAGCGGGAATTCTTTGTCAAATTTTGACGTCTAGGTCAAAACTGCCCTCAAAATTGACCTAAAAATTAAAGGGTAGCGGGAAAGGGAAATGACTGAATCAGCGGCGGCGGCGAAATGATTTTATATTAATTGGATAGATATATATATATATATATATATATATATATATATATATATATATATATATATATATATATATATATATATATATATATATATATATATATAATGTCTTAAAAAGTGTTATGTTGCGAAACTTCTGAAATTATGACGCAACTGGTATGCTGCAATTTGCAATTCCCCTTCGGAATTTTTATAGTAAGCTACAAATGGGTGGATTGTAGCTTGACTATTTGCCTAGTGATAACTTTGAATACAATTTTGAATGAGAAATGTATAGTTTTCAGCGAAATCGCAAATAACTAAGAATTATCTATCATTTAATGATTTTTTCATTTCTTTAAAAAATTTATTTTGTTCTCTCGCAATAAAACCGTGTAAAATCAATTTTTTTTGTTCTTCTGCTAGTTGCTCAACAAACTCTTCAATACAATTTTTCACTTTCGTAAGATTAGAAAGATGAACTTGAAACCCACGGTTTAAACTTAATTATTTAGATACTATTTTTCATATACGCCGTTTGCAAATCGTTTTTGAGTCCTGAGTCCCCTGGACAGGCGGTGCATGAACTAAGATAACATTCAACTTGTGGTGTATTGCAAATTGATTGGGCTATCCAGTGTTGATAGGTGGGAAATTCTAAATTATCACTTTTGACAAAAACATCTATCTTACCACCAGAGAACATTAATTTTACGTTTTGATGTAAAACGCAAACGGTATGCGAACCACTTGCCTCTGTTAATATGCACTCTTCAGGTTTAAGTTCTGAAAATTTTACTATTAAGATTCACTTTAAGATTGCACAACAATCTTTTTTGTTTTTTTACTTTTTTTACAGAACTTTTTAAAACAGTCATATAATCTTTCTTTCCCGGCATAACACGGTTAATGCTATCGTTTCTGTAAAAATCTTCAACTGAGTTGTTGATACAGACCCACGTGAAACGATTCTACGGAAAGCGCTCCATGGGAATTCCGTAAAAATTTCCGTACGGAAATTTTGCAAATATTCCACATTATATATTTTTGTACATTTTTCGATAGCTTAAAAAACTGTTATCAACTCCAATTGGAGTTGTTACCAGTTTAACAGTCTTCTATCATCTAAGAATTTTTTTCGTGTAAAATTGAAAAAAAAATTTAATATTAAAAAAATATAATAATAATTAATATTAATATTATTTCCTTATTATTGTATTTTTATAATTTTCAATTTTTAATTAATTTTACACGAAAAGAAATCCTTCGATGATAGAAAACTGTTAAACTAGTAACAACTCCAATTGGAATTGGTAACAGTTTTTTAAGGTATCGAAAATTCTATAAAAATATATAATGTGGAATATTTGCAAAATTTCTTTACGGAAACTTTGATAGAATTCCCATAGAATCGTTTTACGTGGAGAAATAGTATTCCCTGCTGCTATTGGTTTAGGATTCGTTAAAAATCAGGCAGAGAAGCTGGCGCAACGCACCTACATCATAGGGTTTCGTGGCCTAAAATGACAATAATGATAATGAATGAATAAAAAAAATAAATAATAATTTATTTAGAAATTTTTTTTTTGAGTTAATTGTTTAAAAATTTTAATGAAGTAATTGGTTCTTTTAGTACTTTCGAGTATTTTCATGTCGCATATGTTTTCAATGAAAATATGGAATAGGAATGATTTAAAATATATTATCAAAAAGTATAACTTTAACAAAATAAGAATTTAATAATTTACTTTTTGCAATATACAAAAATTGTAGAACTATGTAAATTACCCATTACCATTACTCTAACAACAGTTGTTATGACAACCATTACTATAGTAACGGTTGTCATGGCAACGGCTGTTATGACAACCATTATCATAGCAACGGTTCTTATGGCAAACATTAACATAGCAACGGTTGCCATGACAACGGTTGTTAAGACGTAAGACTTAAGACCTTCTTATACCGAAGTTGACATGGCAACGGTTGTTAAGACGTAAGACTTAAGACTTAGAACTTAAGACCTTCTTATACCGAAGTTAAGTCTTAGGACATAAGAACTTTAAAAAAATTAAGACTTAAGACTGAATACTTAAGACGTAAAAACTACGGACGGACACCGAAGTCTCGCTATAAGGGTTTTGGCCCTTGGCCACGAAACCCTAAAAATCATTTCTAGAAATCATGTCTTTAGCGTTACGTGCCATTCGATTAGAAGTTCCAAATGACTCGTCTATTTTTTTAATAAACCATGAATTGAGCGGCTGGATTCCATAAGGGCATGTAAATTTTTCTCTACCGAAATCGAAGACCCCTGGAAACTCAAAATTCAACTTCTGAATTTAAATGTTTTAATTAAATGTATTTTTATATTTTATATATTATATATATTTTAAAAATTTTAATTCAGAAGTTAGATTTTGAGTGTCTAGGGGACTTTGATTTCGGCCGAGAAAAATTTACATGCCCTTATGGAATCCAGCCGCTCAATTGGGTAAAACTGTTAAAATTTTTAACTGAAAATTTTTATCAGCATGCGATTGGTTGAATTTCTATTGCAAATTAATTAAAATGTTGTTATCATCAGAAGTTGATTCATCGATTTCAAAAAATCTTGAATTCAATGCAGAAGTTATTTCTTTTAATAAATTTATTTTTTCAGTGTTTGTATATGACTTCTTAAAATCAATATTTGATTCGCTAAGGATAGATAAAAATAAAAACGAAAAAATTCTTAAAACTAAATATAAAAACTGGAAAAACAAAGCCTGAAAATTAAATGTATATTAGAAACAACAGAAATAAAAGAAAAACAGTTATCAAATATTTATGAAAAGAAAAGAAAGATGACGATGAAACTTTAAGGACTAAAAGAATCCACAAAACGATACATAAGTAACCTTAAGAACAATTAACTCTTATTACAGAAACACGCTAAAATGTAAAAAGTAAAATGTTCATCAACGTATTATAGGCATAACAAAAGTAAAGGAAATCACGAACTTCACCTGAGATATACTGCCACCTAGTAAGGAAGTATGGTATTAAACGCATCAGGGCTGCTAAGACTACAAATGTTATGCACGCGCCGCGCTGGACATTTTATTTTTTTCTCGTAATGTTATTGTCGTCCCATAATTAAATTTATAGGAAGTATTCTTTACTTTATTAACAATATTTAAAAAAATTTTAAATCGAAGACATATTTTTTCTAAAATTTTAATTCAAAATATTTTTAAAATTTCTTTCGGGTAAAAAAAGTTTGTTTCTTTTATTTATTTCATCAAAGTACTTCTTATTATGAGTATTTTCCAAAAAAATTTTCTTAATCGGTCAACAGGAAAAAAAGTTACGTTCCTTTTTTAAAAAAACGACCAAAATTTTGAAAAAGGCATACCTAAGAAAATTTTGAAAAAATTTGATACATTCTTATTCCATGCATATAAAGGAACAAATTCACAAAATATTTTTAAAATTGCTAAAATCATCAAAAATCCTCATGATCACTTGGCTCGGAATTGCTCTAAAATAACTATGACAGTTATTTATAAAATTTCTTTTATATGTAATAATTAATTTATTTAAGAATTTCTGAAATTTTTTTATGTTTATTTTAAAAAGGCGGCAATATACGTCATTTTTTAAAATGCCCATTTTTAAAGGTAAAATCGGTTCCAAACTTTCTATAACAGATAAAGACAAAAAATTAACATTACCTTCGTTAGATATTTCTTTAGGCGGGAACCTCAAAAAAGTATAATTTTCTTCCCCCCCCCATTTTTTAGAGTACTTCTTTCCCCAGAACATGCAAAAACAGGTGTTTTTATTCAGAATTTCTCTGATAAAACAGAAGAGAGTTCGAAATTTTCTTATTTTTGAAGTCCCACTTATAGGCATGATGAGTTTCAATCAAATGCAGTTTGATTTTTTAAAATCGCTTCAGAAGAACTCGAGAAATCATTCTTACCAGTTCAAAAAAAAAACATTTTGAGAAAAACGCATTTAAAGTTTTTATTCGTAAGTTTCGATTGTTTTTTTAAATCATCAGATTTGTTTGAAAATTGTTACTCGGGAGTTTTTGAGGTAGCTAATTACGAATATGGAATAGATTTTTAAAATTAAAAATGGCAGATCTAATATGGCAGACAATTTTTTTTAAATCATTAGGTTTGTTTAAAAGTCGTTAATAGGGGGTTTTTGGGGTCGCTGATTACGAATATGATATTCGCTATTTTGAATTTTGAAAAGCTGATGTCAGTTTCGTAATCAGCGTCAAATTTAAGGGAAAAAAGATTGTAAATAATATAAACATGACACCAAAGAAATACGGAGAAATAATTAATAATAATAGAAGGCAGCAAAAATTGATAGAAGAAATATTGCAAATCATCTACCAACAAACTCAAAGGATAGAAAACTTGGCGAAAATGAAGGGTTTTATCTAACTTCAAACAGAATAAAGTGATAAAAATTTAAAGAAAAACTCTTCATTCCGATTCCAAGGCGAACAACACCAATAAACAGAGCAAACTTCAAGACTAGAACGCAGTCAATAAAAAGATTAACACAACCACCAGGAAAACTATTTCAGGTAATCTACCTCCTATTGTAATCTACGGACAAGAGCAAACAACTACGGTAAATCTTATGAAAGAACACTTAGAATCTAAAAATTTTCACATTAAAAGAATTAATACATACAAGCATTCTTAATACATCGAAAATATTAATAATTATAAAAAAGCGAAAACACAACTCGAGGTTACACAATTCAAATTCTTTACATATACGCTAAAAAAAGAAAAAGTAAAATCATTTATCTTAAAAGGTCTAGATTCAAATACTGAACCAAATGATATTCTTGAAAATTAAAAAGCATTTAATTTAGAAAATATTCAAATTCTTAAAGTTTCAAGATTTACAACACAAAAATTCCAAAAAAGAGAATTGTCACCAACCAGAGACACAGGTATATTATATAAAATAAGGTACGTTAATCCTTAAGTTATTACATGGAAAAAGCTAAAAAAAATCAGAAAGCATTCAACGTTAAAAATCAATTCTAAAATGACAATGACTTGGACATGTAGCCTCGAATTGTCTCTTAAATCAGAGATGTGTTAAATGTAATGAAAGTCATAAATTAGGTAAATGTAAACTTCTGGAACCTAAGAATTCTACCTAAGGCTTCAAGTATATTGCGTAACTTGTAAAAAATATGTCCATCCAGCCTCATACAGAGGATGTAAAAAAAAATTAAATTAAAGCGTAGAATGGAAAAATTGAAGCAACAAGAAAGAGTATAATAGCAAAATAACGTATGTATGATAATTTTGCAACAAGAGAAACAGGTTATTCAAATATTTTACAAAAAACAAAATCCATAACATAAAAGAAATCTGTACAAACACACAACAACCAATAAATAACAATGAAGAAGCATTTAACAATACTAAAAATTTGCAAGAATTATTTTTTCTAGAAACTCAAATTTAATTAAAAATTTTCACTTCAACTAGCTCTAAAATATAAAGTTAATTATCGTTTTTAACCAAATTTTCAGGAATTATAGCTTAAACTATTCTAAGAACGATAACTCATTAACCAAGTTTGAAGATTGACATAAGAAAATGTTATTAATTTTTTTTTGCTGAGTGTCAAAAACGTGTTTCGTGAATTTCAATCGCTTCGGTTAACAAGGGAATTTTCCCCAACGCGGCAACTTCCAGCAAACAAAATGTGCATTAATGTATGATAATAAAGTTTTTGTGAAAATTTTTAATACATCTTTTCATTTCAATTCGGATGTCGCGAATGCGCCTGCGCGGCAGCAATAACACTTCACTAATTTCAAAAGTTTCGGCCCTGTTTTGACAGAATGTATGGGTATGTGCTTTTCCTCAAATAATATTAGAGGAAAAGATGTGCCTGGTGCACAATTAGTATCACGGTGAGGTTATGTTTACTATATGCAATGAAATATATTATAACTACGAAGTAGTATAAGGAGTCCTCATTATAGTTCAGCACATGGTTTCAGATTTTTGGAATCAAATAGAAAATTGTCATGTAACGATAGATAGAAGAAGTTATCAATTTTCCGAATCAATCTCACCAAATAAATTTCTTTAAATAAGATCTTGAATCTCATATGTAGGGGAGACCGGGGCGTAATAGATCACTTCAATTTATTCAGAAGTGGTAAATCAAAGTAATTTCAGTTTTTGATCAAAATAATGCACTTGGAATACTGTAAGTTTATTCCAAATTTCATTGTTATTCATTTATTATTATTAAAAATGTGGTAGAAAAAGTGATTTTAAAAACGCTTGAAAGTAAATTTTTGATTTTTGGTTATATCTTTTTCAAAATTACTTGTAAATAATTTTTGTATATCAGCTTTTCAGCCTTAAACATTTGTTCTTAAAGAGCTATTGACAATTTTTGTTTAATACTTACGGTATTGATAAAAAATAACAAAATTTTCAACAATCACATCCGGGGCGTAATCGATCACTTTGCTTATTCTATACAGAAAAACCTTTTACATTAAAAATATTAATAAAATAATCCTGTCAAGTTTAATTTCTTGTAATTTATATATTAATAAGTACCAATGATAACCTTTTATAAAAAAAATAACTGGAGAACAGATTTTTTAAGGAAATGGATTTTTCATTTCGCTAGAACTTTTTAAAATTTGAAAATTGAATGAAAATGTTTAAAGTTTAAATTAAATAGGCTCCATTTTCAATATTCTTTGTTATAAACATACAATACAAACTAAAAATTGTCAATACCGTAATAATATTTGATGATCTAAATTATCATTTCATTGCTGATCCATTACGCCCCGGGTAGTGATTCATTATGCCCCGGCCCCAGGCGAAATTGCTCACCTTGCATTTTTCCAAAAACATTGTTCTAGAAAAAAAAGTATAAGTGATATTAGGGCGTACTTTTTTTAATTGAAAGCTGAGATGTTAGTCTAAGTTTTCCACATGATGAAATTTTTATTAAAGCAAGAATGACGAAGTTAAGCAACAAAAAGTGAAAAGTGATCCATTACGCCCCGGTCTCAAGATCTTCTGGAAACTCATCAACGTAAGAATCTAAAAGAGGACCTTATAGCTCATGACGCAACTTAATCTTTTAAAATTCTCTAACATTTTTGCTACAATTTCTTCATATTTGTCGCTTTTTTGTTACTTAGGAATTGTTACAAAAATGGTAGAGAATTACAAACGTTTAAGTTTTTTTAATGAGCTATAAGATCCACTTTTAAGAACAAAATGAGAGATTTCACCCAAATATAAGGAAAATGGAATAAAAATATGTTAGCTAATGACTATTAAACGCTAAAAAGAGACATATCAGATGCCGAAAATTCAAAGAGAAAAAAGAGCTCTTCTCCAGAAATCATTTGAATTAAAACATGAGGTATTCACAAAACAAAGATGAAAACTGCAAAAAATTTGTCATTTAAATTTTTTTTTAAATCGACGTTATATTCATTTTTGACGACCCCGAAAACCCCAAAGTAATGATTTTCACATAAATCTGATTATTTTTTAATTTTTTGGCCACTATATTGGATCCCCCATTTTCAATTTTTAAAAACCAACTTCAAATTCGTAATTAGCAAACCCGAAAATCCCAGAGCAACAATTTTTAATGAAATACGAGCAATTTTTTTTTAAAAATCCGCCATTTTAGGTCCGACATTTTTAACTTTTCTATGTACCGGGCCGGTACTAATTTTGATGCCGGCTAAACTACGTTTTCGGTGTAAAAACGGTATCGAATGCCGAAACCGGGCCGGTGTCTTTTATTTTTTTTAACCGGCCCGGTACCATAGTGCCGGTACCGGTTATTGTTCGACGTTACTACCGGGTTGGTGCCGGGCCGGTTGTCTTTTAGAAACCGGCCCGGTACCACAGTGCCGGTACCGGTTATTGTCCGACTTTACCACCGGGCCGGTGTCGAACCGGTCGTAGGCATCGACACACCACCGACTTTTCTGTCTGGGAGCAGTGATATCCCTCTCATCGGGACATCCTAAATATCCCGGTGTTGTGAGGGAGGGACCATCACAATAAGTTTCAGTGTTTTATAATAATTAATTTATTATAATAAATTTTTTATATACTATTGCTCTAATTATAACTGTTAAAACACGTTCGAACCACTGGGTAAGTTGGAACAGCCGTCTGCTTAATTCCTTCTACAGAGGGAACGCTGAGTGTCTATTTTGTTATAATTGATTTGAGGAGCAATTATAATTATGAAAGAATAATAATAAATTTAATAAACTACATACATAAAAATTTCTCTATAAATATTTTTTAATAAAAGGAACTTAAACAGGACTTCTTTCCTGTCAAAATTAATGTCAATTTATTTAATACACTTTTGACTATTACTGATAACATTTAAACAATTTTGAACTCAATTTTTTACCCTATTGAAAGTATGATTTTAAATTTTAAAATTCACCTTATTTACGCAGTTTTTCTGTATAAAAAAAACCGCGAAAACAAATGTAAGTATTATTTTAACACCACATTTGTTGTTAAAACAACACGCAACGCTCAGTGTTATTTTAACACTATTTAGTGTTAAATCAACACCACTGTCTACAACACCGATTTCAAATAACACGTACGCAACATATTTTACACACACTTTTTCCTGCGTAACAATATCAAATTGAGACAGAAAACAAAAAACATGTTGCGAAGCAATGGTTTAATTTATTTTTTGTCTTAATTTGATATCCTTGGAAAAATTGTGAAGTTTTAAGCTCTTAAAAATTGTTTACTTTTAAAACATTTGGTTTAAGGATCAGACAAAAAATGTCTTTTGAACATCAAACGCAAATTACCATTCATTATTATATCACACTCCCAAAGAGATAAATAAATTAATTAATTGAAAAAACTCGAAATAAAATCTCTTTTTAAAGAAAAATAGAAAAGTACACTACTCTTACCTGTAGCTGTTTAACTCTCAATATGAAAAAGGTAGTATAAAAAAGATATCGACATTCTAAATGCAATACACTGAGAGAAGTCCAGGGCATAATAGTTCCCGCTAGACATCGCTATAAGTTACTCTACTTGTCGCGTTTGAGATGTCTCGAATCTAGGGCTCAGACACCCCGAATCGGTCAAACATTGTTCCCGCATGTGAGAGACAACTCATGGCCGAAACTAAAAGTTGTAAGTAATTCCGCTTCGGGACGTTCCACGCTTTTTATCGGGGCTTGAGACGTCCCGATCGAAGGTTCACATAAGAACATTCAAAATGATCACTCAAGCCTTGCACGGGACGTATTAGTTCCCGGACTTCTCTCAGTGTATAAATAACTCAGACGTAATGAGGATATCTTTCATCTTTTTTAAAGTATAAATACGGTTTTGAAGTGATCAAATGGAAGAGATTAAAGGGGGAGGGGGAGTAAATAAAAAAAGTCGCAAGTACATTCACCGAATGACTGAATGAGAAAAGTTAACTGGAACCAATTCTTCAAAGACGGATCGTCAATTCTATACAGATAAAAGCAGAAGAGATAGAGAACTTACCTCGAATTTACTTCACCTCATGTTTTTGCAACCTCTCTCCAACCATCATTGCATCAGGTCGTTTGGTTCACTCAACTTGTATATGGTTGTGGCGTGACGCGAATCTCTGTTTTCATCGATCTGATGACCACCTCTCGACCATTCGTCTCCTAAGTGGATAGCTTCGTGGTCAGACGCATTTATGACAAGAGTATAATTCTTTATTATACCACCATCAATTCTTTTACGATTTACTTCTCTTTCGACTTTTCTACTACTTCCTCTCATATATGTGTCTTTAAAAAAAACAATGCAGGGTACTTCCAAATTAAAATCACATACATATACATAAATATATTTGGGCTCTAAAATATTTATTTTTTATGAAATAAAAATAACATTAATTAAATTGTGCGAAACCTTGCAGTATAAGAGTATCGATTATGAAACGATGGCATCACTGCAAAATACGGCGTCTAAAAATAAGACTTTTAGACGTTTATGAACATCTTTTTTAAATAAAGCGTCTTATTTGAGCGTCTTAAATAACCTCTAAATATATGCATTTTAGAAAGCAAATAAGACGTTTAAAAACGTCTTTAAACTAACCACGTAAACGCTCTTTTTTGCAGTGATCATCTACGTATAAGTGTTTCAAAATGAATGTCCCGATTATGAAACACTTATTTTATTCAATAAGTAAGTAAAGATGTATTGACTTATCCTAATAATTTGAATATTAATTATAAGCTGGAGTTTTATTCTGCCTATTCATAATACGGGTGAGAAACGCACGCCGGGCGTTCAGCCGCCAACGACTTTTAACATTCGCCATTTGTTAACTAATTGTTTAATTGAACTGTAACTTTCGGGAAAAACTTGTTTAGACCTAAATGAACAACTTTCTCGCTGAAAGTTTTTTGTTGCTCAAAATTTGCTCAACTTCCCCGCATTATAGTCGGGGAACATTGGAACGTGTTATGAATCATTCTTAAATATACATTCAATAAAGTATTAAAAATATACTGGTACAGCATCAGTTCGTGTTTCAAAATTTACCATTACCGCGTAGTAATTTTACAATTTTTATAAGAATTCTCACTTTAGTGAGACTTGAAAGTATTTAAAATTTGAGAGTTCCATGCGAGCGTAGCATAATTGTTAGGGACAAACACAAACTATGAAATACTTTAAGGGGGAAGGGGGTCCAGTTAGATCTTGTGAACAGCAGAAAAAATGGCGCTAATATCTTGTGTCAAAGTGAATAAATTAATTTTCAAGACTGTTATTTATTTTAAACATGTTTCTCTATCTGTACATTATAAAGATGATCTCATTTTTTTGCTTCTTAAGTACCTTTTTGAGAGACTGTTATACGTATCAATATGAAGAATAATAATTATATAAGAAGAATTTAAAACAGAAAGAAGCAAGAAATTATGGGTTTTCAAACATCAGTTAAATATTTCAAAGAAATCATAAATTTGTTAATTCAAATTAACTAAATGTTCCGATTGTTCAAATGAAAGAATTTTGAAAGTATCAAAAAAATAAGTTACAAATCTTTTTCCTCTTCCAGGTTTTTTAGAATTTGTATATATAGAAACTTTATTACTATTCAGTTTGTTCTATTAACTTTTTCCCTTTCCCCTTTTCGGTAACAATTATACCAATATTAATAAGAAGACGTAATTGTACGTAATAATATGTAATAATAATAATAGTATTATTAATCACGATAACAATAAAAAAAAGAAAAATAAATTTTTAAAAATATAAAAATAACAATGAGAGTAATAAAGGCAAGAAATCGTTTTGAAAGGAAAAGAAAATAGGCTCCTAATAGAAAAATAAAAGAAGTGCCGTTGAGAACCTAGCTCGGTTAATAGTTGGCACCAAAGTATTCAAGTATTGCAAAAGGCAAAAGGGGTGGCTGCTCGCAATTATGGATTTTGAGTGACAGATGCTCGCCCAGTCGGCAGTCGGAAGATTAAAACAAGTAATCAGAGCCCCAGTAGCCACCCCGGGATGGATATGGATGGATGCCCGCCTACTCCCATAGTGTCTTCTTAGTCCCAGACCACACCGCGCACTTTATGAACGTTCATCTTTACCCCCCTTTTTCATGCAAAAAGATACCCTTTGCCAACCATCATCCCTCCACTATTATCGCACTGTTTCTTTTACCTTTCTACTCCTAGCCATCGTTCACCAATAACTAATAATAATAATTTTACATTCCCATATCAAACAAATAAATGAGTCTTCTTAAATTAAGTAATTTTTCCCCTGCAGAATCCCCTTACAGAAAATGAATTTATCATTCGGTTTACAAATATTAAATGAGAAGAAGCTATCAATTTTCCGAATCAAATATAACAAATAATTAAGTCTTAAATAAATCTCTATAAGCTCATGGGCTTCATATGTATCGACAACACAGCTGCCCAAATACAGAAACCTGCTTAATCAGAAAAATATTTTCAAAACTAATTAATAATTTCAAAATTATCACAGAACTCTGAAAAAAGCGGTAGCATGGTGAGATTCGAGCCCACGACCTTTCTATTGCCGGTAGACTGCTCTGACCACTGAGCTACATGCACCCCGAGATTCTCCAAGTTCCCTGATATATTCTATCACTTCCTACACTATTTTGATGATAACGTAGAAAGTTTCTTAAAGATGGTAAGCCTAATATTTCAAATCATAGGCGAATATAATTTACAGAAAGTGAATTTATCATTCGGTTGACAAATATTAAATGAATAGAAACTATCAAATATAACAAATAATTAATTTTTGCTTTTGAATTAGTAAATTTTACTAATGAATAGTAATTTCTACTAATTTATTAGTAAAATTTACTAAGTCAAAAGAAAAAGACATTTACTAATTCACATAAGTAAACATTTCTACTAATTCAAATTTGGAGAGTAAATAAGGAATGTGTCTCATTGGTGACTAATCTGAGGGTCATCAGAAGAAAACCACAAGCTGAGAGAATTTCATGCTAACCATTCTCCAACCGACGCCATTGACCATTATCAGCGATTACGAGCAATAAGTTTGATTTTATATTTTTTGTTCTTTATTATTTATTTTCTTTTATATTCTAAATCAACATTTTAATGATTTGAAATTATTATATTGGAATCTTTATTCACTTTTGTTGATATTATCTGCATGATTTTTAGGGTTCCGTACACCTTCGGTGTACCGACGGAACCCTATTAATGAGACTCTTGTGACCGTAGCCAAATCGTACCCCCCTAGCGGCTAAACAATAAAATAATAATTTAGGAGCCGGGAAGAACTTGCCGAGCGCTCCAACGCATGCGTTAATACCAGTCGGGTAGCAGTGAGAGGCCCATAGGCGCTCACTGCTCCTCGACTGATATATGTTATAGTACTTATATACTGATGTTATAGTGTTACCTGCTCTGCTTTCAGTCAGATCAATAATTGCTTTGGGAGTTCTGTTTGAACCTCTGTAGTGTACGGTCACATAAGTTGATTTTTTGTTCTTGGCGCAGATTTTCTTGCGCTAATTTTGTATGAGTGTTTTATAGTTGTTTTTTTATTTTTCTTTGAACCTAGAGAGAATTTTAATACACAATTTTTATGTGTTGTAGTTTATTACTATTAGTTATCAACATTTTATTTTTTCCTTATCTTTGATCACAATTGTATTAATCAAGATGGCTGAAATTTTATTCTGCTTATAAGCACATGTTTTTTTTTCCTTACTTAATTCGGGCCTTTTGTATTCTATTTTAAAAATTTTAATTTTTTCTTCTTGGAGTACGACTTAGTTTTTTTTTCTCTGTCCCTCAACTCTATTTTGATAATTTTTGTGTCAATTTTTGCTGAAGTTTTACTTGGATTTTAGCACGTGCTTAACCTCTGAGGATTCCTGAGAACCACTGTTTCGTTCGAGTTAAGAGTCCAGATCTTCAAACTGGAGGGTTGATGTGCTAGGATCATATTTTTGCTTATTCTTGGTATCTTTGTTTTCTTCTTGTTGAGATTTATACTGGATTTTTGGTAAGCTGGATATGATTTATTTTTGTGTCCGTCCATGAAACTTAATTTTTATGTGTGATAGAATGTGCTTCTAAATCACTTTAAGGTTGTGGTCGGGGACATTTAGTAACCCTGAATCCTTGTTCGACTTAGTATATACACGTTTGATCGTATTTAGTTAACGTTTTATATGGGACAATTAATTAAGTAATTAAAATATTCCATTTTGCAATAGAACCTAAACTTTTGTGTTCCTTACAGGTTGACAACTCTTTTTTCTATTTCTACACCATGTCGTCTTTTGGAGGTGTTAATGGACCTCGACCTGTCAAACCTGTTGGGTCCACTCCTTTTCGTTTAAGCCATGCAGGCCCTTCTGCTCCTGGCCATCAGTCTTCAAATATAATTGCGAAGCACACCTATGTTGGTGATCTTAAAAAAAGGCAGTTGTCTTCTGGTGCCATTAAAAAGACAGGATCTTTCCACTAAAAAGGTCAAAACCAAACAGACATCCCATGTCTTGCCTGTTGTTGCTCCGCAAATTACTGTTTCTAATGTATCGAATGAGCCTACTGGCTCCTCTCCACCTATTCAATTGGAACAATCCTCTCATCCCTCACATATCGATCTTTCGCAAGCTCGTCTAACTGCTAGTCAAGTTTCGGAAGTCGATGATAATGAAGAAGCCGATAATCCTAGTTCTCACATTTCTATCTCAGGTACTCCAGAATACTTGTCTTGGAAGAGAACTTCCGTAGAGGTATTGGAAAGATTCACTCAAGAATCCTCTCCCCCCTATATTGTTTTAATTGAATCGCTTTTACCTAATAGAAACGTTGGCAAGATGAAGTTGGTGTCTTGATTGGTAATATAATTTCGGGTTCTAAAAGAATCACTTCAAACGGTCAAAACCAGCTTAAGGTTTTCTGTAATAGATGGCAGGATGCGAATGTTTTGGTTGATTCTTCAATACTTGTCGAAAAGGGTCTTAAGGCATTTATTCCGTCTTCGCTTTTTAATCGCAGAATTCTTGTCAGGGAGGTTGACATCGACTTCAGTGCTGAGGAAATCTATGATCTACTAGATCGCACTTTCAGACCTCAAGTGTTGAAGATTCGCAGAAGAGTAAAATCTCGTCCAAGGGATAGGGATGGTACTGCTGAGGGATCTGCTGATTTGGTTGAGCCTTTGGATATTATCGAGATTACAATCTCCTCAACTAACATACCAAAAACCGTTTTTATCGCCAACATTGCTTGTAGTGCTATCCCTATTATTTCTCCTCCAAGAAGGTGCTATACATGTCAAAGGTATAGGCACATCACTAGGCAATGTAGAAGTTCTAAGCCGATCTGTGAATTTTGTGCTGACTTTCATGAGGAAAAGGTTTGCCATCATAAACTGATGCCCCCTCTCTGTTCTAATTGTGGTGGTAATTATGTTGCCTCCTCCAAGGATTGTCCTGTCTATTCTTTCGAATTTGAGGTCATGAGAGGTAGGTTCGAAAACTTCTGTGGATACGACGAGGCGGATGCGATCTTGGAAGTCCATGGGATTTTTAAGCCTCGTTTTCCAGCGGCAATTATTCGTAACCTTCAACAAATTTCTCTTCGAAGACCTCAAGTTGAACTTGCAGGTCCTGAAAATGCAAACGCAAAGATGAGGGAAGTCCTTACACCTCCTCTCTCCACCTCTAGAGCAGTTTCCGAAAATTTGGATACAATTACAATTGCTAACCCTACTTCCGACTCCTCTGAGAAACTTCTTACTGCTATTACTAAATCTGCTGAATCGTCGAGGAACTCGTCTTTGGTGGATATGGAGTTATAAATTTTCTGTTTTATTTTCTCTTTTTTTTGGGACTTTTTGTCCCCGGCCATTAAGTGCTTCACTACTTTTTTTTATTTTCAACTATTTAGTTATAGGAAAATTTTCTCCTTTACTTTTTGTTTTTGACTGACATAGTCATTTTTCTTGTTTCTGTTATTTTTTGTTAACTTTTGTTAAATGGTTTGTCAAAGTCTTTCTTGGGCTTTATGGAATGCACGTAGTGTGGTTCATAAGAAGATTGAGATCGAATCAATTCTTCACACTCATCAATTGGATGTTATCTGTATAACAGAGACATGGCTATCTACCGAGTTGAATTTCAACATTTTTGGATATAACACCTTTCGAGCTGACCGAATATCTGGGAGAGGGGGTGGTGTTATGATCTTGTTTAAAGAAGGGTTGAAGGTTGAGCGTGCTCAGGTTCCGGTTCTTTGTGGTGGAGAGGTTGATCTCCTTTCTATCAACGTTAGTTCTATCTTGGGAATGATCTCGTTTCTCTTGGTTTATTGTCCGGCTAACGTTTACACTGACTATGAGGATTGGCTTGCTATATTCGATCTAGTAAACTCATGCCCATATCCTATTATCTGTGGCGATTTCAATGCGCATCATGAGTCCTGGGGTGCTGCGCATTCGGAGGTTAGAGGTAGACATTTATCTTCTGTTGCTGAGGATCAGGGTTTTGTTGTACTCAATGATACTTACCCAACATTCTCTCCTTTTGATCAACGCAACCAGTCAAATTTGGATTTGATATTTACCTTATCGGAGAATCACCATCTATTTACATGGGAAGTTACTGGTGATCATTTTGGATCGGACCATGTTTTGATCACCTTCTCACTTTCATGTGAACCTAGCTTTTGTAAGGCTTCCTCTATCAGGTACAATGTACAGAAGGTCGATTGGTCCAAATTTAAAGATCGGATGGATGAGAGTATCTCTGTTTTGACTGCTGCACTGGATTCAGGTGAACCATCTCTGGCAATTTATAATACCTTTGTTTCTGATATGGTTTCTTGCCTTCCTTGAACTCTCAGAAATGCAAAACTCGTCCTTTATGGTGGAGTACGGAATGTGACGAAGCAGTTGGGCGAAGAAGAGAATCCAACCGGTCTTTTTGGAGGAACCAGACGAAGGAGAATGAGTTGGAGGCCAGGAGGGTGGATTTGGAGGTTAAATGGTTTCTACGTAATAAGAAGCGTGAATCGTTCAGGACCATGTGCAGCGAGTTGTCTCCGGATGTGGGACTTGCCAGGACTTGGACTGTTGTGAGATCTTTAAAGAGTGGTCCTCGAGGTCCTAGATTTAATCAGGATTCATCTGGATCTCCTGAGATAGTAAAGCTCCAGAATGATCTTGTTTGTCAGGAGATTCCACCGTCTATTGTTCCGCGTTATGATGTTGTGGATGAGGGCAATGTTTTTAATTCTCCTTTCTCGTGGCAGGAATTTCGGTCTGCTCTTATGCGAGGTAATATCAAGTCTGCACCAGGAACGGATTGCGTTACCTGGGAATGGCTTAGAGCTCTTTCTTTGAAGTCTCAGGGTTTCTGTTTGAGATTACTGAATGACTTTTTTATAAATTCATTGTTTCCCGAAGCTTGGAGAGATACAAGGGTTATCTTTATCCCAAAGCCGGGAGGTAAGGGTTTTCGTCCCATCTCCCTCACATCTGTCCTTTCCAAGCTCATGGAAAGGATAGTCCACCGTAGGTTGGAACATTTCGTGGAACGAGGAAACATTGTCCCCAGTTTCCAGTTTGGATTTCGATGGAAGCGATCATCTTTGGATTGTGTTTCGTCTGTTGTGACTGATATTCTGCAGGGTTTCAGTAGGGGTAGTGTCACTATTGCATTAGCAATTGACATTAAGGGTGCATTTAACAATGTTCGTCCGTTAATTCTGAATGAGAAATTGCGCACTCTTGGAGTCCCTGAACGCATTGTCAACTTTGTTGCTTCCCTTACAGAAAGAAGGGAGCTGTTTTTTTCAAATGCAAAACAAGGTAGGACCTGTGGAGTGGGTGTTCCCCAGGGAATCAAAGGATTAAATCGCCATGAAAAATTGCGGACAATGAAGCGTCTAGTAAGTAATTTAGTTTTGTCGCCCTTATTGTTCAATATATATATATATGGCAGATATTGGTTCCATCTTTCCTGCTCATGTGAGGGCTGCTCAGTATGCTGATGATCTTGTATACTCAAGAGATGTGGATGTTCTCGATGCCAGGTCTCACCTTGATGAAACAGTTCCTCTAATATCGGATTGGCTAGTGCAAAGGGGTTTGAGCATCTCACCGACGAAATGCGTATTTTGCCTTTTTTCGTCCAAGAGGATTGATCATGGTGACATCTCTATCGAGGTTGATGGTTATGGTATATCGGGTTCTTCTGAACTGAAGTATTTGGGAATCCTTTTGGATACCGGACTTACTTGGATTCCACATATAAGGGAGAATGTTTCTAGGGCTAGTAAGGCAATTAATGTCCTCAAGGTCATTTCGAGGGTCAGTTGGGGTGCTGCTCCATCTTTGGCACTTATAGTGTATAAGGGTTTGATCCGTTCGTATTTGGAGTGGGGCTGCCAGCTGTATGGCTCTGCCAACTTGGTAGCTCTTCGAATGTTTGATAAAATCCAAAATGCAGCTCTGAGGGTGGCTCTGGGGGTCATGAGCACTACGCCAGTGACGGTTCTCTTGTCTGAGTTCAATGAATTTCCCCTCATCTACAGACGGAAATTACTTACTAGACGCTTCATTGTCCGCAATTTTTCATGGCGATTTAATCCTTTGATTCCTAAGTTGCAGCTGCTTTCTGAGAGACTCGGTTCTTCCAGGTGTCGTATTCCGGTGACGATAGCAAGGTCTCCATTGCTGAGTGCATAGAGTTCAATGCGCGAAATTTTGGAATCATCTTTCAGAACTGATAGACCAGCCGATTTTGATTTTTGTTGGGAGATGATCACCATGACAACTGATGTTCAGTTGGATCTGTTTCAGGAGAAAAGTGAGGAGGATGATCGTCCTTCGGATGTTCTTGATTCGGTCCTGCGAGACAATTACTCGGATTATGTTTCTGTATATACTGATGGCTCAGCTTCCGGATTAAATGCTTCGCTTGTTGGTAGTTCATTCTACATTCCTGGGTCAAATTTTCGTTTTGGTGTGGCTTTGCAGGACTTTTCCTCGGCTTCTTCAGCAGAGGCATATGCTATACTGTCGGCCGTTCTCCATGCCAAGAGAATGAATATTGCAAATACTCTGATACTCTCGGATGCTAAACAGGTCTTTTCTGATGTGAGGAATGTTTTTGGGAGTGAGCCTTCTTCTCAGCTTATTTATAGGATTGTTTCCGCCATTCACACGGCCAGTTTGAAGGATCAAAAGATTTCTCTGATGTGGATTCAAGCACATAAAGGAATAGTTGGCAATAACATTGCAGACCATACAGCCAAAATAGCGGCTAGAACTGCTCTCAAGAAGAGGTTCGGTCTTCCTCGTACTGATCTTTTCAGACACTTTGATGCACTCAGTCGTGCTGAGGCTACTGCCTTATGGCCTTTTTTTGGTGAGTCTCCTAAGGGATTGAAGTACTTCTCTGGGATTCACCTTGAAACGGTGAGGCCTTGGTTTGCTGGTTCGAATGCTTCCCGTACAGCTATCAATTTTATTACCCGTCTTAGGTCGGGTCATGTTATTTGTTCTGACCACTTTAAGTAGAGTCTACAATGAGACAAGGTGCGCATCGATGTTCATAGCTATAGATATACCACAGCATGCTTTAGTATACCTATAGCTATGAACATCGATGCGCACCATCTCTTATTGTAGACTCTACTTTAATCGCTTGGGATGGAGAGTGGATCTCACTTGTCCATGTGGGATGGAGGATAGATCCTTAAAACATCTTTTCAACGAGTGTCCTAATTTGTCTCCAAACAGACCGGAGTTTTTTACCTTCCTGGTTCACAGGTTGGGGATTGAAGATCCTGAGAGTTTTGATCCTTTTGAGGTGGTATTGAGTCCTACAAATGAGATAGTTGAAGCTTTCGGCAAATTTATTGGTGGTAGTACTGCCGTCCTTTTTAAAAAAGGCAATCGAAAATTATAAATTTTAATTAGTGAAAATGTTAATTAGATTTTAATTGTAAAAATTAGCTAATTATCCATTTTTGTTGTAGTTAGTGACGCTTTTAAAAGGAAAACGTCCCCATCTTAATTGTAAAATACTGATTTTTAGCCTTCAAAAATGTGCACTATGTACATAGGCCGCCGCCATATGTATTTCCTTCAATTTTAAGTTTAAAATTTTGCACTATCTACTGTTTTGCATATTATTATTTAAAATTATAAATTTATTTTTGCACCAATGAAAAGAGCGGGTCCGATTTAGTTAAGAGCAATAGATTGATTTACAAAATTTTATTTTTGTTAAGAGATATGAATGCAAACGCGTTTAGTTAAATATCTCGGTTCGAGTTAAAATGTAGATAGTGCCTTTTTTAAAAAGGACGGCAGAGTACATCCCGTATTATAATTTAAAGTACTGTGATCAAATGTTTTGAAATTATTATTTGTTATATTCTCTGGGTTCTAATTAAGAACTATTTGTGGATTGTTCTTAATATTTTTATTTGACTTTTTTCGAGCTTCTTTATTTTTGCCATGGGCTGTTTTTTATTTTTTTTGCCTTTATTGAGTTTCTTTTTTTTTGTTTTGGTTGATTTCTGAATTTGATTTTTTTTCTTTTGTTGAGTTGTTTTTCTTTGGTTGATTTTTGTCTTTTAATTTTTCCTCTTATGCTGGTATGGTCTTTTTTTCGCACTTGCCTACCCTCCCCTCGGGTGAACTGAGTAGCCTGGGCCTACGATTGCGCTTATTGTGAGAATGACTATGCTAAGCATTTTTATTTTTCGTTTCCCCTCCCTTTTCGATTTTTCTTTTGTTTTTTGATCCTTTTTTTTCTCTTTTGTTTGTATTATTTTGATTTGAATTTATTTGCCTTTTTATGCAATTGTATAGACTATGAGCGGACATTAATTCTCCGGCTCTTAACTTAACCTATGAACACTGCTTAATATGTAATATGTGATCACATATAGATATGGCTGTATGCACTGCAATAGGCCACTAACAAACGAAGAAGAACAAGAATAATTGCTCTGACTGAAAGCAGAGCAGGTAACACGAATTCGCTTTTCTTCCTGCTCCCGGGTCGATGTTTTCAAATCGAATACGCTATCTGACACGCCGCAGAGCAGAGTTGTTAACCCGAACACATTACTCTTGGTCGGAGCAATCTTGGAGCACTCCAGAGCATATACCCGAATGTGCTATAACATATCAGTCGAGGAGCAGTGAGCGCCTCTGGGCCTCTCACTGCTACCCGACTGGTATTAACGCATCCCGTGTGGAAATTGTCCGACTTCGCCTTATTTGAAGAAGGGAACTGATGAGGATTTAGTGAGGCCAACCACACCAGTAATGTCTACATAGGTGATAATAGGGCACTGACTAGGATGCCTTCTTTTTCTAAATAGGAAAATCAAGGTGGATCTATTTATGCCTCTATTAAATATTTCAATCAGGCTCTGACTAGAATGCCCTTTTTCCAGTAGAATGCCTGCACCGATCCGGTTGTCTCGCGGATAAATGTCAGTACAGTCTTACTGACGTCTGTACAGGTGCGGTACAATGGCAGTGGTAAATTTCCGCCTGGGAATCACTTTTTACTTTTTGTTGCTTAACTTCGTAATTCTTGCTTTAATAAAAATTTCATCATGTGGAAAACTTAGCCTAACATCTCAACTTTCAATTATTAAAAAAGTTCGCCCTAATATCACTTTTACTTTTTTTTCAAGAACAGTGTCTTTGGAGAAATGCAAGGTGAGCAATTTCGCCTCGGAAGTTTTTGTTGAAAATTTTGTTATTTTTTATCAATACCGTGAGTATTAAACAAAAATTGTCAATTGTTTTTTAAGAACAAATGTTATGAACAAAATTGAAAATGTCTAATGCTCAAAACCTGGTATACAAAAATTTTTTACAAGTAATTTTGAAAAAGATAAAACAAAAAAACAAAGACTTCAAAAATATACTTTTAAGCGTCAAAATCACTTTCTCTATCATATTTTTAACAATAATAAATTAATAAAAATGAAACTTTGTACAAACTTACAATATACCAAGTACATTATTTCGATCAAAAACCGAAATTACTCTGATTTACCACTTTTGAATAAATGGAAGTGACCATTACGCCCCGGTCTCCCCTACTTAAATGTCAAAAGTTTAACCCCCACTACTTTCTATAATTTTTTTTTAAAGAGCTGATATTTTACAAATTTATTACTTTCATATAGGACGACAATTTTCTAAAATACCAAGCCAATTCTAAGACTTTCAAATTTGGGCTGGGACGTTTGAGAAACAACGCCTCTATTGTAAATAATTAATTCTTTATTATTACTCTTGATACACATTTTCACAATCCTTACTTAATTGATGTATATGACTCTTAGATTTAGCTTTTATTTTATCATGATTATTTTTGAAAAAGTTTTTCCATTTAAACTTAATGAAAAATATGTACCCCCAGCTATTTGTATACATATATATAGAGGACGATTTAATTTCGAAATGAAATTTACAAGTTTAGCGAATTTCAAAAGCGTGTGCGCGCAGAGTCGTTGAATGGGGAGTGGGGTTTGTGAGGGGGAGGGAGGGACGACGAGATCGAAACACGGTCTCTTACAAGTTTATAGGACTCGTGATAAATTTGCAAGTAGAAGCAAAAGGGAAAGAGAGAGCTTATTATTTCGTGAAGAAAGTAAAGACTGCGGGACCCAATGCCGGTAACGCCCCAAAGGATGGGATAAAGTAACCGGAGATGAGAGAGAAAGAGAGAAATGTAGCGGGATGGTGAAGGAAATAGAAGAGAGGATGAGGTAACCTGAAGAGGGTGAGGAAAAACTGAAAAGCGACGCCAGAGATAAACGGCTCATCCTCTCTTCTATCTCACCAAATCCAATCCTGTCCCGCGTACGGAAAGTCTCTCAGGACTAATCATATTTGAGCTTTTTGCTACATATATGGTTCATATACTTACCTAATACATGCTCAAAAACCAACTGGAGGCTTTATTGAGAAATATAGAGTCGAAGGAAAAAGGGGGCAAAACTCATAATTTTTGCCACCGTTGAAAAGCTCATTTAGGCCCACTTGCACTTTTATTAAAAATTTAATGTCTAGACTTGAAGTTTTACTTGCAAAAGAGAAGAGAGATAGAGAGAAGGAGGGAGAAAACGATGGCCCCTATGAATAAAGTAGAACGCTAAAAGGCTTTCTTTCATTTATACGGTCGTGTCACAAAATTTTTCAACATCGAACCTGTGCTTGACTTTTTTTTTAAAAAGCCTTTTAAAGATAATTGTACGTAGAATTAGGAATGCACTCCCAATAATTGTTAATTTGAAATCAATGCCAAATGTAGTAAGAGAGATATAGTTGTAAAACTGGAAGACAAATACAGTCCGGTTTCGCTAGCGACAATACCTGTAAGTGCATAAAATTTTCGATTTCGCTTTGTATCGAATTTAACGAATTTTTTACTTTTTCTTTTATTCAATCCAACTATTTTACATCTTTGACTTTTACACTATTTAACCAATTTTCAATTTTGCCTTTTTTCAATATATCAAATTTTCACATTTGTCTCTTATCCAGTATAACCAATAGGGTGGTCCAAAAATGCATGGGAAAAAACTAAAATCGTAATTTTAATGCTCTCACCCCATAGAATTGTTCTATTATCGAAAAAGAAAATACCCCTATTTTTTTAAATAAAAACATATTTAGAGGTCGCTCAAAGCGTTCAAAGTTTCCTATGCAAAACTCTGTTTCTCTTCAGAAGACCTTAAAAAATAGTGCTAAATTGTTTATTTAATTTTTTTTAATATTAACTATTTTTTATAGTGCCCCAAGAAACCCCATAAATAAACTAAGAATAATAAGTTTATCGACTGTTTAAACAAAATGCCTATGGTTTAATTTCAACTTTTTATATAGAACAATCCTAGGGGATGAGAGCATTAAAATTCCGATTTTACTTTTTTCCCGTGCATTTTTGGACCACCCTATTGGTTATACTGGATAAGAGAAAAAATTGAAAGTTGGTTTTACTGGATAAGAGACAAAAGTGAAAATTTGATATATTGAAAAAAGGCAAAATTGAAAATTGGTTAAATAGTATAAAAGTCAAAGATGTAAAATCGCTACATTAGATGAAAGAAAAAGTAAAAAAACTCGTTAAATTCGATACAAAGCGAAATTGAAAATTAGTTATATTAGATAAAAGACTAAGTTGCATCCGTTTACAAGTACAGTTACATCCTTTTGAACTACTAATAGATTTCATAACTGAGCAATTCCACGCCAAGTTTTCATAAAAAATTTTGGATGATTTTAGCAATATTAAAAATGCTTCCTGAATTGGTTCCTTTATATGCATGGAATAAAAATGTATAAAAGTTTTTTCAAAATTTCTTGTATCACCTATTACTCAAAATTTTGGTCGATTTTTCAAAAAAGGCACATAACTTTTTTTCTTATTGACCGATTAAGATGATTTTTTTGCAAAATAGGGGAGACCGGGGCGTAATGGATCACTTCAATTTATTCAAAAGTGGTAAATCGGAGTAATTTCAGTTTTTAATCAAAATA
This sequence comes from Leptopilina drosophilae, assembly GCA_032873175.1. Taxonomy (NCBI): domain Eukaryota; kingdom Metazoa; phylum Arthropoda; class Insecta; order Hymenoptera; family Figitidae; genus Leptopilina; species Leptopilina drosophilae. Next base: position 50,126,261 of record CM065478.1, read on the forward strand.
ATGTACTTTGTATACTGTAAGTTTGTACCTAGTTTCATTGTTATTAAAATTGTTAAAAGTATGGTAGAAAAAGTGATTTTAACGCTCGAAAGTAAATTTTTGAAATCTTTGTTTTTTTGTTATATCTTTTTCAAAATTAATTATAAAAAATTTTTGGTTATCAGGCTTTGAGCTTTAAACATTTGTTTTTAAAGAACAATTGACAATGATTTTTTAATACTTACGGTATTGATAAAAAATAACAATGGATCACTTTGGCCGGGACGTATTGGCTCACGTATTTTATTAAGAAACACCTATTATATTTAAAATATTAATAAAATGATGACCAATAGCCCTATATAAAAAATAACTGGAGAATAGATTTTTTTAAGTAAATGGATTTTTCATTTCGCTACAACTTTTTAAAATTTGAAAATTGCATGAAAATGTTTAAAGATTAAATTAAATATGCTTCATTTTCAATATTCTTTGTTATAAACATATAATAGAAACCAAAATTGTCAATATCGTAATAATATTTGATGATCTAAATTATAATTTCATTGCTGATCCATTACGCCCCGTCTCGAGGCGAAATTGCTCACCTTGCAGCTCACCTTTTTTCTTCAAAAACATTGTTCTAGAAAAAAGTATAAGTGATATTAGGGCGTACTTTTTTTTTAATTGAAAGCTGAGATGTTAGGCTAAGTGTTCCACATGATGAAATTTTTATTAAAGCAGGAATGACGAAGTTAAGCAACAAAAAGTGAAAAGTGATCCATTACGCCCCAGTGTTCCCTACTCATAATAAGAAGTACTTTTAAGAAATAAATAAGGTAAAAGCACTAGTACTTGGACATTGCAAAAAATGGAACCAATAGATGGACCGTAAAAAAAGGAATTAAAAATGCATCCAACGTAAATAAGAAGAATAATATATAATCCTTTTGAATGTTAACTTTTTGGATAACATTCAAGTTTTCTATTTTAAAGCCTAAAATTTATCAAAAAAAGATTTATGTCACGAGCTACTCAAAATCGAGTGTCTAACTTTACCTTCTGCTTTTTAACCAAGCTCCATTTAGCACAAGTAGTTAGACAACAATTTACATGCATTTCTCTTAAGTCCAACTATTGGTCCTTGTCATGTCCAACTACAGGATCCCTAAAATGACATGTCCAACTATTGCGGCAAAGGAGTAATTATTTATTTAATACATTAAAAATTAAATGAAATAACAATTTTGACTAATTTATTATAAAATACAATCCTTTAATCATAATTCAAACGAATTATAAAAATTTTTGCAAGTAAACTATATCGTCTTTGTAAAAATCGTTCTTGAATTAGCTACTAGTTTAAAAATGTCCAAGTACTGGTGCTTTTACCTTAATAGGAAAAAAAATTTTTTTTGCCCAAAAAAATTTCAAAAAATTTGTTTAATTCGAATTTTGAAAAAAATATACCTTTGATTACAAAATTTTTTTATAGATATTGTCAGTAATGTAGGGAATACTTCTTGTAAGTTTAATTACGGGATACCAATAACTTTACGAGAAGAAAAATAAAATGTCCAGCGCGGCGCAAAGGGATTTGTGCAGTATTCGCTTATGGCAGCGCATGTTTTGTTTTAAATTTCTCTACAGGTAACAATTCTTTACCATAACGCTTTTTCGTTTTGTGAAATCCTAGTAGAAAAATTTGGTGGCGCTAGCATGGTGCCACTCTCGCGTTCCATTGTGCAAGAGTGGCGCTAAGAGCATTTGAAACACTTTTATACTCTAGCGCCTTCCTCGCATTCTGCTCGCGTCGCGCGTTAGAATGGACATAACCTCACCTGCCAAAACTTTATCTCATGAATCAAAAAGTTATTCTTATATGAAGGGTGAAAAGACGAAATGAGTTTAGTCACAATTTCATGATTTTACAGGATACAGGAATAATACATTTAAAAACTTTCCTAGTCATCAAGAAAAAATCTAAAAAAATCGGACAAGTGCGAGTTGCACTCGCACTAAGATCTTGCACTCGCACTAAGATCGAGGGTTCCGTACACAAATATTCAAACAAAATTTTTTTAAAATTATTTTAACAATTCTTTTAAAATTAAAAACAAATATGCACTTAAAACTAAAGATCCCTACCGAATTTCAGCCCACTCGGTTCAGATTTGTAGAAGTTAAGGGGGGGGGACAGAGTCATTTTTTGCAATTTTTTCGAAAAAATTTAATTTCTTTCCCTTCTATTTCGCAAATATGTAGACCTATCAGGTTCGCTATAATTTTCCTGTAATCTGCACGTAAAACTCAAGATCCTTACCGAATTTCAGCTCACCATGTTGAGATTTGTAGAAGTTAAGGGGGGAACAGGGTCTTTTTTAGTAATTTTTTTGACAAAATTTAATTTCTTTCCCTTGCCTTTCGCAAATATGTAGGACAATTGGGTTCGCTATATTTTTCCTGTAATCTGCACTTAAAACTAAAGATCCCTACCGAATTTCAGCTCACCAGGTTGAGATTTGTAGAAGTTAAGGGGGGGGACAGGGTCATTTTTAGTAATTTTTTCAAAAAATTTAATTTCTTTCCCTTCTATTTTGCAAATATGTAGGCCAATTGGGTTCGCTATATTTTTCCTGTAATCTGCACGTAAAACTGAAGATCCCTACCGAATTTCAGCTCACAAGGTTGAGATTCGTAGAAGTTAAGGGGGGGGACAGCCCATTTTGCGTGGCTGGGACGGACACACGAGTGATTTCATAAGGGTTCCGTCAGTACACCTACGGTGTACGGAACCCTAAAAACGATGTATTATTTCGTTTTATCGCTTTTAAAATAAGTAAAAGTTGACCATTTTAGGTTATGTCAAAACAATAAATTAAAGTTTACTCAACAGATGAAAATATACGTAATTAAAAAACGTTAATTTTTACTTAAATATAAAAAATGGTTAACCCAAACTCTAATTTAATTTTTACAACATACTTGTTAAACTTGTGAAATTATATTTATACATATTATTAGTTTATAAAAATTATCTCTCTAAATCTAAATTATGAGTAAAAAATCACTAATAATTTAATTGCAAAAGTTAAGTTCCTATTTAAAATTAATAAAACTCTTCTGCCAGGTTAATTAAAAATAAATAATTTAACCTACTTTTTAAAACTTGAATGTAAAAAAATGTACCAAAATTTTGGTATTTTCAATTTAAAATATAGATAACAAATTTTTAATTAAAAACGCGCGCAAACTCCACAGAGGGAGAAAGTTGATTGTCATGGAAAATTCAATCTAGAGGATACAAATATTATTTATTTTTAATAGTTTTTCTTTTTAAATGAAAGTTTATAATATTGCGCACCGATCAGATTAAATCCGATATCTTAACTTAAAAAATATAAATGCTACACATTTGTTAACTAATATTTTGTAAATTTTTTTCTACTTTGTTTATAAATATATTGTTAAATAAAAAAATTTCTTTAACAGTTTTAAAATTTCCACAGTCACTCAACCGGTGCTCAATTTTATAAATTTTCATTTAAAAAAAAAATTTATTAAAAACAAATAATATTTGTAACCTCTAGACTAAAGTGTCCATGACAATCAACTTTCTCTCTCTGTGGACTTTGTGCGCGCTTTTAATAAAAAATTCGTTATCTACATTCCAATTTGAAAATACAACAATTTTTTTTTGGGCTTCAAGAAAAGAATATTGAGTACGCTTCCTATGAGTTTCATTGCGATTGGAGGGGTAGAACACAAATAATTGTAATTGTTTATAAAATTATTATTAAAAATATAGAATTTTTAAATTTTCAATCCTACAATTTTTTTCTTTTCAAAGAGTGAACAATTTTGTGTAATCAGTGTAAGTTTCATTAATTTATTGTAAACGGCTTTTGAGTTCTTAATTTTTTTTAATTTTGTATTATTTTGCTATTGCAAAAACAATAACAAAAATTTTTAATTTCAAAAAACTGTTAAAAGTGTTTTTGCTTCCTCGTGAGGAAGCTTTGTAGTCGTTTAATTTACAAAATTTTTAAAAATCCTTTTGACTAATTTTCTTCTATATGGGACTATGTTATATAAGACCCTGAACAATTGTCCGGATGTGTGTGTGTGGATCCCGATTTTTGTGAACACGATAACTTCAAGAGGTTTTAACGAACTTGGCTAAAATTTACTAGGTATATTTATCATAAAAATATCTCGAACTGGATTGATAGACTTTAAAAAATTCTCAGAAAAAAAATTTTTTTTGACTTTTTTCTAAAAAAAATTTTTTTTCAAAAATTTTTTTTTAAGTTGGTTATTGAAGTTAATATATAATAAAATCTTATTTTTTGCATCAAGACGAATCGATTGGTATATAAAAAGAATAAATTGTATAAGAATTTATAGAGTTAATCACAATTAAAGCTGAAAAATTGGCATTTTTCTCAAAAAATGAGTTCTTTCCGCAAAATTATGTTGCTGTATAAGAAAATCTTACTCACTTATTTCTAAAATTTTATTCTTTGCATCAAGATGGATCGATTGGTATATATAAAGTATATATTGTATTTAAATTTATAAAATTAAAACCAATTACAGACACAAAATTTGCATTTTTTATAAAAATTCATTTTTTCTTAAGAATCATGTTGCTGTACAATAAAATGTTATTATTTATTGAAAAATAAATCTAAAATCTTATTCCTGGCATCAAGACGAATCGATTGATGTATGTAAAATATATATTCTATTGAAAATTATAGAATTAATTATAATTAAAGATGAAAAATTCATTTTTTTATTAAAAATTTTATTTTGTTCATTTAGGATTAAAACAAATTTAATAAATATTTTTTTGATTTTATAAATATTAGATCGTATTAGAAATTACTTAAAAATTAAATATACTTAATATACTTAATTATAATTATAATAAATATAACAAATTTTTAAAATTAATTTTTAATTAGATTTGAAGACAACAACATGGAAAATATGTCAATACGTGACAATAAGTTAGTGCTTCCTCCACGAGGAAGCAAATTTTTTTGCTGATCGTATAGAGGAAGCAAAATGTTCATGTAATGAACATCTGGATTTACAACTTGTTTTATTTTATTGTGAACTATCGACTTTCATAATAGTTTTAACATTTTAAAAATCAATAAATTTTTTTTTAACACAGTTGAGCTGGTCTGACGCGTATATAAATATAAAAATGGGTTTTTTTGATTTTATTGAGAAATGTTTTTTTTAATTTTTACTGCACTATTCTTACGCGCGTCACAATTGACGACAATATTGTTACAATATCTAAACAACATTATAACAACACCGGCCTTATTTAACAAACGAATTAACCTATCGTGATTATTTTTCATATAATACTGCACCGAGACGATAGTTTCTTGTTTACAAAATTTAAAAGCCATGAGAACAAATCTTTTATCTGTTTTACTAAAAAAACTGTTTTCGACGATTTTCTTGTGATTTTTTTCACTTTTTTTAGGAGGTGTTTATTATTCAATAATAACAGTTAATTAACTGTATAAAATTTTTTATAACTGGCAAGTGTTACAGGAGAAGGGAAGCATATGTTTCTTTTTCTTTATTGAATCGCAAATTGTAGTAATTAATCGTTTTATTAAATTTCGTAGGTGGGAGCAAGATGGGGTAGGGGAGAGTGGAGCAAGACGGGATTCACAAATTAAGCAAAAGAAAAGAGAAATAAGAGAAGTCAAGAAAACTACTTAAAACAAGACTGAATAAAATAAGAGTGATTAAAAAGAAGAAAGCTTGTAAGGTTAAATCATGAATTAGCGATGGTAAAGTGGTTCATACACCTCGTTCCTATTGTAATGGTTATTATTTAGACTCAAATGAAGGCTGGGCTGCTTGGTCTGTCTGCAGTCAATGGGTTCACTGCAGTTGTGCTGGTGTCGATGACGAAGATGAAGATGCAATTTTACTTATCTTACCCGCCGGTGGGGTAAGATAGGGAGATTTGCAACTTTTTACATATTATTAATTTTATGCTTTTTTAAGAAACAGATATGGCCTTTGTACGCCTTTATTACGAAATACTGATTCCCAAAGATGATAATTAAAAATAATAATAAAGAATATATTCGATAATTTTCGTTGTTTTGATCATTAAACCTTAAGTACCCCGTCATGCCCCACTCTACCCTACAACCTCAAAAATTGGCCCTCGTTTCTGAGGTACTGAAATTATTCAGTACTTTTTCAGGAACAATTTCTTTCCGTGTAGTGGTTAGAAAATTTACAAAATTATTATCATTTATGAAAATATGAACAATTTTATTTTAAAACATTGTGTAATCAGGCGTGCGTAACATTAAAAAATTATTGTTTAAACAAACTGTTAAAAAATTAAGTTTCGTCTTTTTAAAAAATAATATTATTAAAGTTCAATGTTTTCTCTATAATTTTGAATAAAAAATTTTTTTTCTAGTCCCTAAACACTAACAAATTACTAAGTATAAGCAAAATCAAAACTTCTTCAGTGGACTGAACGATGGAACGTCCCATTTACATTAAAATATAACATTAAATAAATTTGGATAGATATATGTTTAAAAAAAATTGATTGTATTCAAATAAATGATTACTTGACTATTATCAACTACATATTTATCTGTATCAAATAGGTTTTATTTAAGTTAATTAAATATTTGCTTCAAATACTGAAATTATTAAAACAAACATAATATACAATTGAGGGCCTGAAACGTATAACTGCCTGCTATGCATGATTGAAAAGGACCCTATCAGTCAGACAAAAGTGAGAGGCCTAGATGCGCTCTCTGTTGTCTGACTGGTATAGTCCCTTTTACTTATGCGTAGCAGACAGCAATCCGTTCCAGGCCCTCAATTTGATTTCAATCGAAATTATTTGATTTAAGTAAATAATATTTATTCGATAATAGACAAATAATAAACATTTATTTTCACCCGAGAAAATATTTAACATTTATCAAATAGTTGTTTATATAAATCAAATACATTTATTTTTTAGCGTAAATATTCTGATACATAAACAATCGACTTAAAAGTAATTCTGTTATAACTAAAATTTTTCTTAATGAAAAATTCTATTTATAAAAATTTTCTTTCTATCGACTTAAAAAAAATTCGCTTTTTAATACTTCATAAAATGTGGCTAAATAAAAATTTAACTAAACAAGAATTAACCACAACTACAACTTGACTAAAGTAAAATTTAGCACAATAAAAATTAAACCGAATAAATTTTGATTAACTAGAAATTTAAACTAACGAGTTTTAGGAAATAAATAATGCCTTGAATACGCCCACAGGAGGTTTTTTTTTCTAACACCGCCTCGGTTTTGATAATTATAGAAAACTGAAAGGAACAGAAACAAAAATTATTTTTTACATTACTTCCTAAAAACGAATAAAATTCCTAAAAAAAAAGAAGAAAGAAAAATTACGTTAATTACTCATTATTAAATCTCGCATTTTTAGACATTTTAAATTTGTAAAAAAATTATTATTTTTAACGTTCTCCAGTATGTAGCGTCAATTAATTATGCAAGTTACTCAAATCCGTAGTATTAAAATATTGCAGTTCCAATTAGTAAGTAATTATAAATACAAGTCCCTAAATGATACATTTGTCTTGTAAATAAAAATTTTAATTTTCACCAACTTTAAGAGAAACTTTAAGAGAGAGGTTTATTGTTAAACGATAGAGGAGACCACAAATCATTTTTTTCTTCTCCTTCCTCTTTTTTCGTGTCTGTTTTGTTATAAAATGCGACATGATCAGTGACTGAAGATGGAGAAAAGAGGATAATCCTACGAACAGTCTTTCGATGACTGAATCCGCTATTGCTCCCATCGTCACAAAGAATCAAATCAACCAACGCGAGATTGCTCTAACTCTGTCTCGCTTTCTCGTTTGCTTTTGATCACCCTTCTTTCTTTCCATTCAAGTTCGACAAACCCTTGTGCCCTTTGCGACTGATTGAACCAGCGCGCAAAGACCCAACCCTCAATCCTGCGGGAAAAACTCCGCAAGTATGAAACGTACGCCTTACATCTAAACTACACACGTGCCTTACCTACACTTATGTACTTTGATATACACTCGTGAAAGTATCAAACGCTCTTCAGGTTCTTAATAGTTTTTAATAGTTTTCAATTCGATTTTTCCTCCACCCTCTAAATTTTAATTAGAACAAATACTTACTAATTTAAATTAGTAAATTTTACCAATAAATTAGTAGAAATTACTATTTATCAGCAAGATTTACTAATTCAATTGTATAAATAAAATTTTGTAGATATATTTGGAAATCCTTGTGTCAGATTCTAGGTATTAATAACTGCAATGTACCTGCAAAATTTCAGGAAAATGCATTGGAACATTTTGAGACAATTTGTACATAACATTTTGTGTCATACACATACATTTGGACATTTGCTCAGAACTTTTCATATACATGTATTCTAGACAAAATCCATATAATCGTCATGAATGCAAAGCTTCCTCACGAGGAGGAAGCAAAATCAATCATTATTAAAGCTTTAGTTATAAATTTTACTTGGTAAACTTTTATTTCAACATTAATTGTAATAAATTCATGAAGTAATATTATAAGGGTAATCATAAATTTTTTTTGTAATTAAGAATAAAAAAACCGCTGCCAAGTTACACTACATTTTTGTTATATTTTTGGTGTTCATTTCATTCGTTTTCGTAAATCTTATTGTGTTTATTTCATGAACACTTTGCTTCCTCATAGAGATGTTAATAACAATAAAGTATAAATTTTGAACAATTATTTTTAAGTGCTGTAATATTTTTTTCTTTTTATTAAATACTTCCACATAAAAAAATTTTTTCCCCACAATTTCTGTTTTTTAAAATGTCAATAACTTCTTTATTTTTAATCAAATTAGCTTCAAAAATAGGTCAATCGAAGCGATTTTAATGCTCCAAAAGTTGGTAACTATAGTTTTAAAGTTATTTCTACATTTTTAAACAAAATTTTCAAAATTCTTGATTTTTAAAAGTTTAATATCTTCGGTGAATATGAACGAAAAATGTTCATTGAGGGCTCAAGAGATGCGTCTAAAAAAACTCTACAAAATTAGAGAAAAACATTTATAGGTGTACTAACATTTTTTTAAAGTTATGGGCAATAAACGTTTTTCTGAAAAATTAAAAATCAAAAACAAATATAGTTAAAATTTATTAATCTATCTCAAAGTACTCTCATTTTATGTCCGCAGGTGAGACCTACAATTAAAAAAAAATTCAGCCCAAAAACTCTTTATAATTTGGAGATATATATGAAAATGTGATGTTTACACACACACACACACATACGGAATGACATTTTGTAAAAAAGTCATTTTTGAACTCCTGAGGTCAAATAACATAAAGATATGTTAAAAAATCAAACCTGAAAATTTTGGTATTGCAATACTTCCTCAGTATGAGGAAGCAATACATAAAAATTTATAAGTTACTTACCAGTGTAAGTATACTTAACAGAGTGTCTTATAAGTAAGGGGTCGTCCATAAATAACGTTACCAATTTAGGGGTAGGAGGTAAAAAAATCTAAAAAATACCTTTAACTCAATGGTAACAAGGGAGAAGGGGGTCCAAAAAGTATAAAAAATTGGTAGCGGTTTATGAACTAAAGTAAATTAACTAATGTAAAATTGACATAATTTTGTAAAAATACTGTGGCATTTGATCTAATAATAAATAATGCAATTAAGTTTTAAAAAAGAATTCATATAAGATGTGATTCTTTACAGAAATTTTTACATTAATTTTTACAATTTTTATTCTCTACACTCTAAATAACATATTAATACGTCCTAATACCCTGAGCCACTTAATTGTCGAAATCTAATTTTTTGAACAAAAAATACAAATTAAAGAAAATGTATTCATGTTTTGTAAAATAAAGTTCAAGTTTTTAACCCAAGTAATAATATTCTATGGTAACCTAAAAATACATTTAGTAGTTTTTGCTCTACATTTGTCTAAATTTCAAAAATTCTAATTTTTTGCGAAAAGATCAAACATTTTCAAAAATACGAAATGTATTAAAATTTCCTGAAATATTAATAACAATTAAAGTTTTATATAATAAAAATTATTAGGAAATCTATTTTCTTGTGATAGTTTTTTGTCCGTGGAACGGTTTGAAATGAAATGCCTCAAATAAGTCTTTAATTTCAAAGTGTATTTAAATTTGCTAATTATAATACATACCTATTGAAAATAGGTCTGCTTTTAAAAATCCAAAATTTCGAAAATTCATATCTCGAAAATTTTGGCAATTATGGAAAAATAAAAAAATACGTATTTAATATTTTTCTATAAGGAACGAGAAAAAATATGTTTAACCGATTCTAAAATGTCATAGAAAAATTTCACGTGGAATTGCCCATTTGCACTTTTTGATCCAGAAGACGACTTATAACATAGAATAAGTGAAATTTCACATATTCCGATTTAGAGAGTATTTTATGAAAAAAATGTTTTAATAATTCTTTTTTGTATTTTGACATCTGCAAACAATCAAGTCATTTGACAGGTTTACGTTTTAGAGTTTATTAGAGCAAAAAAAAAAAAAAAATGTAAATTATAGTGAGTATTTATGAGATTTGATATTAATTTACTTTTTAAACAGCTAATGCATATAAAGCTGAGTGTATCAGCGTATTCATGAAAAATACTAATTAGTTCACAAATTGGTACATTAACCTTTTTTCATAAAGCCACAATAATTTACTATATGTTGTCAATAAAAAATTGATTTAAAGTCATATTTGCCTTAAAAATTAATATATCTTCTTATCATAAAAAAATATGTTTATAAAAAAACATAAAAGTAATTTTTCCACTTTTAAGTGTAGTGGAAATTTAAGTAGTCCACAAATAGGAACATTTGCCTTATAGAGGATAAATTAAAAAAAAATTTTGATGTTTAAAAATTTTAATGAAATGCATTATGAAATCAGTTATTTTCATTAGAATTTTACATGATTTCTTCTAGTACGTTCGATAAAACTTCTTAACTTTTCCCTTATTTACTCCTGACCTTTGTCAACCCTGATGCAAGACCAATGGAATATTATATAATATTCTATTATTGAAAATTTTTAAATCAACTAAAAAAATAGTTTCATCTTTTCAATTTTCATCTCAATTATAGTCACATACAAACTTATTCTCAACATTCTTGACAAAAAAAACGCAAATTATTGGAATAAAATTTTGCATTTCTTTTCTTATTTTTTCCCAAAAATATATACATCAAATGTTTGTTAAACAATAAATTTTCGTAAATTTAAAAATGCAGCACTTACCGGAAAGAAAAGAGTCGAAGTCTATTAATGGAATTTAACAATATTTGTGTGAACATAAAAAACCGTACTAGTTTACAGACTCGAAGTACTCTTTACTGTCTTTTGGATTGGGTTTAATTGTTTTTGAATCTGGTTGCCAATTAGCGGGACAAACTTCTCCGTGTTTCTCAACAAATTGAAGGGCTTTAATTACTCTTAGTGTCTCGTCAATATTTCTTCCAATGGGAAGATCATTAACAGTTAATTGCCTTAAAATTCCTTCTTTGTCAATAACGAAAAGTCCTCTGAATGCAATACCGGCATTATCGACAAGAACATTGTAATCAGTTGATATTTTCTTGTTGAAATCACTTAATAGAGGATATCCCAAATCACCACCGAGACCACCCAACTTCTTTGGTGTATTTATCCAGGCGAGATGACTGTATTGTGAATCTGTTGAGACACCAATTACTTCTGTCTGCAACGAGTGAAATTCCTTAATTTTTTCACTGAAGGCAATAAGTTCAGTTGGACAGACGAATGTGCTGCAAAAAGAAAGAAATTTTTTTTTGTATTTTTGCGAACTGGCAAATGTGCTAAAAGCAAAAACAAAACAAATAATTTATTATCTTTTCTGTAAAATTATTTGAAAACACCAATAAATTCTCCTAAAGAATAAAATTCATGCCACGATGCTTTTAATTTTCAATTATTATTTAAAATTTTAACTGAAATTCATTTAAGGCTAAAGAGACCTTTAAGGAATAGATACATTAGAAAAGAATTTTGTTTTATCAATATTATTTATACAAAACTAAAAAAGTAGCAGATGTAAAAAATTCTGTTATGCAAGTAATTTTCAAAACAACTTTAACCTCTTAAATGACAGTATAAAAAACATGTTACTGTTTACTAACTTTCAACTCTTTAGATAAAAAATGAGGATGCGAAAGTGGAATATACGCTTTTGTGAGGATATTTTCAACAATTTCTAGTTTTTCGTTAAACAAAATTTAGTAACCATCTTCAATCCTTTTCTTTGTATTTTTTTAGGTAATCTAAACTAGACTATGAATTGTAAGAACTAGCATAGGTATAATTTTTATCAAAAATTTGAAAAAAGATTTTAAGTTTTCGCTGAAGACTCATCGAAGATCAATTCTAATCATTTTGGCTATACTTTTCCTGTAATGTACACATGAAAATACATAAGTGTATTAATTTTCAACTCTCTAGGTAAAAAACTGTGAGCGCTAGGGTAAAATAGACGCTTTTTTGAGGAAATTTTTTTTCGCTGAAAAAAATTTGAAGATCCAATCCAATCATGTTCACTATATTTTTCCTACACATAAAAATACATGAAATAAAAAAATGCAGTCCAGTAGGCCAATAATTGTGAAAACCAAGGGGGGTTCACACTTTTTTTCTAAATCAAACAAAATTCGCGAGTTTTTAGCGAAAAAAAGTATGAAGATGAACTCTGCCGTACTAAGGAAAAACTTACATAACCAACAATTTTGTGAAATTTTAGTTTTTGGTATCAATCAACTCGGAAAGAGAAACCGCATTTAACTGTGTTAATAAAAATTAAATATAATAATTAATGACTGCAAAAAACGATAATTAAAAATCGAGGAATATCCCTGTAAAAAAAGTTGTATAGGGAGAATCGAGAAAACGTATTGAAGCTCGATAGGTTGAATACGTTATTTGAATTTTAACGTATTGGAGTGTTTGGTCGAATCCGTTGTCTATAGAAAGTCCAATACGTTCAATAGAAAATATTATTTAAATTAATGAAAAAACGTTTCAATTGTAATAAAAATTGTAGTTTATGATAATAAAGGTTAATGAAATTGTAGACAACCGAAAATTAAGAGAAAAATGTAACTTTTTTAAAATAAGGTTATTTAGTAATTGCAACAAGATATTCATCAGGTATGTTTGCTATCATTTTTATCGACAACTGATGAAAGTTATTTGAATTTGAATTTCTATAGTCGGTATAGAACTAATAATATTGTGTAAGTATGTAATATTGTTATAAATTAATAAAAAGCATTTAATATGAACACTGATTAATAAAGTGATTTATAAAGTGACAAATAATTTAAATTTAAATAACTTTCATCAGTTGTCGATAAAAATGATAGCAAACATACCTGATGAATATCTTGATGCAATTACTAAATAACCTTATTTTAAAAAAGTTACATTTTTCTCTTAATTTTCGGTTGTCTACAATTTCATTAACCTTTATTATCATAAACTACAATTTTTATTACAATTGAAACGTTTTTTCATTAATTTAAATAATATTTTCTATTGAACGTATTGGACTTTCTATAGACAACGGATTCGACCAAACACTCCAATACGTTAAAATTCAAATAACGTATTCAACCTATCGAGCTTCAATACGTTTTCTCGATTCTCCCTATACAACTTTTTTTACAGGGATGAAGAAAATTAAGAAATACTTGATAAAAAGTGATACGAAGTACTTTGCGTGCTCTGAAAATCGTACGAATCATCAAACTCGACTATCAAATACGTAGGAAAAACATACACAAAGTGGTATATGTTCTTTTTCAATCGAACACATGGTCGAGCACGACGGTTGCGTACGAAATGAAAACCACGCATCTGCATTACCCGAAACATGTGTAAGTTCTTCCATCGTAAAGTTGACCGAGGCACCACGTAACTACACTTCGGTTACATTCGCCATTATTTGTCGGGTATGTTCGGAGAGGTAAAATGGTATTTACTAATACGATTTAAAATGCATTGAATGATTAATTTAAATTTATACAGTAGTTTTTATTGCATATATAACTAGGCAATAAATGAAAACCACTTAAATATAATACATTATTTTCAGTTTAAAAAATATTTCCTAAATAATAATATTTCCCTATGCCAATGAATATTACTGTAGACCTATAATGTTAGCTACATTTTATTAATTTTATTTCCATCACCATGTACTGCTCCATACCGAGCGACATAGAAAATGTGTAAGTTTTTAATTCTGATCGTCGTGCCTAGCTCGAGTGCCCGTGCGAGAGAAACATCGCAAGTGACTATGTGTAAGTTTTTCCTTCATATTTTCAAAAAGTAGACATCGTAAGTCACATTTTGCATAGAATTTGTTTAAATAATTAATTTTTTTTGCAAAATTAGAATCAGCGCATACACTTTCATTAGAGAAGTGTTAATTAATTATTAAATTTTTATTTCTAAAACGGAGTTCTTGAAGCAAACAGTTTTTCTCTATTTTCTCAGTTTGACAGGGATTGCACTTATGTAAGTTTTTCCTTAGTACGGCAGAACTGCAATAATTTTTTCTGTACGTTAGTTAAAATCTACACGAAAAAATAAAGAAAATGTATAACGCCAACCCATTAGTTCAAAAATTCTGAAAACCACCAAAGGTTAAAACATTTTCGAGCTTGCAAAAAGAGATTTTAGTTATTCGATGAAAACACCATGAAGATTAATTCTAATCAGTTCTGCTACCCAAGTAGCACGCTGTATCGCCTGAGTGCGAGTGTCATGGCGATATCTATTGGGAATATTCCTGTGATATTAAGGAAGTATCATAATGTCCGCTTTTTTAATATCCCTGTGACATTCCTGCAATATTGAGGGGATATTCCACAGAATTTTAGCTATAATATCAAACTTGAACTTATAGAAAAAATTCGGATATACTTCCGATTAGCGGTTACCTCCGATTCTTCTACAAATTGGTATACGTACGTAATTTTGTGCCCTGATTACGAAAATCATAGTGAAAATTGGCGCAAATTAGAATTTTATGGTAAAAACCATAAAAAAACACCATAAAAATGGGGTTTTTGGGTATAATTCGCAAAAAACGTAAAATTTTGCAAAATGTTGTTAACAAAAGTTTTAGATGTGAACAAAATACACTGGGTTTTGGTTTGGTACCTTCTAGTACCAAATAGAAAGTTAATTAGACTTCCTTTCTCTATTCAGGAACTAAGAGAACATTTAGCGTCTTCTGCAAGTTATAAAAAAACACAATTTTATGGTGTTTTTTTATGGTTTTTACGATAAAATTTAAATTTTCGCCAATTTTAACAATCATTTTTGTAATCAGCGCATCAAAATACGTAAAGAATCCTTATTTCGATACAGTTGTATGTCTTTCTAAGTGAAAGTTCATTTTAACCATGATTTTTATGGATTTTTATGGTTTTGTACAATTTTCTCGCAAAATAAAAAATTTTAGCAAAAAATGATAAGAACAAAAAATGTGTATTTTGGTCAGATCTAAAACTATTGTTAACAACATTTTGCAGAATTTTGCGTTTTTTGCGAATTATACGCAAATATCGCCACAGTATCTTCTCGATGTCACAGCAATATCCCCTCAATATCGCAGAAATGTCACAGGGATATTAAAAAAGCGGATATTATGATGCTTCCTCAATATCACAGGAATATTCCCAATAGATATCGCCATGACTCTTCCTGTAATCCATTTTTAAAAATACATATGCATACTCTCTAAATATGAGTCACTGAAATGTCACTGATTCTCAGCGATATGTATGGCACCAATTTCAAACAGCGTATATACTAGGGTGACCGTTATTTTGCAAAAGTTGAAATTTCTTAGGTCGCCGGGCAGAATTTGCTTTAGAATGCATTCTAAAGCAAATTCTGCCCGGCGACCTAATAAATTCCAACTTTTGCAAAATAACGGTCACACTAGTATATGCGCTAATTAATCAGTTAAATTTCACTGATTATTTAGTAAAATTTAACTAACTTACAGCCTATATACGCTAATTGGAGTAGTGGCATACTTATTACTGATTCGGATTTAGAGAGTACCAATTTTCATTTTTCTAGGTGAAAAAAATGAGCGCTAGGAGCTGTACATGCCTTTCTTTGCGAAAAACGGCTAAAATTTGATTTTTTTCGTGGAACACGTGAACACACGGCAAGTCAGTTGGCCACTGGAGATAAAATGTTGAAGTTGTTAAATATTAATATTTTTCACGAAATTCACACACAATATTCTTCAAACTATTCCAAGAATAAAACAATATTTGGAAATTTTTCAAAACTATTTTCCAAGTAAATAATTATTTAAATAATTCTGTCCGAAAAATGATTCACCTATTTTCAATTGAAAAAGTTGAGTGATGTATTTTCGTTTTCGGAAAACTTCCACTGACAAAAATGTTCATCAATAGGGTCATTTGGGGTAAATGTAAACAGTAGATGTTTCTGCTAAATCAGCTCACCTACATGATGTTCTGAGTATAGCCAATATTTTATTTTGACAATTTGCAAAGACATAGTGTAAGTTATCTTTTAATGCAAAAAAGATTGAAAATCAAAATTTTACTGTTTCAGTATTTTGTCTCGCATTTGCATAAAAATAAATTAAAAAATCAAAATCTATTAAAATTTGTTCAAGTTATTCAGGTTTTACATCACTAATTTTGTAATGGTTGATTGTTTATTTATATGATACATTATCAGTCAACTGGTTCAGTTGCATCAATATTTTCTTGCACTTCATAAAATTTTTCTAGGGAAGTAAAGAAACAAGTTCATGCAAATAAAAATCCGTTCGTTTTACCTTTTAACAAAAAAAAACTAATGTTTTTGGTGAAACATAGATATTCCTTTACATTTACCCCAAATGACCTTATGTTAGAAAGATTTTTGGAAAATTACTCGTTATTTGATAATAAATTAAAGACAATAGAGTAATTATAACAACATCGCGCTCTTCTGTAAACGCAAACAATATTTTACTATTATACATTGGTCTTGTAATGGCGGCCAGGCTACGGTTGGACGTTGGTTATTAATTCACTAAAAATTATTTTACTGAAAAAGTTTTAACATTAAAAAACAAATGACAATTGTTATGAAGTTGCTGATCTTTCTTTCCGTAAAATAATTTTTCGCAAATTGATAACCTTCCCTACACGTCATTTGATCGAATGGACAAACGATCGAATAGACATTTGATCGAATGGACAAACGATCGAATAGACATTTGATCGAATGGACAAACGATCGAATAGACATTTGATCGAATGGACAAACGATCGAATAGACATTTGATCGAATGGACAAATGATCGACTGGACAATTGATCGAATGGACAAATGATCGAAAAGACAATGGATCGAATGGTTAAATGAACGAATAGACAATTCCATGACTTTTTACTAATTTCATTTCTGCTTTTTTGGGTCAAAAATATGGTAACTGACATATTTAACAATAAATTAAAATCTAATAATTAAAACAATCAATAATAAAAATCTTCCAAGTTTTGATGGATAAAAAAAATTTTTATTCAAAAGAAATTTTAATTTTTGTATAAATTTTTAGTAATTTCCCTGACTTTCGATGAAATTTTCTGACATTCCATGACTTTTCCCTGATCAAAAAAACTCCCTGACTTTTCCCTGACTTCCCTGTCAAATGGACAAATGATCGAAACAGCTTTAAAACTTGCTGCAATGTCAGGAATGTTAATGCAAGGTTTAAAACCGATTCGATCATTTGTCCATTTGATCAAATGTCTTTTCGATCAATTGTCTATTCAATCATTTGTCCATTCGATCAAATGGCTTTTCGATTATTTGTCCATTCGATCAATTGTCTATTCGATCATTTGTCTTTTGGGAACAATTCATGCGCCTCTAATGAACAAGAATTAAAAACAATTAATGACTAAAATTATGCTTGATTAAAATTGAACGGTGCGCTAATACAACGCGTTGAGCTCCAACACCATACTTCAACTTTTAAAGCCAAATATCAATAATTAATATCAATATATTGATAATAAAAAATTGTTTATGATTATCATAAAGTTTATCTAAAAAATAACTTCTAACTGATTGAACTGTATATTGCACAAAAAAGGATTTATAACGTCAAATTTGATGCTTTGTTTTAGCACATCCTTCAATTAATAAGTGCACATCAATAGAATTATTAAAAAACAATATCAACATAAAGTACTGCGTGTAATCTTAATATTACATAAAAATATTCATTTGTTTACACTTATAATTGTTTACTGAAAATAATAAGTAACCCTCTAAATTGTTAGTACTAATGCGACCGAGTACATGCAATTGTATATTATTATTATTATTATTATTATTAATCATTATTATTTAATTTATTAAATGTTTTTAATAGGGTATGAGGCTCCAAGCTGGCCCCTAATTCCTAAACGGTATTATATAACATAATTAACCTTGGAACCCTCTACCTTATTATTAAATTTTCTTATTTATATATAATTCAAATACTTATTTTTATATTTATTTAATATTATTTATTGGAAATCATTATTAATATTTCTCTTTGGAATATTTTTTTACAATGTCGAAATTTGTAATTCGAATGTAGAATAAAGCGAAAAACGACATGCACAAAAATTAAAGATTGCAAATTTAATTATTCATTTTTAGAGGTATTTCATTAGTATAGATTAAAATTCTATTTGACCTTACAGATAATTCTACCCACAAGACTCATGCATATCGAAAATATAAAATATAGTTTAATTTTGTGTATAAAACAGTTCAAGACCTCATTTTTTATGAGAATGTAAAAAATTTTCATTTTCTTATGAAATAAATAAAAAACTGAAAAATTAAAATGGCAAATATTCTTAAATAATTTTGCAAATTACTCTCTTGTTTTTCTTTCTATAAATGATGCAAAATTTAATTGTTGAATATACTTACAAGTCTAAAGGGTAGAAGAAGAGTACCACATATTTTCCCTTGTAGTCACTGAGTTTTATATCCTTAAAATCCTTATTTACTACAGCTGTTCCTTCAAACTGTGGTGCTGGCTTTTGAATTTGTGGATAACATGACAAAAGCGTGGAAGTTACTCCAAATTGTCGCAAACTTTCAAAACGAATATTATTATTAACCTTCGTTACAGTTGAGTTTAAAGCAGAAACCTACAAAAAATATTAACAATTTACATTCAAGTATTTAGTAATTTAACTTAAATTTACATCCTTCGTTGTAAATAATTTTTATTACAATAATGATCTTAAAAGGGAAATAATTATTAATAAATATATAAAGATTATATATTTATTATTACAATAAAGAATTAATTTTTAATAAACAATGATTTGTAAGAGATTTAAAAACATTGTAAAAAGAATGATATAACAATCCATTCATTGTTGGCAAATTAGCAAAGTTAGAAAAATTATAAATGTAGGTATAATGGACACAAATAAAAGGTATTAATTAAACAATAATTTCTACTAATATTAATGACAAAACAATAATGTTTACAAAATCAACAAGTTTTATATTATCTTACCAAATTTCTAGCCTGAGGATAAAAATTCGTTAGGAATCGAGACATTGTTAATAATTTGTACAACTTTCTATTTTATATTTAAACACTAATATTACTTAAAATGCACTAAATACTGCTTTTCTAAGGCAAAATTGTAAAGTTATTTAATATTAATTATTATTATTAAGTCAATGCTTATTGTCTTGCACGTTATTAAAATGTCCTTTTTATAGGTTATGTAATTATCTTTTCTATTTTCTCTTCGTATTCTCAAAGAAATTGTAATTTCTCCACACTCTGTAGATATATTTTCTTAAATATTATCGAAAAATATGTCTATTCCTTTAAATTATTGTCGGATTGTCTTACTTTATTGATAAAGAGAAGAAAAAACTTTTTCTAAACCTTCACTTGCATATCTTTGTAATACATGAACTTCCGGTTCTCTTGATATGGTCGAAAGTTTTAAATTTTTTTCTTTAAAATCTATTTAAAGCGAAGTAAGAAAACTAACAGAATGAATAGTAATAAAAATAAAATAATTACAATAAAAGAGTAAAAATATTTATAGACAGATTTATCCAAATAAATGTAAGTAAATTTAAAACCAAACCGTTTTTCCGGTTCATTGGAAACATTAGCTATAAATTTAAATTTATTTCGTAATTACTTATAAGTACAATTTATTTATTATATTTATTAATAAACAAATAAATTAAAAATTCAGGTTTAAAGAACAAATTCAATGTAAAATATTGATTAATGAATGAAAGTGAAAATAAAAAGTAGGTTTTTAATCAATATAATTATTTTTTATTTATATAACAATATTATAAGAGTCTTGCTTTCATTTCATACATTTTGTAAATATATATTATAATTTAATTACGAGAAACAATTTTAGAAATAATAAGAATTTTTCTTTTTAATTTAATGTCTATCTCTTTGTTCAATCTTATTCCTAGGCTAAACTAAATAATATACGAATCTTTAGATACAACCGAATATCATGAAATTTTTTAAGTAACATTATATTATCAAAAAATACGAATTTAAATAAGCAAATTTAATTTTTTTTGCATTTTGAAATTAAAGAAAAAACAGCGTACTTTATATCTAAACTTGAATTTTGATTTTTCTCCTTTTAATTAATTTATTCTCAAAACACAAATCACTCGGCTGTTCTATAGTTTTAAAGAAACAAATTTTTGAGTCTCCTTTCACAAAGAAACTCTTTTTAATTTACATTCGCAAAATCGACTTTTAGAAGACATTGACGAATAAAATATTTATATTCTATCGCTTTAACAAAGAGCCATGAACAAGAAATTGAGATTTTACATTTAATTCACAAAGCGCATGATACTTTAATGTTAATTAGAAAATATTTGCATTACTTTTTTCAATTTGAAAAATTATTTTTTAATATTGATGTATAAAAAATTATGCGGCATATACAATAATCTGTGTTCTGTTATGTAAAATAAAGAACATAATTACTTCACTGTAACAGTACTGTAACGCATGGTTTACTATCAGGAACAGTAACTTTACTTACAATAAAACCATCACAATTTGTAAAAAACTAAATTACTGTTCCAAAAGTTTTTTTTCAAGGCCGCATATTCAATAAAGTTGTAAAAACTTCCCTTCAACGGAAAATTTTTTCAACTCATGAATAAGAAGTGATAATATATTAAATTAAGAAAAAATAGAAGTGTAAACAAAAGAGAAAAAGGATAAACAAATGATTCTTTAAAAAATGTCTATTCGCATTATTTTTGAAAAGAATAGCAAACAAGGTACAAAAAAAAGAAAAAAATTAACTGAGATGATAAATTTAATTAGAAGCCTTGGCTGTGGCACTAGGGGCTGTTGCATTTGTTGCACAATTATCATCCGATACTACACGTCTGTTTTTCTTTATCCTCTTCCATTCGCCATTCGTGTAATTCATTTGGAAATGTGTCTCGACCAACGTGGGTAATGTTGTTCCATCGGCTTGTGTCACATCCTCAACGTTCTCTGACAACATCACTGTTACAATGTTACCCAATTTTGGACAAGGATTATCTGAAAAAAATAATAACCATGTAAAAAATAGCATTTCAAAATATTTAACATAAAATACTAGTTCTCTAAAATTCTAATTTTAATTAAAGTTTTTAACTTGTAATTTTACAACTATTACAACGTTTACAATCGTCGATTGAAAGAAAAACAATAAAACTTTTTCTTTATAAATTTTTCCTAAGTTATTGATAAAAAAACTAAAATATTTGTTATACAAAATTTAAAATAGACAAATATATTCTTTTATGTAGAGTAAACGAACCAACAGTCGTGGGTCGTACCATTTTTCGAATCAACAAATTCTGTTTTTAACTCAAACATGGAATTACCATTTAAATGCAAAAAATGATTAGTATTATATTTATTGAGTGTTATAAATATTAAAGATAATATATTAATATTATATCCACAAAAAAATTAAACATTTTAGACAATATTTTTGGTTATTACCATGGCAACATCTACAAATGGGACACCCTTGGCAATTGGTGCACTTACCCTATCGCTGTTTATAAAAGTTGTAAACTTCACCAACATACAGTGTAGACTGTTATAAATTTATTTATAACAAGTAATATTAAAATAACTGTGTATAGAAAATTTACCTCTAGAACCTGCCATGAAACCGAGAATAAGGGCTTTTTCTGGTCTTGTAACTTTATTGGCTGTCCTAAACATTTCCTGAGCTTCCAACATTTGTTCCCTCTGAAAAAAAAACAATAGCAGAATTAATTTCTCGATACAATTTTTTTTTAATTTGGCTACATCATTGTTTAAAAAAATAGAAAATAATAAATTTCTTTAAAAAAAAATTAAACGAGTTATAATGTATAAAAATTTTTTGAACTTGAATTCTTGAGGACAAAAAAAAGATTCTTGTAAATCTTTCTCACCGTAAGGGACAATCCTTTCCTTGTATTCGCCGTGGAACCAGCGGGTTGTGCTGCTGTTTGAATACGAATTTGAGTGACAGTCTGAGCCGGCCTGACTGTTTGCACTCCAATTGGTGCACTTTCGGTGGGAGTTGTTGCTGGAGTTGCAACTGGAAGCGACGAACTAGGCGTAGAAGGTGTCGTAGGTGTAGTAGCTGTAAAGAATAAAATAATTTATTGTTAATCACAATAAATACTTTTATATATATTTATTTATTTAACACTACAAGTGAAAATTGTAAAAAGATAAATATTTTATGAAGAATTGTAAATATAATTTTATTTTTTAATCTCTGGAGTGGAATTTAACAAGATTGAATTCATTTTTACATTTCATCAGACCTCTGATAGACTTTAGGACACAAAAAATAGCTTCAGTCCAATAAAAATCCGAAAAAAGTTATTTATTGAATTCAGAGTTGTCACAAAAATTTTATTTTGTATTTCCCTGACCTTTTACTGATGTCTAAATTCAATCAATCAAAACTTTAATAATTTTGTTAATTAGATTTATATAATTGTAACTAAAAGTTACAATTATAACTAGAGCTGTGCAAAAAGCTCGAAGCTCGAAGCTCGATCGAGTATTTTCGAGCTTTTCATTTTTCGAGCCGAGCCGAGCCTAATCAGTTCGAGCTCGAGCCGAGTCCAAGCCGAGTCGAGCCTCATCAAAAGCTCAAATAATTTCGAGTACCGAATTCACTCGAGTACTCGAAATTATTCGAGCTTTTAAATTACAAAAAACTATTAATAAGTAGAAAATTTCGAATTTAAGGGATTTACTGATCGTAGAAAATCGTTAGGTGTTAAAATAATTAACCTACTAACTAACTTAAGAGATTTAGGGAGAATTCGATATTTTTTACTTATTATTTTTTTAATCATTTATAAGCTCGAATTCAATCGAGTATTTGAAAAATTCGAGTACTCGAATTCACTAGAGTGCTCGAAAAATTCGAGTACTCGATACATCAAGTCAAGCTCGGGCTCGAGTTGGCTCGAAAAAATTGAAGCTCGGCTCGGCTTTTCGAGCTTTTTGCTCAGTTCTAATTATAACCCTTCCAAAATTCAATTATTTTCTACAATTTTTAAATGAACTTCATCTTTAAATCAATAATTTTTAATAATTTTTCGAAAGTTCTGTAAGAATTCATTTATTTAAATACAATGCTCAATTTTCTATAATAATTGTAACGGTTTATGGTTTTTTAAAGTTTTTAAAGTAGGGTAAGCAAGACAGTAGTCGGTCACATAAAACATTCTTTTTAACTAATACTCTTTAAAAATCTCAATTAGAATTTCTTTAAAATGTCTTCCATTTGTAATTCTTTCTAATGATCCTACATAACTAGTATATCGTGTTTAAAAAAAAATTCGTATTCTTTAAAGAAATTTGCAAGTAAACAAGTGTAATCCGACAATAGTCAGGCACCTAAAGCAATCTTTTTTAATTAACACTATTTAAAAAGTGCAATTCATATTTTTTTCAGTACCTTTCATGTGATACTTTTCCCTGATCTTTATGACAAAAAATTTTTTATTTGTTAAAAAAATTAGTAAATAAGCAAGTAAGAATATGACAGCAATAGGACACCTAAAACGACAGTATCGTCCACTTAAAAAAGCTTTCAAAAACGTACATACAAATTTTTTTTTCAATTGCAAAAGCTTAAATTTTTTTATGATAACGTTAAAAATGATTAGCAACATACAAAATATTTTTTTATCCCATATATACAAATATGAAGCTTTTAGATAGCTAACGACTGGGCGAAAAGTGATTCATTAGTTCGACAATATGAAAATGGCTTTCATTTTCATACAAGTCGAAAAAATGAATAACTTCACCGAAAAAAAAATATTCTTGTTTTAAGAGGACAATTCCTCTTCTAAAATCCTCTTACATTTTATTCTTAAATTAAGAATATTACTCTTCATTGGAGACTATTCCTCTACTTTTAAGAGGAATTACTCTTAAGTGGAGAATAATTCTCTTAAAATAAGAGGACGTTTTTTGGTCAATATACAAAAGGAAAATATGCATCAAAATAAGAGGAATCCTCTCAAAACAAGAATATTTTTTTTTCGGTGTTTTACTCCCTGTCATCTGCTATTTGAAATCGATACTTTTGTGCATTAATGGTTGAATTGGGAGGCTCAATTATACTAATTTCATTACGAAGATTTTTGTGACCCGAGTTGAGGTCGAAGGAACGCTTACGGCGCTCTCGACCTCCTCTCAGATCACAAAATTTACCATAATGAAATGGCTGCCTTTATTCCCTTGTTGCTTAATACACTATTTTTAAAAATATTTAAAATGATAATTATTATTTCAATTATATACTGCATACAATTGAAAAATTTCCGTACAATTGAAATTTGGTAAAGTCTTTTAAAAATAATTGAATTTTTGAAAAAATAAATTAAAATTGTATTAAAATACTCAAAAAATCAATTATTTTCAATGAAATTTAAACAATTCCAATAAATAAAAAATTATTTAATATCATAATATCCGAGACATGGATACTATGGAATATTGTTTTAATTGAATCTTACGAGTTTGCGGCGTGACTGCTGCAGTGACACCAGTTGGAGTGCTTGGCGTGACATAAGATTGTGGCACTGTTGGTGTTATGACGGTCGTTGTCGTTGGATTTATTGGCGTAAGACCCTGGGCGTATTCTGGAGTTGCTGATGTTTCCGTGGCAGTTGCTGCCGATGCAGCTGCAGCAGCGGCCGCAGCCTGCGCCTCGGCCACCTTCTTTTGCTGCTCCTCCAACTCCATCATCTTCTTTCGTTTCTTGGCTTGTGCATAGCCTAAAGGTTGCTCATTAATATCCAATAGTTTAATTCCACCGTCTTTGCGAATACGACTATTAATTGGAGTTCTATTCGCAATAGCCGGACTCGTATGCGAGGGAGATCGAAATCCACTGGTTGGAACTTGACTCGGAATTCCTTTCAAAGGAGCTGTAATGAAATATTTCAATGAGAATCTACAGCTGACCATCAACATTTCGAAATTACAATTTGAATAAGCAGACTATTGTTTAATATTTAAGATTCTATATTTTTGCAATATATCACATATACTGTAGTAAACTAAATATAGAAACTTATTACTAATTAGTATAAGAAAATAAATGAAATAAAAAATGTGGAATTTACTCGTGTCGGTCATTTTTCTCGGCATTCCTCTACTCCGAACAGGAACTGTAGGTGCTGTACTCTTTTTCAAATTACTCGCTGCATCAGTACTTTTTTGCACTAATTCTGCCCTTAATGTTGCACTCTTTGGCTTTCTTTTGAGTGTAAAATGTTTAGTCGGTTGCGGCTGTTGACCAACTACTGAGGTAAGTGCTGTTTTATTGAGATAATGACACTCGAGAGGCAACATGGCTGGATCGTTTTGTTTTTTTAATAATTTACGCAAATCATTAACCAGTTCCCCGAAAATTGGACGATGTTCATCAAGATCGGTAATATCCGTATTCAAGGAGCCAGTATTCGGAAATGTCTTCATCGCTTCGGATAACATCGATACCCATAATTCGCTGTCCAAGGAAGCCACCTCGATAATCTTTTCCAATTCCACTCGCCACTAAAAGTATTATATAATATTAAAGTGAAACATATTTACACAAATAATATAAAATAACTAAGTAAATACACGAGCCATTAAATCGTTAAATTTTAGGTTATGATTTTCCACAATTTATTATATTTACAAAATTGATTAAATGTCAAAATTTATAAACACTTCTGAAAATTTAATTAATTAAAAAACAACGAAAAAACAGATAAATTTAGAGTTAATTTATGTAAGAAAATTAAATAAACTTATCAACTTGTGAAAATAATTTAAAGTTTATAGTTTGTTTATTACTTTTTATGTCATACACAACTTTAATATTAATCATTCTAAAAACATTGACCGTGAAATTAAATAGATGGCGGGTAGAAAGTAGCGCATGTTTGGAGATATTACTATTAGATAAACATGCAGAAAACATTACTACTTATTTAAGCAAATAATTAAAAAGAATAAATAATAGTGGATAATAAGACAATAATTAATCTAGAAAACCATGAGGAAAATTGTTATTACCTCTTCAACATTGCGTCTTGGTATGTGAAAGAAAGATAGAAGTAATTTAAGTTTCACTTGTGTTTGTAAGTCTGGAAAACAATCTTTTATGTTCCTTAGAACTTCAGCATTCAATTGAGAACAAATTGAACTGCCAGTCCAGCTATCGTTTGACGTTCCAAGCTTATTATGAAGCCACAACGAAGTATCACTATCCCTCACATTCGCCATATTGGAATCAAATGAATTCCCAAATTGCCGCACTTTAATGATGAGCGCTGCTGTCATTTTACTCTGTCGATAACTTAAATTTTATTTCACTATTTTATCAACCATGGCTCTTTAAATATGTTTAAATCTTTCAATGTTTGTTGACAAATGTGAATTCACTTCTAATATTTTTCATATTTTTCTACTTAATTAACGTGTAAATTAACCTAATTTATAATTTCAGTTGAATTCTGTATTACCAAATTTATTAACAATGGTCATACTGAAACCATTCTTCGTGCAAATTGCGCGTAAAGTTGATCTTTGCCTAAAAAGTGAGGTTATCTTCCGACAATGTTCAAGCATTTCGTCAATAAATAAACAACTAACTGAAGAACAAGAATCTCCTGGAATTGTTTTTGTTCCAAAAACACTAACAAAAGAAATTGATCACAATTTGCCGGAAAAAACGGAAATAAATTCTTTTTTTAAAATTAATAGAGACAATTTTTACGACGATGATTATTTACATGGCTTTGAAGTAAAACTACCAAAAGCTTTAGATGAAAACACAGAAGATTTATCACACCTTAGTACTGAAATAGGAGCTAGTTTTAATATAGCAAAATTTGCCGACAAATCAAGAACAGTTCAAGAATTAACGAAACTTGGTGTTGAATTTTGGAAATTCGATAAAGATCTCGAAATTGTAAAAATGATTGTCAATCTTAATTTCGACAAAGATGTTAAACCTTACATTAAATTTTTACACGACACCGGTTTACCAGTTCATCAATTTGGTTCATTTATATCGAAATTTCCAAAAATTTTCCAAGAAGATTTAGATGATCTACATACAAGAATACGTTATTTGAGAGCACATAATTATCACCCGTCTATGATTGCCACAATATTAGAAAAACATCCTTTATGGCTCTCACACACTACTCAAGAAATTGACATGAAACTTGGATATTTTCAAAATGAATTTAAATTACAGGCAAAGAATGTTCGACTGCTTACATTAAAATTGCCAAAGCTGATTAGTTACAATAAAATGGTTCTTGAAATGAAAACATTTGCCTTTAAAAAGGAATTTGGCTTTGAAGCAAATCAAACAGCATCAATATTGTTATCTAGTCCTCGTTTATGGACAAAGTGTACGTAATTCTTAATTCTTTGAAAAGTATTTTTAATTTTAATATTTTAATATTCAGTATTGTTTAGAATTAAGATTTTTCATTCTGATTTTACTAAGAATGAATTATTTTATTATTATAAATTGGTAGAAACAATTATTAATAAGAAATATTAAATAAAAAATTATTTTAAAGTTAACCTGGCAAATAACCTATTTTTGCAAATTTCATTCACTAAATGTGAGAAATAGAAATCATTAAATTGAATAAAATAGCTTATGAAATATAAAGTACCTGTGATTAACTTTTATAGTTTTTCTTAACACTTTCTTCCTTTTTTCTTCTTAAATGTTAAAAAATAAGCAATTAAAACTGGCACTTTGCTTATTTTCACGATTTTAAAATGTAAATAACTTCTGCCCAGAAAAATGAAAAATTACAAAAATTGGGTAACAATTAATTGATCACTAGATACACTCACTGGAAAAAGATTTTCTTTGGTCGCGAAGCTATTTTTTGAAATAATTAATTTTAAACTTTTCACTGTTTCTATCAGGTTAATACATGTAATTTTTTTAAAACTGAAGTTGGTTCAAAACGATTAAACAAGAAGAGCTAACTTCGTCATTTAAAAAACACATGTGTTAACCTGACAAAAATAGTAAAAAGATTAAAGTCAATTAATTCGGAAAATAGCTTCGGGATCAAAGAAAATCTTTTTCCAGTGAGTGTATCTAGTGATCAATTAATTATTGACCAATTTTCGTAATTTTACATTTTTCTGGGCAGAAGTTATTAACATTTTATAATCGTGAAAATAAGCAAAGTGCCAGTTTTAATTGCTTATTTTTTAACATGAAGAAAAAAGGAAGAAAGTGTTAAGAAAAACTAAAAGTTAATCACAGGTACTTTGTATTTCATAAGGTTTTATTCAATTTAATGATTTCTATTTCTCACATTTAGTGAATGAAATTTGCAAAAATAGGTTGTTTACCAGGTGAACTTTAAAATTATTTTTTAATTAATATTTCTTATTAATAATTGTTTCTACCAATTTATAATAATAATTCGTTTTGTTCGGTAATCCTAATATCTTTAAAATCATTCCTGCAAAATATTACAATTTTTTAAAATTAGTCGGCAACGACTTTAGTCGAAATATAATGAAATGACTCATTAATAAAATTAAAATAAAAAAATTAAATATTAATAAATTTAATTTTTTTAGGTTTAAGAAATTTAAGGAATTCTTTTGATTATGCCCACAATACTATGCGTTTGAGTCACAAAATTCTCTCTCAGCAGCCATGTATATTAAGTTGCAGAAAAAGTAGACTCGAGGCACGACATCAATTTTTGGTACACATCAAAAAAGCACAATATGATCCATTAAAACCATTGTATGTTTCGCCGAAGGACATTGTGTCGGGAATGGATTCTGAATTTTGTGCAAATGTTGCGAAAACTACAATTCTAACGTATAATGATTTTCTGAAAACTTTGTAACTTGGAATGAATTGTTAATTGTATAAAGTGTAAGTATTTGTTAATTAGAGTAAATTTTTTTGCAATGTATTATTAAACATTATTTTATTTCGTAACTTGAATTCTTTTACAAGAATAAAGTCTTAAACGTACGAAAGAAAAGCATATACATACAATGTAAATTTATAAAATAAAAATGTACAAATTTGTATAAAAGTTGAGAAAAATTATATATATATGCACTTTATAGACTGTAGGACAAAATTTACAGTTGGAAAAAAATTTATTAAGGTTCAAATCTCCCAAGTTTAAAAGATCTTATTTTTCATTAGTCAATATTTAACGTTTTTCTTTTTTAATTAATTATGTAATCTATTAAAATTAATTAAAACCAATTAATAGTAATTAAAGTCAATTAATAATAACTAATTAATATTTACTAATAATAGTAATAATAATTAGTTATTAATTACATAATTTAAATAATACTTTGACAAATTTATCATACTCGACAAATTAGAAAGGTTTCAACTAAATTTTCCTAATTCAATTTTCTTCTCAATGGCTCGAATCGAATGGTAAAGGAATGAATCAAAAAGTCCAGCAACTGTGAAAACTCCTCCAATAATTGCACAGAGATTCGTTGCGAAATGTCCAAATGACTTTGCCGTCTCTGTGTATTTCACCATCAATGGACTTAATTCATAATTGAAAAATATCCCCGGCATTCCAGCATCTCCTGACATTGGCGATACATGCTTCGAATGACTTGTCACTGAAAATTGATTCGTTGAAAGTAGGGAACCATCCTTTCGGACAAAAGTCGTTGGAATTATTTTTATATAATAGTAAAACATCATTGCTCCTGCAAACAAACAAAAAACTCATTAATTGTTATTCTTTGACATTTTAGAATAGAATTTCTATTTTTAAGACTTACAAATTTTTATAGAAAATAAAAGAATTGAAAATTAAAATTCTAAATTCACAAAGATTCTTTTTTAATAATAATAATAATAATAATAATAATAATAATAATAATAATAATAATAAATAAAAAAATTAAAAATTAAAATATATATTAAAATTATTAATTAGCAGTTCTTTAACACAGTGGAAAACCAAAAAATGGGTTAAGAAACTGTGCCTTATTATTCTTATGGATACCACTAAAAATATAAAGAATGATTACTTTTACACATTTTGATGAAATATATACTTTATATACATCAATTGATTCGTTTTAATTTCAGGAACGTAATTTTGATAATAATTAATTAAAACTGATAAGTAAAACAAATTTTTTAAATAATAATGTTTTTGTTATTCCTTAATTGCAATGTTTATTTAATCGGGACATTTAAATCTTTACGCAATCTTCACTAAAAATTTTCAGTTAAATATGCGGACGGAAATCCTTGTGTCAGATTCTAGGTAGTAATGATTGCAATGTACCTATAAAATTTCAGAAAAATCTATGAAAATGTTTTTGAGATAATTTGTACACAATATTTTGTGACACATACACACATACATGTGGACATTTGCTCAGAATTGAATATACATTATGTTCTACATGAAAATGAGTCTATATAACCTAGGCTTCTTTTGAAAAATAGAAAATCGTCACGAATGCAAAGCTTCCTCATAAAGAAACAATAGTGAAACATTTTTGGATAAGTATTTATAAGCATAGTGGATATACAACATTGAAATTTTTTAGCTTTTTTTCTTTGAAACCGCATAATTTTTTTTGTATAAGATATTGAGGTCAATTATTTTTTGAATTGCCAATAAAAAAACACACTTTCAACAGAAAGGATTTTTATAGACACTAATCTGACTTTAGTAAAATTTTTTATTTAAATATTTAAAAGAATTATTAACTTTTAATAGAAGTAACGTTTTAGTGAAGATTTACATAAAAAAATTAAATATTTTGCGGATAAGTGTGAAAAATTGAGAAAAATCGAATAATATTGCTAGAAAATTTTTAATGAAAGTGATTTTTAAACCATAGTTTGTCAATATAATTTGTTTATTGGAATGACAACTACAATTTTACTCAAGAAAGTAAGAAGTTATTGTCAAAAATGCACGATTTACTGATCAAAAGCTGATAAGAGCGATTAAGCAATACTGCCGTCCTTTTTAAAAAAGGCACTATCTACATTTTAACTCGAACCGAGATATTTAACTAAACGCGTTTGCATTTATATCTCTTAACAAAAATAAAATTTTGTAAATCAATCTATTGCTCTTAACTAAATCGGACCCTCTCTTTTCATTGGTGCACAAATAAATTTATAATTTCAAATAATAATATGCAAAACAGTAGATAGTGCAAAATTTTAAACTAAAAATTGAAGGAAATACATATGGCGGCGGCCTATGTACATAGTGCACATTTTTGGCGGCTAAAAAATCAGTATTTTATAATTAAGATGGGGACGTTTTCCTTTTAAAAGCGTCACTATCTACAACAAAAATGGATAATTAGCTAATTTTTACAATTAAAATCTAATTAACATTTTAATTAAATAAAATTTATAATTCTCGATTACACAGATAATTTTTTAATTTTGTAACGAATCCAGCCATATAAAAAACTCATTTTTCTTAAAAAATGTAGATAGTGCCTTTTTTAAAAAGGACGGCAGAATAAATTACTGAATTTAAAAAACTTTTAATTTCTATAAAAATCAAACGGCTACTAATTTTTCAAAACTCTTTAGGGGTTTTACTCTGCTGGGGTAGTACTTTCATTCCATTATAGTGAAGTTTTAATACAAAAAAGTTTTCTAAAATTGTTTCACTGTGTGTCACTTATATTGGTGAAAATTATTGTAAAGTGCTCGAAATATTAAATGAGTAGAATATTTTCTTTGATTCGAAAAAGTGTGCATTTAAAAATTCCCGCTGTGTTTGACATAATACCAATACAAAAATTGGTGATTTTCATTTCTTGTATTGGCCAACATGAATAAAATCAATATGGCCGCCCGACTGATTAACTAAAAAACGTGTGTTGCATGTGTTAATTAAAGATTCTAATTTAAAAAAAGATTATAAACTTCTATTTATTGTACGTATTCTTTAATTGTTGTCTACAATTTACTTCTTAGATTATTGAGAAAACCGACAAATGACAATTAAACCCCATTTTCTGTCATTGACAGAAATTTCAACTTTTATGTAAATTTTTTTTTGTTTATAGAAAAAACCATTAAATAATATTTCATTTCGTGACAAATATGAATTTAGAATGTCAAAAAAAGTTGTAAATTTTATCTGTTTTAGTTAATTGTGAATGTTGTTAATTGTCCATTATTGATATGAGATTTTTTTCAGGTTACAATGCCGGTCGTCGGTGGTGGTGCTTATCAACAAGGCCCAACTTGTTGGGACAGAATAAAAATGGGATTTACGATGGGATTCTGTGTTGGATTAGCTTCTGGAGCGATTTTCGGAGGATTTACTGCCCTGAGGTATTTGGAAATTTCATAATTTTTTATTACTTAATGTCATGCTTAATATAAAGGTTTTTTAATGTAACAATATTTTGTCAAAGTCCAATGTCCGTTACCGTCTATTTACTAAAGTGATAATTTTAGTAGAAATAAGAAATTTAAAAAAAAAACTCAAAATATTGAAAATTGCTGGAGCAAATAAAAGTATCAATAGTGTTAAAAAATGTAATGGAAACATAACCTTCAATGAATTAAAAACATGTTTTAAATTATCAGGTCTGGCATGAGGGGAAGGGAATTGGTAAACAACATGGGGAAGATAATGATACAAAGTGGAGGAACATTTGGCACATTTATGGCGATTGGATCTGGCATAAGGTGTTAGTATAGCAAGCAGAATTGTGTATATTTAGCTATAGGGGAAAAAGCAGCATTTTCAATCCATTATGACATTTTTAATAAAAAAACAAGAATATTAACACGGAAGATGGGGTCTTACCTTCTGTAGCCGTTATTGTAGTATTATCCAAGTGATTTGTTTTGCCTGGTATATTAATTCCAAAACTTACATGACGTATTACATGCGACAAATTGAATTGTGTTGAAGAATGCGGTGAAACATCGTGTACTAAAAAAAGAATGAAAGTTAGTTATTTACAAAAAAAGAAGCAAGTAGGTAAATTTTTATCATTTTATATAAATCGAAATTTTGAAAAGAAAATTTACCGTGAACATGATTTACCGAAAAACTGTCGCCTGGCGCAATATGAAAACTACCAGCAACCCTATTCACTTCCATTTTACCGTAAATTTGACAACCTTCTGTAAAAGCGTGTTTCATTTTTTCCACACCTTTTTCGCTTTGGCACTGTTCAAATTTTGAAACATCAGAGAAAGCCCATTTTTTTCTTCTATACGCATCCTTCACTGCCTCACAAGTATTACAGCATCTGTTTAATTTTCATTTTTATAATATATTTTCTTTTTTTTCGGAGAATCAATAATTTCTAAATAATAATTTTTTTAAATTCAAATTTCGGTTTCTTTTAAACTTTTTTTTGGTAGAATTTTTCAAATGTATAGAACTTACTTTATATCTGCCGCTTCATCTTCGGCACCATAACAACTTCCACAAGTTTCCACTGTTGTATTCTGTATAGATTAAATATTTTACATTTAATTTTAATAAGTTTTTGAGAAATAATTATATGAAAAAAATCGACATTTAAATATTCACTCGTACCTTTTCATTTGGTTTTTTCTTTACTTCCATAATATCTGTTATTGAAAAATTAATTATTAGAAAAAGATTTTAAAAAGAAAAAGTATTTTTTTTAATATCCATTTAAAAAATACAAACCTGTTTTCTTTGGTTCCTCAATAGGTCTGCCTTCTAAATTTAATCGTCTTTTATAAATATTATGTTCTATGTGCAAATGCTGCTCACCAGTCGTGTCCATTGCGTCTAAAGATAAAACTAAAAAATATTTTTTCCCTTTATTAATGCATTTTCTCCATGCGAGAAGAGAACGATTTTTAATTTTCTTTTTCATACTCATAAAATGTAAATATTTCAATAATTAAAACAATTTTATTACTTACGATCACAGGAAATTCTTGGTATGACTATATCCAGATTTATTCTCAAATTTGAACCCTTAGAAGTATCGACAAATAATTCTTCATTAATATTAGGTGTGAGAAAGTCATTAACTTCAGAAATAAATAGTAGCACCATTATTATTGTGCTTATGACTGTCACTGAAAAGAAATAAATTACCTCTTAGAAAACCCGTTGATATTTTGTTAGTGTTATTTAGCAATTGTTTATCAAATTATTTATTACTCAATTTCTATATTAGAGGGAATAAAAAATAAAAAAATAATATCTTAACCTTTAGTTTAATTCAATTTTTGCCACGTGGCTTCATTTTTTCTCTCTAATTATTATTTTTCGAGATAGAAACATTTTTTTCATTTGAAGACATTTTTTATTTTAAATTCTAAGTAGTGGAAAAGAGTAAAAATTGACAAAAAAATATTTCAAGTTTGACAGAATAATAAATATGTAAATATTGAGTTGAAGTATTTAATTATTGTAAACATGTATATATATATATACCGATAGCTCCTCCTGATGTTTTTATACGTAAACTATCAAAATCCTCGAGTACTTTGGGATAAGCGTCTAAATAGCGTAATTTATCTAAGACATTCATTTTTCTAATCTTTTTTTTGTTTATAAAATGTCCTGTTTTTGACAGCTGCAGAGCTGCAGTCAAAACATAACCTATAAAAATGTGTCATTTCGCGTGCGCTTGTGACATGCGCAATTGCTCTTTACGATCAGCGCATGTTCAAATAATTTTATCCGGTTGTATGGCGCCACGTTTATTTGCTATTTCAAAAAAATTTAATTGGTCTACAAAAAATTTTCAAATTCTTTCGTATTATTTATTTGAACTATGAAAAGCGCGCTCTAATATTCGCATGGATTATCTATTCCTTTATTATTGATCAGGGTTGACACTGGACAGGGAAAAGTTAGGTATTTTTATTAAAAGTAGGCACTGGAAAAAACTAATTAAATGTTTAGAATTTATACGAAAACAGGGTTGCCACAGACTTGAAAAACCTGGGGAACCTAGAATTGTCATTCAGAAAATTTTATAAAATCTCATTCTGAAAATTCAATTTTTTGTATTTGAATATCAAAAATCTCAAGTTTTCAAGTTGACATTGTACAACTTTTCAAAATCAATATGGCATTTCTAAATTTTAGTTTCTTCTGATCAAAATTTTCTTTTGCATTAATTTAAAAATTAATATTTTTAAATACATCTCAGAAACCTAAAAAATGTTATTTACAGGTTTTTATCATATCGTCATAGACTATCGAAATATATAAGAATGAGAAAAATTCACCTACCCAAAAAAATTTATAGGCCCACTTCAGAAATTCTTACCCAGTTATTAATTTCTCCATGTTTTATAATAATATTCTTATAAATAATTGTTGAATTAAAAAAAAAATTTCTTAAAAAAGGATAAAATTAATAATAAGTAAAAAAT
The DNA here is from genome assembly GCA_032873175.1 of Leptopilina drosophilae. Taxonomy (NCBI): domain Eukaryota; kingdom Metazoa; phylum Arthropoda; class Insecta; order Hymenoptera; family Figitidae; genus Leptopilina; species Leptopilina drosophilae. Next base: position 50,162,425 of record CM065478.1, read on the forward strand.
TGCAAATGTCCCCATCTTGACCCACCGGCGGGTGAGATGAGGTACCCTAAGGGGTAAGATGGGGTACTCAAGAAAGCAACCTATTTCTGTCGACAAATTTTACAAGTAAAGATTGCATCTTCATCTTCGTCATCGACACCAGCACAACTGCAGTGAACCCATTGTCTGCAGACAGAATAAGCAGCCTAGCTTTTATTTGAGTCTAAATAATAACCATTACAGTTTTTTTAGTAAAACAGATAAAAGATTTGTTCTCATGGCTTTTTGGTTTTGTAAACAAGAAACTATCGTCTCGGTGCAGTATTATGTAAAATATAATCGCGATTGGTTAATTCGTTTGTTACATAAAGCTGGTACCCCGTCTTGCCCCACTCTCCCCTAAACAACATTTTTACACTATTTACAAAATTTTATAAATCAGAAACTAACAAAAAAGTGCAATTCGACGCCTCCCGTTCATATAATGCTTATTGAAAAACGAATGCAAGATGATTCTTATTCACTTTTTGGTGCAAGACAATGCTTATTCGATTTTTCGTGCAATAAAATGCTTATTTAAAATTGTGTGCAAAACAATTGCCACTGACAGAACAATAAATGTAACCCTAAATCTTCCTATTAATATTAAATTGCAATTAAACGTCTGAGAATTTCAGTACGTGTCTATTGTTATAAGAAACTTTATCACGGATCCTATCACACGTATTAAGAAATATTATTTAAGCAATTGCAATTATAAATTATACTGAATTGAAAATTTTATAAAAATCATAGAATAAGCTAATTTCAGAATGTACGTTTTCGCATAGAATTTTGAATAAGCTGCACGGAAAATGGAATAAGCATTGTCTTGCACCAAAAAGTGAATAAGAATCATCTTGCATTCGTTTTTCAATAAGCATTATATGAACGGGAGGCGTCGAATTAGTCATTGTTTAAAACAATATGATTTAACAAGTAAGAAAAATTTTGTAATCAGCCGTCAGAGATCTTTTCAAAATTAATTGTTGATATGAGTGTTTAAAAAAATTGGAAAATCCATTAAGATTTGTAACCTATAGACTATTTTGAACCCCGCCTTTTTATTTCATTGCCCCACAATATTCTTGAGATATTTTACTGTAAGAAACTAAAAAGAAATAAAAATCGATTTTTTGAAAGTGCAAATTTTTACCGCCACCCATAAGGAAATTCGTAAATATATAAAATAGAATATTTTTTGTTTATCTAATAGAGGGTCCCGATCAAATAACTCGACCGACGCTCGGAGACACGCGCTAACGCCAGTCGGATAGCAGTGACAGGCTCAGAGGCGCTCACTGATACCCGACTGGCATTAGCGCGTGTTTCCGAGCGTTCTATAGTTCTTTGGCATTTTAGAACCAGTAAAAGTCGAAGAAATCAATAAACACACAAGGTATTCGTAACAAATGTTTCATAAACTTTATTCGCTCTGTGTATCACTGATTGAAGCGAGATCACATCTCGTATTGATGTACAGGTTGTACAATTTACAAATACGTACAATATTTAATTTTTCAAATGTTTTTTTTTGTAATTTTTGCATTTATTTTGTCTCTTCTTTTTGCTTTTTGCTAATATACGGATTTCTTAAAGAAAATCGTGTAATTGGCAAATGTATTGTAAAAATTATGTTTCTCTTTAGAATACTCGCAATTTTTATTGGGAGATGTTCTGCACATAATAATAAAGATTTCACAAGACTTTAAGACACTATGTGTCAAAAAAATATAATGTCAATAAAAAGAAATAATACCTATATATAGTTTGAAAAAAATAGAAATCTCAAATTAAAAAACTGCTCTTTGAACAGCTAAAATTAAATAAACATTTAAAAACATCTTACAAAATAATTGGACGGCCGTTTAAAGCTGTCAACCCGTTTTTTTCTTTTATCTTAAAGAGAAGGAAAAATAATTTTTGGTATAAAAGTGCGTTAAACTTTTTCATCTTAGTAATTTGAATTTTTTAATAATTGTCAAATTTTCGTTTGTTATTGAGTTTTGTTTGCTTAAATTTTTAAGAAGAATTGTTGATCTCTCTTATTATGAATTAAAAAATAATTTCTACTTGTGATTACTTAATGTAATACTATCTTTGTCATAAACGGGTTGATCAAAAAAGGTACTAACAAACTAACGTAAATGCTACTCTTTAACTCGCTTCGGTCTTGTCATAAAAGAAAATAAAAAAACAAATTTTCTGGATCCCTTTTTAAATTTTGAAGCTCTGTAATTATTTTTTCGATTCGAATATTTTAATAGGTTTTTGCAAAACGGATTTCTTTTTTCTATGGTATAGTATTTTCGCTTTTGTTTTTGAAAACATGTTGATAATGTAATTTTTCTTTCGTATAAATTTGACGAGACGTAATTACTATCTTGCAGAGATTTTTTCTTGTTATTGTTGTTGTTGGTGAATTAATAAATCCAGTTGACTGGCACCCATTGATGTTCGGTTGCGAGAGTATTTAAAGCTTCAATAACTTGTCGAAACGTGTTATCAAAGTCTTCGTTCACGATAACTAAATCAATATATTTTTCATAAGCTCTTTGTAAGGCAGCTGATTCTTCCAGAGTTGATTTTAAATCGTCTTCCTATTAAACAAAAATTATAAAATTAGTATTATTTATTAATTATTTTTAAATTTATATGTTTCTTGATTAACAAAAAGAAACATTTTCTTTTCAGGAACGTTCCTAAAGTGTTTTATGTTTGCCAAATTAATATTTTAGAAACTTTTGAAGCTCTAGAAACGTTTTTTCAAGATTTTAATGTTTTTAAAAATATTAATTTGTCAGACACCAAATTTTTTAGGAAAAATGCTTGAATGTGAATAAATTTTTGACCACTGGGTAGTTTTTTAATTTGAACTCATAAATCAAAACAAAAAATGTAAAAGAATAATAATCAAAGTAAATCTTTCTTCCACATTCGAAAATTTGCATCAATTTTTGTATATTGTCGTTTGGTATAGATAGGAAATAAATTAATATCAAAAAAATAAATGAAATAACTGCGATTTATCATTTTATGGAAAAAATCGAAAAGAAAAAAGTCCGTAAGATGATGAAAATGATTTTGCTGTAAACAAAGAATGTAAATAAAAATATAAAGGCTACTTTGCATTCTTTTAAATGCACTAATAAAATTAGTAGATTTTTTTCTATTTTTATACAATATTTTGATTGCATAGCATCAATTATAATAGAATCGTGCGAAAACATACCTCGTACAATGAGGCGAGTGATTCCAAAGTTCTCGCTCTTCTGGAACTGTACCTGATGGAGCTCTGTCGGTCGAACTAATAAAGCCATAATCAAACACAAACGATAATTAAAAGCATTCAACAGATAATAATACAATTCAAAATATAAAAATACGCTAATTTTTTCTCAAGGACGATGACGATCTCATAACTATTTTTTAAACAAAAATCACATCAAATTGAAATGTTACTATATAGAACAGATCACGATATGAAATATTCTATCGATACTTTCAAAGTAAAAAAAAAACATGCATCTAATCGGAATGTACAATATATTGACAATAGCTACCAAAAAATATTTAGGAGTTTTAGATTTTTTACTGTCTAATAATTATTCACAATTAACTAGCTTTTTATTTTTGATACCCCCAATTCCTTTGGATCTTCAATTTTTTAAAAGTTCATTTTAGTATGAGATTGTTTTGATAATTATTTTATCAAGTAACAAATTTCCCTGAAGTTAGCGCCGACGCTCAGTGTCAAAAACAACTGAAAATTTTACTAATTTCACTTCTTTTATTAACTTGCGGACCTGAAAACTTTTCCAAAGTGCATTTTTAATCTAAAAATTTTGAAAATATTGTTTTATGAAATTATGCAAATTCTTTTCAGTACTCAGCGTTAACGCTATAAACTCAAGGACTTAGTAACGATTGAGAATTACATTCTCTGAGTATCGTAGATACCGCAGTTACCGTCCACTTTTTATTTTAACAACAATTATAAAAAAATCATTTGTTTGAAACTGTTTAAGTCAACTGATAATTTTACTCCTAGTCTACAATATTAAACTATTTTTAAAAAATTAATTTACATTATGATAAAAGAAATCTTTAAAAATATACGACTAGCGGGACATACTCTCTAATTGGTTTCTTTTTTAAAACATTAAACATCGAAAGAGAGAAAATTTTCTTAAGGAGAAAAAAAATTTACCGTTAAATTGCGATTACTGGCTCCAGTTGATCTTCCAAGATCGTATAAACTTTTGAGTTGCTCCATACCAGGAGCAGCGATAAATATAACGTATGGCATAAATTCTGTACTGTTGTGAAGAATTTTGAGTGCTGCTGGACTACAATCCAAAACGCACATTTTTCCCGCTCTTATTAAATCTCGTACTGAATCTAATTTCGTTCCGTATAAATGACCACCGTGTTCACCATGCTCCAAATATCTGTGTTCTCTGATGTCAATTTCCATTCCCTCGCGATCAGTGAACCAGTAGCTTTTTCCACTTTCTTCCAGTACTCGAGGTTGTCGAGATGTATCTGCAATTAATTTTATGCTTGTTAATTTATTTTTTGTGTAATATTTTCTTTTATTTTTTCTGCATATTTTTTGGCAAATTTATTTACTTATTTACTCAATTTGATGTTTGAGACGTTCAGAACTCTCTAAATTTTAATTAGGAGAAATGTTTAAAAGGCTCGAACTAGATCCGTAACTCCCATAAAGGTCCCTAAATTTGCTTCAAGTACGTAAAAGTAAGCTGTTTTGGGAAAAGGTCTGTAAAGTCTGTAATTTAATTGAAAAAAGACGAAAACTTCGTAAAATGTACGATATAATTTAGATAATTTTAGAGAAATTACCAATGATTGAAGAAATTCAATTATTTCGTTAAAATATCAATTATCTTTAGAAATAATAAAATTCTTCTCCAAAATTCAATTATTTTAAAAAATTTTACTCAATAATTTAATGGTTTTTAATATCTACTATTTTAATAAAATTTTCCAAACGAAATTCAATGACTTATTATTTAAAAAAATTTAAAAAAATTTAATAAAATTCTACGTATGCAAACATTTAATTATTGTCATAAAATAATAAAAATTTCACAGGAATTCAATTATTTACAAATTTTTTATGAATTTGTTCTCAATAATTCAATTATTTTCATAAATAATAAAATTTTTACAGGGGATTCAACTATTTTCGTGCATAATGAAATTCTTTTTAGGAACTCAATTATTTTCATAAAACATAAAAGTCATTGGAGAATTTCAAATATTTTTGATAAATTTTTTATTAAATTCCTCGAAAAATGTAATTATGCTTAAACATTTTATTAAAGTTCAACAATACAATTCAATTATTTAAAAATTTTGTTGATAACATTCTTTATGATAGTTCTATTTTAAGAAATATTGGGACCCTCAATTGAATTCTAGTAGAATTTTTAAATAAAATTTAATTTAAAAATACAATTCAGTTAAAAACAAAGAAATTTGAAAATTCTCAAAAACTTTTTCAAAAATTATGAAAATGAATGGATTTGTAGAAAAATTTTAGTTAAATTTAAATTTGAGAGAAGTTATAAATTATTTGCAAAAATTTAATTATTTTTAAGAGTAATAAAATCCTTTGCGGAAATTTAATTATGTCCAAAAATAATAAAATTCTTCTTATGAATTCAATTATTGAAAATTTGTTAAAATTTTAGATAATAATAATTGAATATTAAAAGCAATATAGCTTAAATTTTTAGAAATAATTAAATTTTGAAATTAATTGTTTTGAAAAAGATTAATTAATTTTTTCTGTATTATTTTATGTTTTTATTTTCTAATATATATCATTCAGAGAATTTTTCGAAAATTAATTGTGATACGATCTACAGAAAGGGACCTTAGAAGCAAAAAATTATAGGTTATGTTTGCAATTTTTTGAATTGATGTTGAAGCCTTCATTACAACTTAAATATATAAACACAGATTTTAATTTGCAATAAGTAAAAAGAAACTTTCTATCAACAAAAAAGTAACACTAACATAAACTTAAAGTGATTTGCTTCTAAGGTCCCTTTCTTCAGATCGCGTTACAATTGATTTAAAGAAGAATTTTAGTCAAAACTTCTTGAAAATAATAATTTAATTTAAATTATGAGAATAATTTTGAATATATACAATATGCTTATAATATAAAATAATCATTTTATCAATTTGTCGTCTAGTTGTGGAAAAATTTATTTTATAGTTTTAAGTCAAATGTTCTCTTATTTGACTAGGACTGGTTAAATTTTTGTCATTAAATGGTCAGTAAGTTTTCATTTTTGGTCGGTAGTTTTAAATAGACCGTATTTTTAAATACTTTCACTGATTCGAGCCTAGTGTAACAAATAAACATTAAAAAATACTATTACAAGTTTTAAAAAAATACTTGAACAGAAAACAAAATTCGTTCTTATTGGGGTTCAAAAATTCGCAAGAAAAATTTGAAACTCACAAGGTACAATTGTGCCAAACTTTTCTGGATCACTGTTGATTAGCCTATTTTTCAAAGTTCTTCTTCCAACACCACGCGGTCCGACTAGAGCAAGAGTTTTACGCCTGAATGGCGGCATTCTCGCAACTTCCTCATAGAGAAGTAATTCAGCTCCATCAAATTCTCCATTTGCTTTTGATTCATACATCTTTCGTTTTTTCTTCTTTGAAATTCTCGTTCCGCAAATACTGATTTTATGAACAAAATCAGCTTCCGGCGGTACAAATGCTTTTCGTCTCTCTTCAAGTTCAAGCGATGGAATAAGTCCCGGTGGTCCAACACCTTCACCCTCAACTCTTCTCGCTTGCCACCAATTTGGATCAGCTTGATCAACTATTTGGAGAATGTCACCTTTCTGAAATGCGAGTCCTATTTCCATGCAAGGAAGCAGTGTATCTTCCTGTGGATAGTAGTCGAACAAGGCCCTCATGTAGCACTGCAAATAATTTGGCAAAGTTGTAATAAAATTTGGAAATTGTTAAATTTGTTAATTAATCCTCATTATATGTAGGAAGAAATTGAGCGGCTGGATTCCATAAGGGCATGTAAATTTTTCTCGGCCGAAATCGAAGACCCCTGGACACTCAAAATTCAACTTCTGAATTTAAATGTTTAAAATATATATAATATATAAAATATAAGGATACATATATTTTAAACATTTAAATTCAGAAGATGAATTTTGAGTGTCCAGGGGACTTTGATTTCTGCCGAGAAAAATTTACATGCCCTTATGAAATCCAGCCGCTCAATTGTACATATTTCACTACACTGAGAAAACTGGAGTATTGGACTAAACATCTGGAGGGACAAATGGTTAATATTTGAGAGTTAGCTATTGGATAACAATCTCAATATTCAAATACACCATTGACAGATATTCGGGCCATTTCACTTGGAGGGAAAATGAGTTTATAACAGAGGGACAAATTAACCATCTTGAGAAATCCCTTCCTTATCCGGCGCGAAATGAATAAATATGGCAACCTAACCCCTAAATTAAATACATAAAATGTCAGAAAAATAAATTTGCGCGCATCAGATCGTACACATTTTCTGCGCAACTTTTAACCCTCAGATGTAATGGGAGAGAATATACAAGTAGATTTCCATTATCAATTCAAAATTTATTTTAGAAGGACTATTTAACTCTCTTCATAAGCAAAGCAAACATACACTTTTTGAACCTCTGAATTTGACTCTCCAGTTTTCTCAGTGTATATCAGTGGAGTTTGTAACTGTTACAGTTGAAACTTTCGCCATTTTAGAAAGACTTTTCGCTATGACACGTAAAACTTTTTTTCCGTGTATTATCTTTTTTGTATTATATTAGTATAATACATATTTTATTAGTTTACTCGTAGACAGAATTGCCACAGGTCAGAGAATTCAGGAAAAAATTATAGGGAAAGTAGAATTGATCAACGAAATCAGGGAAAAGTAGGGGAATTTTCATTAAAAGTACTGAGAAAAATTTATTACGAAACCTCCAATTTTTTCTATTTCTGATAATAATTTCGTTTTAAATAACTTAATCCTTAAATTTTAGAAAAATGTTAATAATTCAATTTCTTATGAAGCTAGTGAATTTTTTAATATAATTATATTAAATTCGTTATTGAAAATCATGAATTTATAGAAAAATTTTACTTAAAAATACTAAAAAAATTGAATTTTAATTACAAATGCTTACAGAAATTCAATTATTTTCAATAATAAAATTCTTCGTAGAAGTTCAATTATGTTCAAAAATTTACAAAAATTTTAGTCTAACTTTGAATTGTTTTTAGGAATAACAAAACTTTTCTCTGAAATTCAATTATTTTCATAAATGATAAAACTGGTCACAGAATTTCAATTTTAAAAATTTTAACGCAATTCTTTGTAAGAATTCCATTATCTTAATAAATATCAAGATTCTTTCCAAAAATTTAATTATTTTTAAAGAATTTTAATAAAATCCTTTGCAAAGTTCAGTTATATTTTTAAATGACAATATTCTTCAAAAGAATTCAATTATTTTGAAAAGTAATAAAATTTTGAACAGAATTTAAATTACTTTTAAAAAATCTAAAAAAAACGGGCAATATTTCAATTATCTTTATAAATAAATAACTAAATTCTTCGACAAAATAATAATATTCATCACAAGAATTCTATTATTTTCAAAAGTATTTAATAAATTATTATTTTTTGTATTTTAGTAATTGAATTCTTGTAGCATTTTCTAATAAATATTGATTTAAAAATGATTTTTTGTTAAATTTTTACATAGTGATTAAATATTAAAAGCATATTATAGCATGAATTTTTAGAAATAGTTTAATTTCGAAAAGGTTATAAATTATAAAATAAATGTTTCAAATAATTTTGAAAAAAGTTCCATTAAACTATTTTTTTTAAATGCAATTATTTCTAAAAATACATTTGATATAATGCTTTTAATATTTAGGAGCAAATTTTAAAATTGAACCATCAGACATAAAAAAATTATGATTGATCAGCTTTAAAATTGTCCACGAAATACTTCTTTTAAGTTATTTTTATTATTTTACCTTTTTCAGTATATTTTTTCATATATTTTATTCTTTTACTTAACTTTTTTAATATATTAGCAAGTATTAATTACAATAATTGTTTTTTTCTACTATATTATTTTTTATTGTTTTATTATAAAAATTATATAATTATTAAAAAATTGAATACTCACTGTTGATCTCGCGGGTTTATTTCCCTCTGACGCGATTCCTGGAGCCAATTTTAGTGAGAGATTGTCATTGGCTTCCATTATGGCCTGTTGAAGTTCATCTGGTGTATGAACTGCTTTTCCATTAACTTCAAGAATAACTTCGCCTATCCTCAGAAGACCTTGTTTTGCCGCTGTGCTTCCGCCCAATATCCTGGCGATTATTAAATTTCCCGATTCGTCTACTTGAACTGTCAGTCCCTGAAAATTAATATTTTCCTTCAATTCATACATTTAAAATAAGTGAAATAAAAATTTATTTCTTTTTTTGTTTGCTATAATATAAATAAATTTGATACTTCATTAATTTTTATTAATTCTAATTTAAACATATATAATAATTATGGTTATATATATATATAATTCTCTAACCAGAATTATTGTTTTTTCGGGAAATTATATTATTGATCGAATTTTCAACCTTTTGACATTAAGTTAATTTAATAAATTGAACATACAATTAAAAATTAAATTAAAATTTGGTAATTATTATAAGTCCAACCATTATTAATATAGATCATTCACAATCGTATATATGTTAAGATTATGTACAGCAATTTTTCCTCAAGCTTGCTAAAGATTACGTGCTATCTGGATTATTGTTTAATTTTATATAATTATTAAAATTAATTATATTATTACAATGTAATTAGTATATATATATATATATATATATATATATATATATATATATATATATATATATATATATATATATATATATATATATATAGTATATATTATTACAATGTAATTTTTATATATACCTATATATATAAATATATACCATAAAAAGTACATTTTCCTGCCTCAACTGTCGAGCTTGAGATAGATTATAAACAGGAATTTTTAGACATTGATTTTCAAATTGTTTATAATTGGAGCTATAAATAATGCGTCAAAATTCAAGGTTTAAATTTTGTAAACAATGTAAGCCGGAAGTTGAATTTTTTTAATGACACGCGATATTCGTGAATGAGATATAAATATAATTATTCTTGATATTTTGAAAAACACATACAAACACGATATTTTGATTATTTTTACATCATTTTCGTGTAACAATAAACAAAAAATATGTAAAGGAAAGGTGATGACATCAGAAAAATTTACCAATGGTTCGTCGGGCTGCCTTCTCAGTCCAACCATTCGGACAGCTTCCGTTCTTTCGTCAGCTGGCATTATTGAAAATCGTGGATTTGGACTTTGCGGTGAATCGCGAAGTTTTGCTATTGCGTCGTGTGTCTCCAATAGTGCTTTTAGATGTAGATTTTTTAATAGCGCATTTAATTCCCTTTCGTTGGATTTATATGAATAGAGATATTTGTGACGTATCTCATCAACAATGTCACAAATGTCAGAGCAAATTGGCTCTAATGGTGCTGGAGGATCCTCCAATCGTTCCTGGACCTTTAAAAGAAATAAACAATTATTAATAATTAAGGAAAATTGATAAGATTAAAAATAATCTAATATTAAATAATTGTTTAATTAACAATCTTAATTTAATTAATTAATTTGTTGTTTAATTCAAGCTTGCAGGGAAATCAGGGAAAAGTCTGGGATTTTTATTGAAAGTACTGTATAAAAAGTTTAATTTTCAGAATTCATAAAAAAATTCCAAATTGTTGTGCCTTTTTTGTCTGTCTCATAAAAAAATTACCACGAATTCTGTATAATGCAAAACCTTCAATTTTTTCTATTTCTGTTTACAATTTTCATAAATAGATGAGCTTAAAAAGTTTTTAATAATTAAAGCATTATAGCTTGAATTTCTAGAAATAATTGAATTTTGTAGAGGTTTCAATATAAACTTTGTAAATCTGAATTTTTCATTCTTTAAATTAACAATTCTGCAGAATTAATTTTTTGAAAAAATTTAATTGAACTTTTTCGGAAATCATTTTGAAGTTTTTATTTTCTAATATTTATTTAATTAAAGAACTAACGAATAATCGTAATTTCATAAAACTGAATTGTAAACAACTGGATTTGAAAATAATGATTATCATTCGGTCATATCTTTAAAACATAAGAAAATCGTTTACTCGGACGTTATAATTTGGAATTTTTTAAAATCTTAACTCCTATGGAAATTAAATATAATAGAAAATTTTTTGGAGTGAATCAAAATATTATTTAGTATCAGGTAAGAAGGAAAAATTTTGTCTAGAAATCAGGAAAAAGTCATAAAAGAACAATCTTTCATTTTTATGGCTACTCTATACTTAAATATTATTAAATTAAATATGTTTTTTATTTCAAATAAATTTTATTTGATTCAATTACAGTTTGTTTGAGTCAAATATACTTTATTTGATTTAAATAATCAATACTGGAAAATATAAATATTTTCTCTGCATTAATTTTATTATATTGCGAGTTATTTTTTAATTACTCTTAGTACTCTTTTTGGAAGATTTTTATCAGTTATTTTATTTTTTACGCTATTATAAAGCAATTATAGTAATTTTCTCCCAATTTAGTAAACAAATTTTCTTTAAATTTATATAATAATAAAACAAAATCTGAGTTTCGCAGTTTCTTACATAAACGGAGATTTTACAGCGACAATAGAACAAATATAATAAGATAATTTGATGGATACTAATTGAATAATTAGCCTAGAATGTGAAGGTTAAATAATATACATTGGGCTGATTCGAAAGGTCGTTGATTTCGTAATCTTGGAAAAACCTCTTAATTACACTTCTTAAAATGCATTTAGATATCATTTATTTTGTTTTTCAATTCAGTTTCTTTTTCTTCATGATGACACTTACTTTGTCTTTTTCATCTCTCGAGTTCCGGTTATTATTTAAAATATTTATTTTTTTACAAAAAACATTAAAATAGTGTTTATCGTTTGCCAAATTGTTTGTCATAGAATTATTGCAATATTTATTTTGATTTATTATATAACTTCTTTTTACACTGAAAAATATTTATTTGAATCAAATAACTAATTACTTGTCTATTATCAGATAAATATTTGCTTAAATGAAATAGCTTTCATTTAATTGATATAAATTATTTAAACTAATAATTTTAGCTTTCGAAGCAAATATAATTTAAATGAATTGAATAAATATTATTTAGTAGAAATAAATATTTATTTAACAATAAACACACGAGATAAAAGAACTATTAAAATGAAACTAAAAATATTTCTTTTGATATATTTAAAAATTTGTTATTGCCCAAACAGATTTGTTGTTAAACGGATTATTGTTTTTAACAAATCCAAATTGTCAGAACAACAACATGAATAATTCCTTTATTAACATGCGATTGTCACAATAACAATTTCTTTTCTTCGTGCAAGTAGGTATAATCGTTTATTTGAATAAAGTGCAGTTTTTTTAGTGGTATAGTTTTTAGTAAACAGAGAGAAATCATTATATCATAATGAAAAATTGATAAAATGTTGTCTGTCTTAAAATAAATGATTGTGTTATTAAAACAAATTTTTATTGTTTTTGAAACAAATGATTTTTTATTGTCATTTCCTGATGGAAATATTTTTTAATTTAGTGGCCTCATTTATCACAAAGTTTTTCTTTTTCTTGTTTTTGGTATTTTTACACATACGTGATATACACTCATATTTCATTGTACATAGATGAACACACACTTTTAAACTCATAAATGCGAGAGAAAGCTACATTTAAGAACTTTATAAATAGTTTTCTTACTGGTATATATAATACATATATACATACTGCCTACGTGAATTTTACTATTTCAAAACTGAATTTCTTATCTATAATACCTGAAAGCGATATCAATTTTTGAATATATGAACAAAAGTAACGTTACGTGACATTTTTATGATAATTAATTGTTTGTCTCGTGAATATAATGTATGTTTTTAAAAAACAAACGGAAATTCTCGTGATATGTTGCATGCATTATGAAAACATTTCAGTAAATAAAACGTAAAACAATAGTACTTTATCAATATCAATGTGCAATTTAAATGCTGGATTAATTTTATATTGCATTTTTGTCGTTAATTTTTATGCTGTTTTTTAAATTCTTTTTAAAATTCATTTAGAAATTGTTTTTAAAACTATTTTTTTACAGAAAGTATTTAATATATTTTCTTTTTTACAGGCAATATTTATTGTATTATCAGTAACCAATTTTTATTTTGAAACCTCTTAGTTTAATGTAATTATTTTACATTGTTTTCCAATATTTTCAAAATAGTAAAAAAAAAATTTAAGTATTTTTACTGTAAACTATTAAAAAAACGAATTTGAACTTAACTATTTTATTTACTGGTTCAAATTATTTTTATTGTTTTATTAAATAGAGTCAAATTAAATTTATTATGTTTAATAGTAATTTTTTTAACGCTATGAAATTGTTTTTACTATAAATATTATAGTAAGCAAATTATTATTTTGTATTATTAAAAATGTTTACTAATTTAAATTAGTGACTAACTTTTTGCTTTTGAATTAGTGAATTTTACTAATAAATTAGTAAAAATGACTATTCCTTAGTAAAATTTAATAATTCAAAAGCCAGTTATTAATTCAAATTAGTAAACATTTTTACTAATTCAATTTTAGAGAGTTTATACAAAAAGTGCGTCTTAAAGTTAGTAAAAATTGTTTACAAATTTTAATTACTACTGAACAATTTTTCACTATATTGAACACTTTTAGATTTCCAAATTCTTTCTTATTCGTCAATGAATACCGCTTTCGAGAAGTAAAAATTTTATTGATAATAAAATATAAATAACTATTATTAAAGATAAAATATTTAAATATTCAAATATTTAATGATGCTCTAAAAAATAATAGTTTTAAAAACCTTCCTTAAACTTTGTCCATAAAATGCATTGAAGAGTAAAGTGGATTAAAATAAAAAAAATAATGAAAACTAACGGAAGATTTATTATAAAATACTCTACATTTTTGAGCAATATTATAAATTACATATTGTCGAGAAAGTATTTTTAATTTTTTATTCTAAAAAAATTAAAATAGTTATATGAAATAATATAGTTCCACACATATGAATAGTGTAATTGTATAATTATAATGTCATCAACATATAAATAAACAGTGCACATCATCTGACATTGAATCTCAGCCTGTACTTGTCTGACTGTTATTGCTGTTACTACTTTAGTAGATACACCTTGTATATCGAATGTCAGGTTCCACTATATGGTTTTCGAAATTTCATTTTTTTTTCATTATAATAAGATTCATCATGAGAAGTTGTATCTTGAAATCAAACACTAGGCACTTGAAATTACAATCCACGCACCTGCCTTTTACACGAGGACATTGTGGTATGTATTCACCTTCGACTCCTCTCGATTGTGAAATACGAATGGAGGCCACTTTGTTTTTACAAAACGAATATATATATATATATATATATATATATATATATATATATATATATATATATATATATATGCCATATGGGTATACAATTCAGAACGCACTGGAAATTATTTTACCAGTGAAAGAATTTTTTTTACAGCTTTCAACAATTGTTTTTTAATTTTAATCTGAATTTTTCTTCCTTTTCATATTTTTGCAAATTATTGTGAATGCTGGATTATTATTATTATTACCTAATTTATTTTTGTTTTCTAATATTTAATTTTTATTTACTATTCATTTAATTGTTGTTTACTTATCTATTACACGATTAATATTATTGATCTTCTTCTTCTTTTTCTTATTATCTAAAGTATTTTTTTTAAATCGACAGTGTTTTGTTTATTCCGTAGATGAAA
Source organism: Leptopilina drosophilae (assembly GCA_032873175.1). Taxonomy (NCBI): domain Eukaryota; kingdom Metazoa; phylum Arthropoda; class Insecta; order Hymenoptera; family Figitidae; genus Leptopilina; species Leptopilina drosophilae. Next base: position 50,177,500 of record CM065478.1, read on the forward strand.
ATAATGTTTCAATTCTGAAAAATAGCAAAGTCGCATCTCCGCGCAATATAATTTCCATTATAACTTTTAAAATAATTGTCGCTCATAAATTTTTTCAACGGGTTTTCATTTCTTATAGCTTTAATTCCATGTTGAACTTTTTTTCAAATTTTTAAAAGGCGCAGAACCTTAAAAAAATAGTTTTTTTATAAAAAATGTATTAAATAATAATTAATAAATAAACTCTTTAAAAAGTCTCTAATTATAAACGAAAGTATATTTTATCCCCTTAAAATTCCGGCTTGATTCATTTAACTTGGTTCATTCATTTAGGAGAAATAAAATTTTATTTAAAAAGGTGCAAAAATATTAATTTTGCAATAACTTTTGTAAAAAAATGTTTTTATTTCTGTTTTGTGGTAAACACATTCCTAAGGCTAAATACAAATGTTTTTTTCAACATTTCGATTTAAAAAAAAATACTTTTTATTTTTCGTGAAAATTTCACGAATTCTGATCCAACTTGAATTTTTTAATCTTTTGTTTGAACTTTGACTATCTTAATATTTTTTTGTATCAGTAATTTTTTATGTTTACAATAATTATAATAGTGGGGTAAATACACTGAAGAGGAAAAATTTATTTGGTTTAAATACTGGATTACTTATGTAATTATATTATACATTAACCTTTTGTTTGTAAAGAATAATTTTTATTTGTATCAGTAAATGTTTATTTGTATTTATACAAAAACATTCATTTTCGTTTTAATCAAACAATTTTTACTTTAATTATACAATTTTTATTTAAATCTGAAAATGTTTTGTCAATTAATTTTTTGTTTAAAATAATAAAATAGTGCACTGTAAAAAAAGACACTTCTTTTTGCAGTGTGTGCTTCATTTGAATGTTCACATTTTAGGAATATACTAATATTATGCATATTTACCTCTAATAGAGAAATTTATTATTGATTTTGCATAGAGTTTATTCGATTGAAACAATTTTTTTGAGTTCAAATAACTATTTGATAACAAAATAAACAATTGTTTGTAACTGTGAAATATCTTTTTATTGTCGAAGAATCCATGCTGTTTGATTGTAATAATATTTGTTTAATTAAATGGAAATTTTATCAGTGTTTTTTCAGTACTTTTTTACTGCCTATTTATTGTTTTTTTAACGTTTTTTTAGTGTTTTTTTAATTTTAAAATAAATAATTTTGAAATTTCATCTCATGTCAAAAATGTATTATTTTCTACATACCCTGGTGAAAGATTTCCCTTTTGCTCATTGTATATTATAAAGTAGTTTTCTAGAAACGAGCGGAAATGACAAGAATTGCATGTAATCAACAAAATTTCGCCCACGTTGTGAATCAAGCTCTCTCTCTCTCTCTCTCTTGGCATAAATGAATAAATCAAACTATATTAATCGCGCACATGTAGTCACTATATGGCAAATGACTGAATCACCTTCCTCGCATATATAACGTATACACAATTCGCAACGCATGGAATGCGCGATTATGGCGTCAGTGATTTTTTTCCTTTTCTTCTTTAACAAAAAATACCTTCTCCTTTTTGTGAGAATTTACAAAGAAACGATTTGCACCAAATATTTCCAAACAATAGACGAAGAGAAATTTTCTTGAAAAAGTAGAACAATTTTTTTTCTTTCTTAAAATTGAATTTTTTATCTCACCTGCTGAACGCTTCCGTTTTGAAATGTTAATAGCAAAACATTTATAGGGGTCGCGAACTGCGTTTTCCAGGGGTTGCTTTGAAATTATTGATCGTGTTTAGGGGCAATGAATGAAACTAAAGGCAAACACATACACACACTGACTCTCTCTTATTTCGGTTCTCTATATTTTTGTTATATTTATTAGAGAAAAAAAGGGAAAGCCCCCGTTTGTTTCATGGGCTTCTTTGATGGAGGAGCAGCGTCAGAAAACTGCCGCGCCTACGATATTTCCCCTTGGTTGTAGGCAGCCCGATCAACTTACTTGGTTTCTGAAACAGGTGGGGGACCCCGTCACCGCGGTCTTTGAATGCAACACTCCGTTACATTACAATCAGGAACGTATCATCTTGGGGCACCGGATTGTATAAAATATGACCCACTATATATATTTATAAATATATACGAATGGCGCGTGGCCTCAGCGCGATCGTCCTTTTGGATAAGATATATGAAGTGTTATTATATACAGATGCAGCATTTTGAATAGAATTTTGAATAGACTTCTCTCTATCTATCTATTAAATGCAGTTTAAGGAAGATTAATTTCAATATATAAGTGGAGAGAAAAGGAATTTCTTTGAAAAATGGAAATTAAGTCATGGTATTTATCTAATCTGATAGATATGTTCTCGATATATAAATTTTCTTCCTTTTTAGAAGAAATCAATTCAGGATGCTGTGAAAGAGATACTGTATAGAAAGTGCAAGTGTTGAGAATTTTCCTATATATATAATTATCTTGGGATTTATTATTGATTTATTTTTGGAAATTTTTCTCTGCGTTTTATTCTGCTTTTAAAGCATTTGTTTTTGTCCTTTTCTGAATAGATATTAAGTATCTTTTTATGCATTTTGCAGTGTGAATAAGTTGGAAAGTTTGCAACAAATTTGTTTGGCAAATATGCCTAGAAGATAAATTTCCTCTTGGATATAAGTTTCACTTTTCGCTGATAATTTACAGAACATTTTAATATTATTATTATTTGTTTTTATTATTTCGATTCTTGTGTATTTTCTTTTACACTTTTTTGACGGATTTTCATATAATTTTGTGGGTGTATTACTGTCACGAATATCTAAAATGTGACAAAAAAATTTTCAAAACTATCTAAAAAAAATTTTTTAATTTTTGAAAAAATTTATTTTTGTATTTCTTGAAGTAACTTCATTAAAATTTTCATTAATTCTTGTCAAAGTTTTATTTCTGGCATGAAAACGAATTGATTCATGTATATGAAGTATTTATTTCATCAAAATTTGTAAAATTAATCGATATTTTTATTTTTCACAAAAAATTGAAATTTTGAATTTTCTGAAATTTAATGTTAACTTAATGTTAATTACTCTAAAATAAAAAATTAAACAATTGGTATATATTATATTAAGAAGGTAAATGATCATGAAATGAACAACTAGTTTTATTGTTATTACAGTAGTATCAATTAGAATTAAAAATTTAGTTTACTAACAATAATAATGATTAATAATTTTAATAGAATAAATTTTTAGTTTAAAAAAATCGAAAATGTTGAATATTGACAATATCAAATTGTAACAAATTGTTACAAAAAATATTTACTTTATTTTCTAGAAAATTAAATTTTCCCTTTATTTTTTATTTGTTTATAGATTTATTTATAAATATAAATATGTTTATTAAAGCTCGTTTCTAAATTTTTGAACCCTTTGTTTCCAATAGAATTTTTCTAATTTAAAGCAATGAAATGTTTTAAAAAAATTCGATTTTACAAAATCGATTCAAATATTTCCGATAACTGATGAAAAAACTGGTTTTCCAAATATATAGAATATTTTGTGTTATGCCGTGTGTGACATAATACAAACTTCACTTACATAAAAAATCAATGAAATTTCACTCGCTGTGAATCATCGAATTTATTATTCCCTTAAAACCTTTATATGTTTTATTCACATTTAATCCTGATGCTATTTTATTGATTTCCGTATTACACAAAAGAAAAAAAGAAAAACTTGCGTCACAAAAAACTTTCGTTTTTCAAATATACATATATTGTGTCACACACGTTGGCTAGATTTTTATTCTATATATATAGTGCTGTGTAGAAAAATATTATGTGAGAGAATTTTTTAAATTGAAAAGGAAATTTGTGAATAGCATTGAAAAAAGATTTTATTTATTTGAAATGAATTTATTTTGCAAAATACTGTTATTGTAAGGAAATTTTTAAATAATTATTACTCCTATTTATTAAAGCCAAACTGCGTTTTGAAAGAAACATTTCCCAACTTTACGATAGTAAAAAAAATTTATTAAAAATAAATAAATGTATAAAATAATGTTTACAGGTAATAAAACTAGAATATTTTAGCCTCATTTTGATACAAGTTTCAAGAAAATCGGAGGTCACGTGTTTTGGGATATTCAAAAAGTTATTTTTCAAATATCATTTTTTCATTAATATTATTTTTCATAAAAATTTTTTACTATCGTTCTTATTAACAATAAATAAACTAAATTCTAATTTTATTAAAACTAGTAATATCTGAATATACAGGTATATGTTCTACTAAAATTAGTGAAAATGTTTATAATTATATAATTTATTTAATTTAGAGCGGTGAAATATAGCCTTTCTCCATTCGTACAGAGTAGTTTAAAAATACAAAAAAAAATATTAAATTATGTAAAATTCTTTATTAATCAGAATGTCTTGCGTCTGGGAAAACCGGGAATTTGCTAATTCATTAAAATCTATAAGAAAATTTCATTTTAAGTCTTAAATTTTTAAACAATTTAAAAAAGATATGTTATAGGTATATAGGTGATTCCACGTTAAATTTCAGTCTACATTTTAAATTAAGATGAAAATATATTGTAAATGTACACCTATTTTTTATTTTTCTGAGATAACCAAATTTTGAATTTCTTTTTATTTTTAAAAGTGGACTTATTTTTAATTATCTCTAAACCTATTTCTCTATTCTAAAACTACTGATTTTAGAAAACTGTGCCAAGGATAGGTTAAGTTTTTTATTTATCTAATACACACTTACAAATGATAAGGATAGTTTGGCAAAAATATTTAGGTCTCCTATAGAATATAGAAAAATAAAGGATACGTATACCTTTTTTCTAAACGATATAAATAACAAATACTCGAGGCGTAGAATATTATTCTTATTTATATAATTGTTG